>CM060245.1:600000-1183235 GCA_030555515.1 Acutogordius australiensis
CATTTATATATCATTTTTAAGTATACAATTTTAAAATAATCTATGATAATATGTGGCGCGTTAAGTGCACAGATATATATGAAAACTATATTTAATTACCTCATATGGGCCATTTCTGGATGGATGATACTATTGTCTCTCAGATAAATTCCTCTTAAGGGTTAAACTTTTTGGTAATCGATCTAATGGTAATTGATATAATCAAATACATTTGTTCTGCTTAAACGGCCTGTATGAACTCTCTTACAATATTTTAGATTTCATTTTTACTTAATTGTCTGACGTAATTGGCAATAGCGGCTTTATATAGTTGTCCTTTTGACAAAATTGATGTACTCAAAATGTATAAAAACTACAATAAATATTATCATACAAAATCGTAACCTACAACCTTAATATGGTGCTGTTGATGCAAACCCCGAGTGGTAAGATGGAAATTGGATGATTAATTTTGAAATATTCGAAGAACCTTATTATAACACAGGTCAACAAATATTTATGTCAGAAACGAGATTATTATGAAACCATAAACGAATGCATCCCCATTATGGCCTAATCTCATATATTTTTTCGTTTTTCTTAGTTTCTTCCGTCTTTGGCTCCTTAAATTCTTTTATTACGAATAATGACCTTTTTAAACTATATTGACAAATTAAAATATACCCTAAAAAAAATTATTTTAAATCTTTTTTGCATATTAAAATTCCTTGTTTTAAATTTTTAATCATATAATGAAAAAATTTTTTATCAATATATTAAACTCTTAAATCGGCATTTAGAAACTTAAATGTGACACGATATATTATAGATTTTTATTAAAATATAATTTGAAGTTTAAATTTAACTAACTGCTGTTAAAATGTTAAATAAGATTTTATTGTTTTTGAATCTTTTTCGGTTTAAATTTTTTTCTAAAATTTTATGTTTATAACTGTCTAATATAGTTTGATTAGGAAAAACGGTAAACAGATTTGATGTTCCCTAAAATGGCAGGTTTGATCTCCGTAATTAACTCATAACTCTAAAAACTTGACCTGTGTAATTATGAAAACGATAATCAAATATTATATTTGAATAACTTTGCTATGGATCAATAGAATTCACAAAGTTATAATTATTATGATGACTTCGCTGAATATGATGAATATTAAGAATTTGATTGTAACGATAAATGTAAGATTTTTGAGGAGGCTCAACCACAAAACAAACATAGTTGATATGTGCTTGAAATATACAAATTAGAGATTTTGATGAAAATCATCGTCAAGAATTCAGCTATCGTTATGGTCAATGTAGCATTTTCGGTAAACCTCAACCAATCTATTCAAATAGAATTAAGTTGGGATTAAGATGCATGAAAATAGGTTAGCTTAATTAAAGGGACCATCCAATAATAATAATAATAATAATAATAATAATAATAAAAATAATAATAATAATAATAATAATAAAAATAGGTTAGCTTAATTAAAGGGACCATCCAATAATAATAATAATAATAATAATAATAATAATAATAAAAATAATAATAATAATAATAATAATATTAATAATAAAAATAATAATAATAATAATAATAATAATAATAATAATAATAAAAAGGAAAAACGATTTAAATTGCTGATAATGGGTCAAGGGGCACGCAAATTATGAAAGATTAAGATAATGAGGGTGATGGACAATATCACCGTTGATCAACCTAACAATGATGATGTCGAAAATTACCTAAACAAACCTTTTATCCAGGTAAACTGTCTTGGAGGACAATCTACTGCGAACTTTGGGACG
Source organism: Acutogordius australiensis (assembly GCA_030555515.1). Classification (NCBI taxonomy): domain Eukaryota; kingdom Metazoa; phylum Nematomorpha; class Gordioida; order Gordea; family Gordiidae; genus Acutogordius; species Acutogordius australiensis. Next base: position 601,789 of record CM060245.1, read on the forward strand.
ATAAAGATAGAAACGAATTGGGGCAACAAGTTATGATAATAAAGAAAGTGGATGATCAATTGATAGATTTGATCATCGACGACGAGCAGGAATACGATAGTGCCTCGTGGTACTTACTTTCAAGCATCTATTCAATAACAATGTTTTTAAAGACGATAAATAGATGTGACCATAGACGCATTCAATTGTTGGCGGCATTGCACACCAAAATTAAGAAATAACTTTGAAGCATTTTATAACATTAAGAAAATACATTATGGTATAGATTGTAATGAGAAGAAAAATTATGGGGCGGGTAAAATATAAATAGTTTTGGCCATAATATTTTATATTTGCCATATTATCGGGGTAAGTTTTAAAATTGCCTCTGACATGGAGGTCAAGGGAAAGGACGAGCCTGCATACACAAGGTCGCAAGTTTAACTCCTTAGTCTCCATGTTGGTAATAGAACTAATGGTAATTGATATAATCGTATACATTTATTCTGCTTAAACGGCCTGTGGCCTTAACTTTTTTAACTGTTTTAGAATCCACGTTTTAACTTTAATTGTCTGTCATATGTCTGGGTGCTATTTACAGTTGTCTTTTTGACTTAAATAATGTACTTCGAAATGTAAAGCTAGAATTGGAATATATAGATATATAATAAATAATACAAAATCGTAACCTACGACATTAAAAAAACTCACACAATATAATTTTTAATGATACATATATAATTGTGGGTTTTTTATATTAAAAAAAAATATGATAATTGCAAATTTATTTTTGCAGATAACCATGAATAAGTAAGTTGCAAAATGCCAGTCGTATTTACTGTATTATCTATTTATAGAAGAAAATGCACACAAAAATAACTTTACTAGGTTTAGTTATTTTGTTCTATGTTTTATTGAGATTATTCAAAAATAGATAAAAAAACAAACTAAAAATAAGTAAACTTACAAAAAGGATGCAGAAATATAAAATTTAGCTGATAATGTTACAAAAAGTAAACAAGCAAAAGATAAACAATGTTTGGGCACACATATTTTATTTACATCAATGTGTTGCGCCTGATAAAAGAGAATTAAACAGATAACAACTGACTCATTTTAATGCCTCAATTCAATCTTAAAAAAATAGATTTTTGTAATTAAGTATCTATGATATCCGTAAAATGGTTAATAACATTAGAATCTCGAAAAATTAGTTATTTGTCAAATATAAATTGTTATATTTAATTTACGAATTAAATGTGTACAAAAATAAGTTAATGAAAAATTTTAAAATATATGTGTTTTAATATGTTGTTAATCCAAATTAGCCTTAACGTTTTAGCAATCTGATGAAAACATATGCGAATCCACCCTGCATGTAAGGCGCTTTATATTTATGTTAAATTGTTGTTAGAATCAGGGCTGGGAAAACAATGAGCCAAAAAACTTTGGCTCATTTTTTCCCCTAAAACATAAAAAAAGAAAGGGGGCTACAAATAAAGGGCCAAAATAAAAATTCAAAAAAAGCCCTTACTAAGAAAAGGGGCAAAAAAAACCCACAAAATATGGTTCATAAAAAAAGCCCCAAAAAACCCATTTTTTGTTTTCTTTATAATAATTTAGAAAAATTTTGATTTTTTCTTTATAATAATGATGGCTAGGAGTTATTTTTTTTGAAGAAAAGGGGCTTTTTCTAAACATGCTTCCTTTCTTTAAGCAAGAAAAGGGGCTTTTCTTTTGCCATGCCCACATGTTTGTGAGCATTTGGTGAAAAAAACTCAAAACTTGTTGAAAAAAAGCCCATTAAGTTTTTTTTCCCAGCCCTGGTTAGAAAATATATTTTGAATATTATTGCGGCATAGTGATACTTTTTCTGCACATATTTTACAAATATATTGAATGAAGTTTACTTGGTCCTGTCTCAAATAGTTGTTACTTTATAAGAAAAAATGTAAAAACTACCAATAATGACACCATATCGAACCATACAAATGTCATAGGTCGACATAAATCAATGTTAAAAATAATAATGCATAAATACATCGTCATGATGATATCTCATATTTGTAGTCCATTTTTCGTAGTTTTTCCGCCTTAAGTTCCTAAGGTCCGTCGTCAAAAAAATGGCCTTCTTATCAAATTGACACAAGCTCTGACCTTAAGAATACTCTAAAAAAATTTTATTTACCCAACTTGTAATTATCATCTCAAATAGTGCGAAATAAAATTTTAAATCCTCGCGCATCAATATTTAGATTGCACAGGTCAACAAATATAAATTAAAAAAAAATTTATAACTTGAAAGCATGTATTATTCCTTATGCCTTATTGCTTATATTTCGGTTTACCTCACTGTTTTCCAACCCTGGTTAATACACACCAAACAATTAACTTCAATCTCTTAATTTCTTCGGCCTTCCGATAAGACCCGTCCATATCGAAAAAATGGTCTAATAATAGATTTTGTGAGCTTAATAATATTTTAAAAAAAATTAAAAAATTATTTTTTAAAGATTTGAATTAAACAGTTGAACGGTTTAACATATGATTTTTTAAATGTTTTTTGTTTATTTTCACTTATTTATTTAATTTTTTCAAACTTATCAATGTTTATAGCTGTTTCGCTAAATTGGATAAACACAGTGATTAAAAATCTTTAAGACGACATAGTTAGCATAAATTTCATAAATTTGTTGACCCCTTTAAATGATATATTTAGCGGGAAAGTGAGTTTTGAAAATTTGAAAATTTGAAAATTTTATTTTTTTTTTTTGAAAATTTATTTAGAAATAGTTTTTTGTGATAAAAATTGGATTTAAAAGGTTATAAAATTTTTTTAAAATTTTGAAAATTTTACGAAAATAAATTTGCACGTGCCCTTATAAAAATTTTGTCAACCCTTTAATAGGACAATGTTTTTGATAAATATCAATTTCACATGTTTGAAAATCTATAAAATTTATTAAAGAGTTCAGGTTTTATCAGATAAAACTCTCTTATTGTCAAATAAATCTCGATTAAAATTACATTTAATTTTAATCTTATACTCTGTAGCAATGTCTTATTTAGCTTAAAGGCTATCACTAGGCAATAAAAACTTTTGGTATTAAAAATATGTATAGGATCGATCTCGCTTGAATTACATTTATCATTTATATAAATAAGAAAACGGGTTTTATAATTTTCAAAAATTAAATTATAGAATTAGATTTACTTCCCTAAGGCTTTGTGTAGAACTAATCATAGCATAGGGGGCTTTTACGAGCATTTAAAGTTAATTTCTTGAAAAATGCTGAAACTTCCAAAAAAATGAAACAGTAGTTTTCCAATAAAATAATGTAACATATTTATTTCGCTATGTAATAAGATGAGAGGTATATCTAAAATTTAACAACCCTTTTCCATAAAATACATCGACTTAAAATGAATTGCTTTTATAACATATAAAAGCTCGTAAAATATACTTGGAAAAAAGGCTCTAGGCTAATCGATTTCATTAAAAAATACTATTATTTGTATATCTTAAATAAATTTTTTTTCATGAGGTATATTGGTAGTTCAACTATTAACACATTGTCTTAAAATTTAAAATTATTAGAATAATAGAAAATTTTTTAATAGAAAGTTCATAGCAAATTTTTAAAACAGTTTGTGCATTTAAAAAGCATAGCAAAAACAAGTTGAGTTTTTATAAATCTCAATTTCCGGAAAATAAAATTGTTAAAAGTTCAACCAAAATTTGCTGATCTATTATAAATTAAAAAAAAATATCCTTTTAAACGATAGAGAAATGTATAAAAACTTTATAAACATTTTGAGTTGTTTAAAGTACTTAAAAACAAAAATTCACGAATTTTTTGTTATTATGAACTGACTAAGATAAAAAATTTTGCCTAGCTATCATCCTTCGGCGCTCAAATATAATAATATTGTAGATGTTTATTCGATCGCTAAGCACCTCCATAGCCTTTTGGCATTTTCATGTTAAAAATGCACATAAATGTTTAGCGAATACATTTCTTTTTAGGGGCTAATACCTCAGTCGATATTCGAGTAAAGCTAAGGTTGGTAGATTGATGACTTCTACAACTACTATGGCCTTTTAAGAGTAAAAAATTTGTCTTAAAATCAACGATGATAAAAGACATAATTGCTCAATTTATGGTAGCCAGCCGAAAATTAAAAGTATATTATTTTGCCTTAGTACTGAGGAATCAATGTATAAAATGAATTGAATGTCGAATAAGGCACATGATTGGTTGTAAAAATTTGGTTTCACATTAAACAGTAGCTAATATAAACTAATCTCGCAAAGTTGGGCACTCTAAATATTATAATTAATTTTTATTAAATATATTGGTGTCCTGTTTTTATGTAATAGTTTTGAGTCTAACTCTCCAATTCGTGTCATTATTTTCTTTGCTCATATATTTTTGTCTGCCTGGCCTTTTTTAAAAAATTCTAATCTGCAAGATGTGATTTAAAGCTTTGAGCCGGCCTATAAGTTAATTTTTTAGTTTATGCCCTCGCCTGCTCCAGCTCGGTCCATTTTTGCCGGGCCGGCAATAAACATGGCAAGAGTGCCACGACAAACTATAATGGAGACTAGAAATTTATTAACTCCACCAATTTAGAAACCCCGCCTGAGAACGAGTGGGCAAAACTGGAAACAGGCCTTTAAAATTAAAAAAGTGGCGGGCCGAACCTAACCTCATAATTATTTGTTTTATAAATATTTTTAACAAAATCTATTAATATAAATTAATGCTATTAAATTTTTAATTCAACAAATTTAACTTAAAGGAATAAAATATTTTTTATAATAATTTAAGAAACTTTTTAGGTGCAGATATAGTCAATAAATATTTGAGATTTAAAAGCTAACTACCTAACTACAGAACAAACCTCCTATCTTAGCGAATTTCATTTATTTTTTACATTAAGTCAGCTAAAACAAGTTCGTAAACAAATAAATTAATCTAAAAAAACTATTAAATTTTTTATTATTAGCCTATAATATATTGTGTTTTTAGGTTGTTGTGAAATAGTGAGAAGACGCAGGGGGAGAAGATATAATACCATTTGTAGTCTCTGTAAAACAGAGCTATTGATTCCACGACGAAAACGCGGTATTTTTAGTGTCATGTTTAAGATGCTAATCTGTATTAACTATTGATTATGCCTTGATAATATTATTTTTTAATATATGAGATAAAAAATAAGTGATATTGTATAAAAATTCTAGAATTATATTCCTTAGACATATTATCGAAGTCGCGAAATATAGAAATTTTGTTAAAAAGGGCAATTTTATGAACGTAGCAAAATCGCCGGAGGCGAAGGAAAAACAGAAAATATCTATGATATAATGCCCATGAATCCATTCATTTCAATTAAAACCTATTTTATGACATTTGTGTTAGTCGACGTGTGTAAAAAGCCCATTTCTTTTATTTTTATTGAGAGTTATGCTAACTACAGAGATCAAGCTTACCATCAAAATTTTAAAATTACCAGTGAGCTTTTTAAAAAAATGTATAATTGTTTTATTTTGGCTTGTATAAAGTTAAATTTAAGTTTTATAAACGCAAGCGCTTTATATTAATTTTTAACTAACGGAGAATTTTAAATTAATCTTGTTAGGTCCTTGAGTGCATGTAAACTTTGTTGTATTCTATTCAAGTTATACAACGCTAAGCCTAATTACTAGTTGGATAAATTGGTGACCCCCAACGAATGCCAAAGCCGCTTAATTTTCTGAAAATCTATTAAATCTCATTTAACTTTACAGGGCCTGCTGTAAAGTTAAAAGGGACAAGGCTTTAACAGACAAGGCGTCTCCTAGTACAGAAAAAGGTGTAGAGGAAAATTATCCACAGGTTTTTTTTACACATAAAACAAGCCATTTATAAAACACGGCCTAGCATGAAAATGTAGTAAATATTTTGTTTACACATGTTATATGCAAACAATATCAGGCGGTTACTGTGCAAATAAACATTTCAACATTATAACTTTGAGGCAGAATTATTAACTTTTTTTTATTCAACAAAAATTTAATCTTTAAATATTCAAAACAATATTGCACTTGAATTTTATAATGCTTTGCTGCTTCGTTATCATATCAATTCTAACAAAACTTAGTTTGCATATTTTTTCTTTACTGACTGCAGACCTGCAATAATTATTATGAAATTGAACTATTCCCACTCGACATAATTTTTCCCAACGATAAATTTTGTTTTTTTGTTGGTTTTGCCAAAAAATAAAGGACTTTGAGATTATATTTTTGAGATCTTTTTTGTTACTTGTATGCCCGTCAATTCCTCAAAAATTGTTAATTTGCCGCCGCATTTTCCAGAAAAAGGGGTTAGAAATATGGTCGAACATTGTAGTTGTGGGGATCGGCGGCAAAACTAGAGATGTTCCGAGAGCCTACGATTTTTATTTTAGGATTAAAGGATGGCTAAAATTCTTTGAGTTATAGCTTAGTCGGCTACTACAATCAGTTAGGTTAAAAATTTGGATGCAACTTTTATACCATAGTTTTCAAGACTTAGCTACACATTTTTAAATCTTATAGTCAGCCGTAATATAACCATAATTTTTGAAATACATTCCATCTGATAACCCATATTGATTACTCTTTCGGTAATGACAACCTATTGATTGTGCAATAAAAACTTGTGCCCTTATTTTAATTGTTGTTTATTTTTTTTACACATATACATTTCATCATACGGCTTTATCTTATCTATTAATTAACTGACGCCTGAGTATGTTTTAAAAAAACAATATTCCTTTTTTGGGAAAATTTAACCTTATATGTTGTTAAGCATGTTTAAAATTAAAATTTATGCCTAGACTCAAACATAAATTGCTTTTGTTTCTTTATTTCAAAGTTAATTGTTGATTTTCAAATTTAGTAGGAAAAAATTAAACACAAATTGCAACATATATTCTGTAACATTTTACCTTTAAAGTAAGATTACCAATTTTTTGACCTCGAATAAAAAAGGCATTTTTTTACCCTTTTACGCAAACATTATAAAAAAATAAACAAACATTGTTAAAAGCACTTTAAGAACAAAACATTTTTCCGCAAAATTGTCTACATGTGAATCAATTAAATTTTAAAACAATGTAGCTAAATTAACTGAATTTTAATAAAATAGCCGTTCTTTAATACATCTCTAGTAAAGATATCATTACAATATGTTCAAATTTACACACGAATACCTGTGTCTATTCACTTTATAGTCTTGGGAACTTATGTCGATCCTAAAGTTGCTATTTCCAAAAGTAAATTTTTTTATCACAAAGTTTATTTATTGTACCAGTCTTTTATAATTTTTTATACACTCTTGTGTATGTGATTAGGTTTACGAAAATATTAGCTGAATTAAGTTTGTAATTTATTCATAATATCACAATGTTTTATTTGTGAACAAATATGGTCGAGTTTCTTAAATCGTTAAATTAAATATTTTTTAAAACATTAAAATTATTATAATACATATTGTTTATGAACATGGGCGCATTTGAAATTTTGCAAACAAATTTTTTTATTGAAATTTTAATATTTGAGACATGAAATTTATTAAGTATTGTTTTAAAAATATTTTTTAACTTTCGAAGCTTTGCTCAAAGTAGGGTTAGTAATTTTGATGGATTTTCTAATCCTATTGATATTCAGTTTAATAAAAATATTAGAAAATTTTAACCCTGAGTTTTAAACCTTTAATTTCTAAAATTTGAGTTAAGTCTAAATATGTTCCAATATACTTAAATATCAAATAGCATTGTAAGGCTAAATTTGAAATAAGCATTAACTTTGTTAGAAATTTCCTTTATGAAATAATAGCAATTTTTTTTTAAATTAATTACAAGCAAAAAAAAATAGTTTTTTTTAAAACACCAATGAAAAAATAAGAAAGTTTTAAAAACACTTTTTAGAACTAAAGGTGTAGTTAAATTGCCAGCATTAAATTTTTAAAAAGTAAAAAAACGCGTATAACAAGAGCGCTAATTCTCATTTTCTTATGTTTTATACAGTGCTGGGAAAACAATGAGCCAAAAAAATTTGGCTCATTTTTTTCCCCAAAACATAACAAATAAAGGGCCAAAATAGGAATTTAAAAGCCCTTACTAAGAGAAGGAGCAAAAAAAACCTCAAAAAGTGGCTCTTAAAAAAACCCAAAAAGCACAGTTTATGTTTTCTTTATAATAATTTCGAAATATTTTAATTGGGTGGGATATTTTTTCTCAAAGCTCCTAGGAGTTTTTTTGAAGAAAAGGGATTTTTTAAACATACCCCTTTTCTTTAAGCAAGAAAAGGGGCTTTTTTTTTTGCCATGCCCACGAGTTTGTGGGATGGAAAAAAAATCAAATTGTTAAAAAAAAGCCCAAGTTTTTTTTCCCAGCCCTGGTTGTATATGAGAATAAATACCAATGGAAGAAAAAATAACAATACAAAATATTTTCCCCTTACAATAAAATAAATTAGTTAGGGAAAGAGGGGGGATGAGGGGGGGGGGCGTAGTTTATGAGATAAGCACAAACAATTGGGCGACCCCAATAAACCCTCAAGGAGATATAAAAGCGCAATTATTCCAAACTTAAGAAGTTGCAGTTTGGCAGGCCGCTTGTAAAATATAGACTTATCATAAAAATGCATATGTAAGGCTATGATGGATATTAAATCAAAAAATCCTTGTAATTAATATAAAATAAAATATTTTAAGGACCATGGCACAATTTGTATTTTTAAAAAATTCCACCTGATGTGAGTTTTAAAAAACATAAATATATCGAGTACGTTAAAAAACGCTATTTTTAAATTTTAAAGACCAACTAAAAAATAAAATATTAGATCCAAATTGCCATTATATAGAATACATTTAAAAAAATATTTTAAATATCATACGATAAAACGGTGTCCATCAGAAAAACACAAAAACCAAACTTAAAAATCCAGGTCACTGGTAGTCCATAGACTAAGTATCACATCGGCATTGGAAATCTTTGCATTATTGGCTATAGTCTTTTTTAATAACATTTTCAATTAACATTTTGAATATGCTAACTGTATTTAAATAAAAATTTTAATTTTACACCTTCACATTGAAATTGTTTTATATTAAAAAACCCTTCTCAAAAAAAGGTAAATGGCGAATAAATTATAATTTCTATCGAAAGGCTAGGGGAGTGGCTCACACCCTGTGTTTGTTACCTTTATTATTTTTGACCAATAAAAATGATGGCAGGTCTAATAGCGATTCTTGCCTATATAGAAACCCAGGTATCAAATCTAAACTAAAATTTCTAAACTCATCTAATAATTTGTGAATATACTCTGAAGTTTTAAAGTGTGAGGTTTAATAAATTTGTTAGGACGAATTAATTAGTTCTACCTTCGGTAGCCAATTTTATAATAGAAAAAGTTGATATAAACTACGCCAAATCCATAGAGCTACTGGTCGACAAATATAAATGAAATAATGGAAAATTGTAACATTTTTGAGAAATAATCTTTTTTTTTGATATCGTTTTTTAAAAAATCAGCTAGGTTATTTTGCAAAAAAATGTCAAGATAAAATTTATTAATGTTTCTCGTTAATATCTTAAAGAAAAATATTTTTTTTGAAAGCATTTAGACGATTTTTATCTAAAATCATCGAATTATATGTTTTAGCATTACATTAACAATCATATTTTATATAAAATGTTTGGCCGCAACCAAAATAGAATATCTGTTTTTATGAACTCCTACAAAGTGAGTTAGAGTTTTGGTAGTAATTTAAGAATTCTAATTAAAATTTAAAAAAAAAATTCTTTTTTAAAAAAAAAGTAGATTATTCACAAATTGGCAACTCTTATTTTATTTTTTTTTAAAAACGACTTTGTACGTGTTTAAGGAAATTTTATATTACTATTTGGATTATTACATAGGTCGACAATTATATGAGAGTTATGAGTTAATTAAAGAGATCAAACCTGCCATCTTAGGAAACATCATATCCGTACCGTTTTTCCTTATCAAACTTAGTTTGTTAGTTATAAACATTAAAAATCAAAATAACAAAAAAAATTTAAAAACAAAAAAAAATTGAAATTTTGTTTTTGCATATTCACACAAGGTAAACTGTTAAATTCAAATTTCAAATATTATTTTCATTAAAAACCGATAATTTATCGCGTCGTATTTAGTCTGCGCAAAATATTTTGTATTTTCTAAATGCCGAGGTAAAAGATTGATATATTTTAAATTTATTTTTCATTTTTGTGATTAAAAATATAAGTTACAAAGAAATTTTATATGCAATGTAGATTTTTATATTTTTTCTTTCTAGGGTATTAAATCTGTCAATTTGGTTAAAAAAGGCCATGCGTTATAGACGGATCTAAGGAGCCAAAGACGGAAGAAACTAAGAAAAAAAGTATATATGAGATTAGGCCATCATGGAGTTGCATTTTTTTATGTTCTCTTAACAATCTCGTTTCTGACATTGGTATTTGTTGACCTGTGTTATATTTGTTTCAATATATTGTCGACTTACAAATTTGAGGAAAAAACTATAAATAAGTTAAGTTGTGTTTTAAATAAGATTCATATGATTAAAATTTAGGCTTTTCTTCATTTTTATTATATCTTTTTTTCATATGATATGTTATAGAAATAGAACGTAAGCATATTTTTTTTTAATATAATCTACTAATTAGTGAGAGCCCTAAATTAAATAAGTATATAAATCAGGCATATATAACAACATTACAAAATTTATTGCCCTACTATAGAAAAACTCTCTTGATGGCATTGTCCTCGTTTATTTACAAATTTAAGAAAAATAAAACACGAGTTTCCATTAGCTATTTAAAATCCTAGAAATTCTTAAAAATTTTTTAAAATGAATAAAAAACAGGGCTACATATTTATAGTTATAACTAAAAAATTATCTCTAAGTTTTATCTTTAATAAAATTAGAAAGTAAATATAAATATTCTAAAACAATTTAAAATTTTTTAGAAGTTATATTTTGGGAAAAAATCTACCATCTATATTTAGGGCTAGAATTGACCGTGTTCTCATTTATATTACAGATCAAAGTTAAATCTTTGAGAATTATAAGTTAAGTGATCAAATCTCCCATCTTAGGAATTTTCAAATCCGTTTAACGTTTTTTCTAATTAATTAGTAGTGAAAATTAAAATTCAGATAAATAATCTAAATTTTTTTTGCACATTCACTGCTAAAATGTTCAAGTTAAACTTCAAATATTATATTAATAACCAAAAATATCGTTTCGATTTGACGCGAATTTATTACAAAAATGCTGTTGTAAAGTTTGATAAACTAATATTTTTTACTATAAATTAAAATTGTTAATTTAATTTAACTAAACTAAAAAATTAATTTCTTTTTGAGTTAAGACAAATATTACTGTAAGTAAGCCGCAACATAATTCGAATACGGAAATTTTTATTTAAAAGAATATACACTACTCAGATTTAATTTTGAACCTATGTGTTTATCTACTTTATTAAAAATCAGAAAGATGCTATCTTTTTTCTTATTATAAATAAGCCTTTTTGACAATGAAAAATTATTTTATTCATTAATGCTGCAAAATAACTTTTCAAAAAAATATTTTTACATTGTTGTTATGAAAATTTGTATTTTCAGAATATTAGAAGTCAGATAATCTTAATGTTGCAGTATATAAAATTAGCTGGTTGTTTAAAAACTTATATATGCAAAAAAGTGGATAATCCTTTTTTAGCCATTCTTTAATATATTTTTCGTATTCCAAGTTCCTTCGAATTCCGATCATTAGTTATTTTATGTATAAAGAATGTGTTATATAAAAAAAACTGATAGATTATGAATTCTCGATAATATCAAAATTTGAATTTAACAAATTTTATATTGAAATCTCTTGTAATATATATTTTTCAACCCAGTAAAAAAAATTATTTATTATAAAAAGCTTATTAATTAATATTTAATTGTATGATAGAGAATTTAGCATCCCAACCTAAACGGAGCAAGGCAAATTAGCCGTTAAAAAATATTTTTGGAAAAATTTACCAATTTAGCATTTTAAGTTTTTTGTATTCGATTATTTCAAAATTTTTTTATGTTTATAAGGCTAACAAAGTTTGATTAAAAGGCCAATTCTGAAAAATGAAAAATTCGCTCTAGATAGCTCGTATATTCCAAAATTGACCTGTGTTATATTTAAATTTTTTTTTATATTTAGAAGAAAACTACTTGGGATCGGGAGATTTGAGCTTTTCCGGAGTTGCAAATGGTTCCAATCAAACTCCAGGTTTTTAAATATAAATAATCATAACCTAATTTTAAAACAATAAAAAATTACCTTTAATTTACATTTATTCGAATGTTATTAAGGCTAAGTTTCCTATATAAATTGCTTTATATCAAATAAGTATGACACTAGATAGTTCTGTTGCCTACCAAAATTTATATGGCAACAATTGTCATTATAAAAGTTTTTGTATTTTATTAAATATATAATATATGCTTTGTCCTTAAACCTACAATATTAAAGTTAAAAAAATAGATTAAAAATATTTTATTGAATAATTTAGTAAAATAATATAATTTTATTAAATCCTGAAACAAAGCCTACATTTTTAAAAAGTGTGCCGAAATTAAAAAATGTGCAAATTATAATATCTATGTCTTAAAACTCCTCAAAAAAACATTGTTTATGTTTTGAAAGTTGTCGAAAATTGTTATTATAACTTTGTGCGCAAAATTTTAGGGCTCAAAAGCGAGAAAAAAATTATTTATTTTACAAAGCGTATAAAATAATTAAAATCTTAGCGCAATCATAGTTAATTTTTCAAAAAGCTCATAAATGCTAATGTCTTAAAAGAATTTATTTTTTGTAAATCTTTTTGAAGCTCTTGTTTTACAGACAATTATCATTGCAAAAGTTACCATTTTAGGGTGACTACTTTGTAAGACTTGTTTTATTTTAAGAGTTATTAAAATATATATTACATTTTTAACCGTTATATTTTTTTAACCCTACGAGCTATTAGATGCATGACATATACTGTCTCACAAATTTTTGCTTCCCTTTTAAAACCATTCTTAAGGACAATACAGAATTCTTAAGCTGTTTTATAATAGCACTACATTACAATCAAATAAATTATTTTATAATTTTCAATTTAGGCCTTTTTAAATAATCCTTTGGTAATATGGATTATTATAAAAAACATTTATAAAAAAACCATATAGACTTGTATCTAATTATTTAAAAGTGGCAAAGTAAAAAAATATGAAAAAAATTTATTTAAGCAAATCACATTGAATCACAACACAGCTAAACTAAAAAAACGCTAATCATTCACTGAGTTATAATTTGGCCCGCCTTGTCTAAATTTATACTGGACGCTTTTAATTTATGCGCTTTTTAATATATTAAAAAATGTTTTTTTTACTTTCTTAAATTCTCCAATAATTAACATAAATCAAATAGTCAAAATAATCTAGTAAGATCTTTGCATTTAGTTTTACATAAATCATTAAAATTTATGTAATTAATTTTAAATAGACAAGAAATAGATTAGATCTTTTAATTTGAAGTCACAGATGTTAATAAAAAATTGTACCATAATTGCTAATGCCTCTATTCATAATATAGAAATTTTAGACAGACACTGTGTCGGAAGGAATCTCAGTTGTAATTTTAATGACTCCCCAAAGTTGAGAGAGAGAATTAGTAAATCTATATTTTATATTTCAATATTTTTTTTCGAATGAACTTTTTAAATAAAATTATACAATTATTTTACTAATTGCTTTTAAATTAATAAATTGCGAAACATGTAGCCAATAAAAATTTTCTATTTTTAACACACACATTAAATAAAATTTTCTAAGGTTAATTATTATTTATTGGGAAAGGTTTCTGAAAATATCCAATTAAACTCTTGTTATTATTTTAATAGATTATATAAATGCCGTTTATTCCTGAATTAGAAACTGTTTTTGTAAATATGATTAGTTTTGCATTCTTTGTTAGAATAAAAAATTTACTTAACAATTTCAGGTTTTTCCTTTTGAAAATTGACTATTTTCTAATAAAAAAATGAACCAACAACATTTTATTAAACTATGGGAACCATATATCTATCACAATCTTAACATCAATATTTAAAAAATATTTGGACATGTTTTAAAAAAGGTCCTAACATTTTAAGAAACGGCTATTATTTATAAGATAAAAATCGAGAGGATTATTTCGATCGAATGTTAAATAAATATGTCATAGTTTACTAAGGAAAAAAAAATATTGTATTCCTAAAAGTTTTAGATTCTAGTATATAATTTTTTTCATTATTTACCAGACGCTAAAAAATTTGTCAAAAAAAAAATATTTTTTTGAAACACAACCATATTTAAAGTTTAGTAAAATAAAAGTATTTAAAATATTTAGCAAAAAAAAAATATAAACGCATGCAGATGTTATTAAATAATTTTACATTTTATTTAATACCAAAAAATAAAAATAATCATGATTGTTTTTACAACTAAAAACACAAAAAATGATTATAACTAAAAAAAAATTTTTTGGTACCTTAAACACACTAATAATTCTATTAATAATAGGTGAGAGCATATTATAAAGATTTGCTAAAATAAATATATTTTTCGTTTTCATAATTGTGCGGCTAAGTTGACTAACCATGACATCTCACAATGCTCTTATAATAAACTTTTTCCTGTCCTTGTTAGCTTTGACAAAATTTTGACTTAGTATATACTTTTAGTGCTTTGGTATTTTGTTATAAAAAATTTCAAAATCAGAAATGGCTATCTATTTTAATATTAAATATTCCAAAAATTACAACAGCAGAAAAATACATTCATCAAAATAATTAAAACATTGCATTGAAAGGATCCAATGGTCTTGGGTAAAGAAGCACCATTTCGCATAACTATAACAAAATTTTAATTTCAATTTTTTAATTAAACGCTGTCCAAATTTTTTAAATATTTGATTAATTAAAGCTACCTTTGACAATAATTCTTTATGCATCTGTTAATTGTTTTAATATTCTATATTTAAATAGAACAACTAAGAGCGCGGGTTAACAAATTTGGTATGATGTTAATTTTCTGATTAAACAGATTCTCTTTTTCTCTAGTACTTGATCTTTCACGTTATTACATATGATGTATTAATAATATTTTTATATGTAACACAGGCAAATAAAAGATGAATAATCCAAAAAATTTTAAATTACGCGGCTAAAAAGATTTTTCTCGTAATACTAAAAAGATTGTTAAAACACTCTTTGAGTTTAAAATTATTAAATCAACTTTAATCGTGGTTATAAAATATATCAACTATATTTAGTTTGCATGCCTCCAAATTTAGACTCTTTTTGTTTGAAAAATTTTTAAAACATTATTTAAAATTTTTAGAATATGAATGCATCGAAAAACATTTATAATTGTTTTGACCATATTTTTTAACACTCGTAGCATTTGTTTTTTATATAATTGGATATCTTGATAAATTTATATCTTTATATATAAACATAGTTGATAACAAGACTAAAATGATTTTCACCCCTAAAAATTGTTCTACATTTAATCAAAATTTTTTTGCAAAAAATTTGGAATTTAAAAATTGAATGTACTTGTAATCACAAAATTTAAAAGTAAATGAAGAATTTTTTGATAGAATTAGAATTATTATAAAGAGCGTTATTATTATGCCAATAGCCCGAATCTCAAAGACGGTTCTATTGTCAGGCCTAGTTTTTTTTTTACATTTAGGCTTTAAAACAAGCCCAAGTCTTTAAATTTTTTATATATTTTTGATTTATTTAATGTTTTTTAAAGGTTATCCTTCGTTTTTGAAGCCTTAGAACTTACAGCTTTCAAATTCTTTCCTCATTCGCTTTTATTTGTGCATATGACTATGCAAATGGTTACAAAATCCAAACTAAATTTCTTTTAAAGCTAAGACCATATCCCTTATAACTTTATTATTATAGTAAACACTTTGCCGGCACACTGATACCACTATCCATTTTTACGGCTTTAAATTTTCTTTTAAGGATAAAACTTGAAACATTTTTTGCAGTCAATTATTTACATTTCATTAAGGTCATGTGTTCCTGGGTTTCTTATTATAGGAAAAATTTCTTATGTAAATATTTATATCTTCATACCTGTCATTTTTACACTTTTCAGTGTAGTCAAAAGTAGAATTTTTGGTTCTATTTTTAATTGACCCAGTAAATAATTATTGTTCATCAAAAATATTTCCGCAAGACATTACACATTTTTTTAAACCGTATTAATTCACAATTTGGGGTTAAACCCCAGCATATTTCAAAAATATTATATAAAAAGGGTCAAATATTTCTGACCTTTTTCTTTGAAACACAATAAACAAAACGAATAATAATTTAATCTAAGATTAAAAAAATATGTAAAAGTTAGAATTTTTATAGTGTCCTTATGAACCCACACTCTTGTACACTGTTAAAAATCGCATGGACCCCACAATCTTGATTACACTGTTAAAAACCATGATACTGCCTTAATGTAAATTTAAACTTAAACTAACTTGTTTTCTAGGTTTTATTTTAGAATAGTTTTTAAAAATGTTTGTATTTTCTAAGTAACAATTTAAAATGTGAAGAGCCAAAAATATTTATTTTTATAATTTTTTCTAAAAATGTTTTACTAATCCTGATAATACTACTCAAAAAACATTGATATATTTAGTTAATTAACAAGATTTTTCTAATTTATAGAAAAATAAAAAAAATTATTTAGTTTACTCTGTAAAAATTTACTATTTACTTTAATAACAACTATAATAGTTTGTAATTAAAAACTCGTCTTTCAAAATAATGAAAAATCAAATAGCATATATGAAGCCATTGTAGCATTCGATTACAACTCACCCTACCATTTGCTGGTTATGGCTAAAAACATTTAATAAATAATTTAACACAATATATATGATAATATTGAATGGCTAAAAACTTATGGACGTGATATGCCTGTCTCGCCAGAGAAATTTTTTAATTTAGACCTAAAGGCTTTAAATTTGCGGTTCGACGACCCGGAATTTCATAGACAATCCGAGATATTTTAATGATAAACTAAAAATTTATGACACGACATAAATATCTCCTTAAATAACAACAACATTAAAGGATTAAATGATACGTTATTAAATTTGTCTTGGCCGCACATTATGTCTCATTAACAGTCCGCTGTTACGATTCTAGGGTAATTTTAAAAATTTTCAATTTTGGCCTTTTTATTAAATCATATAATAATACTTTTAAAAATAAGGTACTGTCTATAGCCATTAATAAATTTGGGATGAATAAGAGTATTTTAGAACTTATTTTGCTTAACAAAGCTCGACAAATATCATTGTCTAAAATAGTTATGAGATTAAAGTACCTTCGGCTCTTTAAGTCTTTATCAAAATAAAAGGCCATTATAAAATGTAAAGGTTTGCGACTTCGAAAATATTTGAAAGAAAATGTTTAAATATCCATTTGTAAATTGTAATTTTCAAATAATTAAGAAAAATATATTAAGTAATGTAAAATTTGTCTTTCGTTCTTATACATAATATCTAAAATAAGAGGGCAGTTAATATAAAATTCAGGGCCAGTTTTTTTTCTGGCCCCGCCATTCCTGTTTGGGCTTGCTTGGCTCGCCTTTTGAGGGAGCCTACATTGGGCATTTTGGCCTAGACTTGTATCTCAAGTAAATACATTTAATGGGTTTAGAGTAAAGTCGACCATTAAACATAATCTTTAATTGTAAAAGAATGCCTATAATAAAAATAATGTTATTTTATAATTAAATAAGGTTTTTACATCAAATTTAGAGGGAAAAAAAGTGGAAATGATAAACTCTGACATTCCAGGTATTTTGGCATATAATTTTTACCTTATTAAAAATATTTATAAAACATAAAGAAAAAAAGAAGTAATTTTTATAAATTTAAAAATATTTCCTATATAAAAAATGTAAATAAAAACAGCATATTATTTTTGCCATTATAAATTAATTATTACTAAACATGTCAACATATAACATTGTTTCAAAAATAAGTGTGTGAAAACATAGCAACCGCCATTATTGCCATATCTCATATATTTTTGGATTTCTCCGCCTTCGGTTCCTGGCCTTATGGAAAATAGCCTGTTAACAGATATTGCACCTCCCTCTAAAATACCTTAAATAAATTAAAAAAATTCTTTTTTTCAAATTGAAATTTCTTGTAAATTATTTTTATCATCTCAAAAAAAATAAAATTTTATATTGCACCATCATGTAGATAATATAGAATATTTTGCGTCAATGCAAAACCATATAATATCGATATTTATTAAATTATTTTGATGTTTAAATTAAATAGTTTAATTATTGTGAATATGCAAAAAAAAAATTTATTTATTTTGAATCTTTTTTGTTTTTTCAACCTAATAAAATTTTAATGTTTAAGCTGACTATAAAAATTTGATTAGAAAAAACGGTAAACGAATTTAATTTTTAAAATGATCTCCGTAAATATTTCCTTTATTTTTTGCACATGCTTAACTTTTTTGCCTTAATCAATTTTTGACACTAGGATTTAAGCAAGCTAAATAAATTAAAAGTTAATCTAATGTTAAATTTGTTAAATTATTAGAAGAAAATAGTATGGAATTAGAAGGCTTTAACACTTCAGGTAATCTTACCAATGCCTAGAAATATATTAAATATATCCAGAAATTATATAAGAAAAATAAACAATTTTTGTACATCTAAAGCATTCGAATTTTTGAATGTTTTCCTGATTTTAAATAAAAACCCTCAAGTGATGCAATAAAAATTTAAACAACCGGCTCGAAGAGTGCTATGATCGAGCTATTATTATATTTTTCAGTGTGATAGCTTTAGTATTAAAGCATTTTATGTGCAAATTTGGCTACTTTTTTAATTTTGTTTTTTTTTGCAAAATACAATTTTATAACACTTTTTTAAATTTCACAAATAGACACACTTTGCACGTACCCTTAATAAAAAAAAAATAAATAATTTTTATAAGGAACCCTGTTTCAGTGTTATTAACAAATTGTTATGCAATTAAATTTTGAACATGGGTATTTTATTATATGCAATATGGCAAATGATGGAACAAGTTGTACTGTAACTCAAATAAACACCCACTCTATAAACTTTTTATATTTTAAAATAAATGAGTCATACACACTACGTACTAAGTAATGCTAATTGTTGATAATACATTATACTAAAATTAATTTATAAATCAAAATAAACAGGCATATAAATTAAATTTTTTGTTTTTTAGACAATGCCCTTGAAGATAGTTCCTCATATTATGAGGTCGTACCCTTTTTATATAAAATTAAACTAACCTAATATACAATAATTTCAAAAAATTTTCTAGCCGAATCTTAAGTTTCCATAGTGGTAGATGTGCAAGGCTTATGATCTTATTTTCGTTAATATGAGCTTGGAAGCAATCTATGTGATGTAAACTTTCCATAATAGTTTATAGACTTTATGTATATCTTTAAATCGCAAATAACTTAATTTTCTTATTCTCATGGCGTAGGCAGAAATTTTTTAAGGAGGGCAAGGAATATTTTTGGAGGAGAGGAATTGGCTGTATATTAAAAAATAGCTTTAATGATTTCTATTCTCTTTTATATGTTTAATAAATAAATTTAAACGCTGGTTGCATCATAAAAGTTAAAAAAAATTTCTATTGGGGGGGGGGGGGCAATCGCCCCCTTTTGTCTCCCTCAACACGCCCCTGCTTATTCTTTATAATCGTTAGTAGTGTTAAAGGCTGGCAATAATGTTTATTTAAATAATGGCTTTGTGCTACCCGAAAAAATATTTTTAAAGTCTAGGAACAATTTTTTGCAACACCGCTATAATTCCAAACATTAACCCGTGGTGAAAATTATGGCTTTTCTCATTATGGTGTCAGGGGCGTCTGCATAGGGCTTTCCAGAAAATTAAGAGTGATTACATGGATTTTTTTAAAGACAAAAAGAGTTCTATAATGGTAAGAAAAGTTTAAGCATGTGTCCTGATAAATTTCATAATATCGATAATGGGTATATGATAAATTAAATTGAGAAGATTACTTAGGCATTTTATACAGGTAAGTATATTGTACATAGTCAGGATATCAAATTTACTAATAAGGTTTTGTATAAGTGAAAAAATTATAATAAGTTTTCTAAAATGTAAATAAAATATATATTGTGTATTGAGTTAGATTTAAATGTAGGTGTGTGGGTTAGGCCAATGTGGCCTAACCTAGGTTGAATTTATGTGTGTACTTTGATTCTAGGTCTTTGCAGGAATTGTCAGCTGTGTATGTTGATAGATGGTTGATTTGTAGAAAATGTTTTAATTAAAAAAATTAAATTATGTCTTATTTTCACACCTATCCCTCTAAGAAAAATTTTTTTTGTCATAATTTGTTTGGGTGCACCAATAAGGTGCTAATGATTTACAATCAAACTAATTAAAGAGGGATAAATTGATAAACTTTACAAAATTAAGTGATATAATTTATTTGGTAATATGATATCATTTGTTTGAAATTACATTTGGTAAGGGATATAATTTATTTGGTAATATGATATCATTGTTTGAAATTACATTTGGTAAGGGATATAATTAGTGTTATAATTTAATAAGGTGGTTGTGCTAAGTATTAATATTTAAGGATAATAAAAAGATAAGCACCATTTGTAAATTCCTAAAGTTTAATCTTTTATATCCTGTACTAAGCGGGTATTCGTGCAAATCTTTTTTTTAGCCATTAGATGTTATATGTGTTTTACGCCCTCCCCTTGCCAAGACCAGGAATTTTGATTCATTTTAATGTTTGTATGTGTTAACTGGATTTAAATGGGGGGGATTAAAAAGGGAACCTTATTTTCAGGGTGACCTTATAACACTTACAAAAACCAGTTTTCTAACTCCGCTATCACATTATTTATACATAAGTACTCTTTTTTTATTAAGAAAATATATGATGTATTTTTCACTTGAATAATGAAAGGCTATTTAAATACCTAAAAATTATCTCCTATAAGAAAAATTATGTATCTTGCCTTTCTATGAACAGCTATTGAGCCTAAAATTTATGTCCTTCAAACTACTTAATAAAATAACTAGATCATGCTTAATAATTTATGTCCTGCCATGTTTAAAACCTACTTACTTAGGCATTTAGTATTCATGGTTAAAGAATTGTATAATAAACTACAGTCAATAGGTTGCAAAATTGCAAATGGTGATTCAGATAACATAAAAACACATTTAGATATATTAAACTTTAAAAAAAAATACAGGTATATTTTTTTTACCAATATTTGCATTAGATTGTACATCTGTTATGCTTGCAAGATGTGCCATGAAAAACCTGTCTATTTTATTTAACCATATGGTAGATAGAAATGAAGTTATTAGAAATTATCTTAAATTGGTAATTAAAATCATAACTTAATGCTTATTTATAATGAAAAGTTATATTTTGTTCCAACTATTAAAGTTTACAATATTAGGTAATTCCTAGTTATGTACAAATTATACTGTTGGAAGCCCATACAATTATATTGTCCAATTAAATTCTAGTTTTGCCGATGCACCATTGAAAAAATTATAATAAGTTTTCTAAGTTTTATATAAAAATATATATATGGTGTATTGATATTACATTGAGTTAGATTTGAATTTGCATGTAGGTGAGAGAGGCAATGTGGCCTACATGATGAATTGAGTTGAGCTTTATTTCTGAGTCTTTGCAGGAATTGTTAGGATAGATGGTTGAAAGATGGATGATTTATTTAATATGTCTAATTTAATATATATTTCAACTTGAATTGGGTGGTTAGGCCAACTTGGCCTAACCAGTTGTTATGTAATGGAGACTATGAATTGAACTTGTAGGTTGAGTGGAAAGATGGATGTACACTTATAATTTGCATTGGGTTAGAATGAATTTCTATACCTCTTATAAAACATAATTATATATTACCCTCACCAATTGCCTCTAATGTGGCCGCGTATTCGTTCGTGGAGGTTTTATCACCATATTGGTGATACAAATGGCAACACTACTTACTCCCCTTCTTTGGACTTACACAACCCTCACCAATTTGTCTTGATGTATCAATAACAACGCGTCTGAAGGCAAAATTAAGTCCTAAAATGTGTTTTGAGATAAAGGGTTAAAAAATATTCATGTTTTTAACGGTATTTCCTATTTTCATTTTTAAGCGTCTCACTCTTATATGACAGAAAATTACTTCTTTAAGCCCTAAGGTAGGAAAACTGTAATAAGAGCGGCCAGGGATCCGGAAATTAATTGTAAAATTACTAATTTACCTTAGTTGCCTGCTATTTCTTTTTAAATAACTGTATACTAAACAATGTCATTTATGGAGTTTTAGATTTTGTCAGACATAATACAATTAAATGATTAACACAAAATAAATAATGCCCAACAGTTTTACACATTATTGTGGGCTTTTAATTAATGATGAAAAAATGGCAAATAAATTTTAGCCCTTTAAAAAATGCAATCTCTTAGATTAATTCGTAAATCAATTTGTCAAATATATACAGACTTATTTTTTAAATTAGGAATTAAAATTTTTCATATGAATAACATGCAATGTGCCCAGGTAACAAAATTATTTATCGCCACTTATAAAGTTTTGCGTTTCTAGGTGAAAACTAACTTAACAAAAACATTTATAAGATCGTAACTGAAGCAATTAAAATATATATAATTTTAAAACTGTTCATGGTGCTTTAAGCCTTATGTAAAAAAAACGCATATGCGAATATAAATTATTAATGGGGAATAGCCATAGAGAAACGTTAATTGTTAATGCCATGGGCTAACTTATGTTATTAATTTTACTAAATCTTGGCCCATATATCTAAATTTTAAACGTTATGGATAAATTTATTGGTTGTTAGCGTAATCAAAATAAATAGTAAATTCAATAAATAGGCAAAAATAAGCGTAATTATTATTGTTTTAGAATTTGTTGGAAAACAATATAAACAAATAATACTGGATTCCAAATACTAAATTATGAGTCCTCTATTCTTTCCTACTAAAATACTAAGTGGATCCATAAACCCCATATTTTCTCGGAACGGCAGGATTTATATTGAATTTAATTTAAAATTAGGCGTATTTTTAAATTAAAAGTTTTAGGCTTTGCTATATACATTGATACTTTTTAAAATTATATTAAATTAGGTTTTAAATTCGTCTAAGCTATTTCCTTGTAATGGCAGGAGACCCAGCAAAATGCAGGATTTTGTGAAATTGGACTTTTGTCTAATGTTCTTTTCGATTTTCCATTTAATTATTTTCCTTGCCCTACAATTTCGAGTAATTCAAAAAAAAACATAAAAATTAAAAAAACAATTTTATTCTATAACAAACTAGACCGTAACTTTTTTATCCGCTTTTCAGTATACAAAGAGCCAATGGTGTTCCGCGTACAAACTTTTATTGAATTTTTAATGGGTTTAAAGGTATTATAAGATTAAAATTTACAATTTAAATACAAAACAATTTTATTAAATTACATTAGTTTTTAAATAATATTTGTGTATTTATGTTTATTAAAATTAGGAAGATGAAATCTTACAATTAATAAATTGTTAAAATAAATTTATTGCATTTTTCTTATACTAAGCCGGTTTAAATTAAGAATTTAAAAATGTATCCAAGACAAATAAACTACTACCCGACATACTTTATTTAAAAAAAACATTTTAAATTAATTGGAAATGTTATTTAAATAGCAAATTTAATTTTTAACTATGAACAAAGATTATTAAAATATTTTATTTTTAAAATGAATTTGTTTTTTCATTTGTTTTTAGATGTAGAAAAAATGGTGTTCACAATCCGAATAGTTTTTTTTTAATTCGCACTTTTTTTTATTGCAGATATGGAAAATCTTTTGATTTAAACGCGATTAAACATTTTTTTGGCTGTGCATTTAAAGCATAAATTAATAGCTATTGACCTTAAACTTAATTAATTTCAAAAAATGATATGGCCGCTAATCAAAAACAAACATTTTAACCATTTTCCATTCCTGTTAAGTTATGTTATCTGCAGCAGGAAAAAACTAAATAAAAACAATCTAGCCTCGAACAAACTTAAAAGACAATTACATAAATTTTGAAGTTGTTATATAAAATATTATTATGTTCATAACATCATATGCCATACCATTAAAAATAATGAAAGCACCTATGTTTAGTTTTTATTTTGTTTACTTAATCATTATAAAATTTCAAAGCTTTAAAGAAAAAAATAATATTTGTTATAAGCTTACTAACAGGCGTTTTGTAATTTTTCCGTTTTTTATAAATTCTAAAATTTGCAACCTGATTCTGCCACAAATAATGTATAGAGTTTCTCATTTCTGAGTATGATCACAGATCAGAATTTTTGTAACACAAAATCCAAACCTGCCATCTTAGGGATTATTTAATTCACTCCTTTTTTATAGAAAAATTTGTAAGTTACTATAAACTTTAGGTATTTTTAAAAATGTTAAAAAAATAAATAAAATTTAAGAAAACATTGAAAAAAATTATTTTCACATTTAAAAAAGTTAAACTGCTATTAAAATCAAATAATTTTCATAAACTCGGTAAATCTTCTCTTTTTAAGATGTGTGCTTAAGCAATTAACTATAATACAAATGTTAATGTAAGTATTTCAATATTGTATTTTAGGAAAATCATACAAAAAACATTATTAGAATAATTTTAAAAAAAGGTTTATATACCTTTACATAGGGTCAAAAACTATTTAAATTCAGCTAACTCACTCAAATTTAATTTTAATTACATTATGTTTTAATTAAAATATACAATAAAAAAAATTAAATGTCATTTTAAAACATCAACCTCTATAAGAACCTTTTTTCACATAGTTTAAAAGAAAAAAATTTAGCAAATTACATGTAAGCTTTTAGAACTTTATCTCAAATAGGTATTTTAAAAAAAAATTAATTAGCAAATTATTAAAAGTTATGATTAATTAACACAAGAAATGCAGTCGTTTTTACAAGCTCTCATAAGGCAAAATATGCCGCTGTTTGATCCAAACTAAAAATTCTTAATATTTAACAATTAAACAATAAAGTATTTTTACTATGCAAAAACTTTTAATTAGAATATCAGTGTTTTTGTTATTAGAATTTGTAATAGTTTTAAGATTTGAATCGTAGTTCAAAGACAATAGACAGTGAGCGCTAGGGCATGTTACAAGACTGGAATGAAAAAATATTTTTTGAGCAGAAGTTTATCTATGACTTCCTTTATAAATTAAATTCCAAATATCAGTAAATTTTTTGGGGTAAAATTAGAATTATTTTACACTATTTTATCATCTATTTCTTAGGCCATTTGTAATTTGCGAATCAAAGTCTCCACATACCTTTGCCAGAGGTTTTAAATTATAAATTTGATTTTATTTAAATGACAAACGAAAACTTACCATTTTTCCGAGAGCCTAGGCTTACATTCGGTTACCGGCGCTTAATTTACATTTAGCTCTGCGCGGACTGTAGTAGAGGAAAAAATAAAGAAGGCCGTTCCTTAAATAAACGGTCTGGAGGAAATTTTACATGACAGGTTTTTGCTACATTGATTGGCCAAATTAAAAACAATGATTTTGAATAAAACAGTTTTTAATTGCAATTTTTTCCTAATAAAAAAAAATATGGTGTAGCCTAGTTCTCTCAGTTTTTAAGTAACATATAAAAATTAATTATATCTATAAGAGAATAAAAGTTGTACAAAACGACAAAACATTTTTACTTTATTTTTCATAATGCATACCTACACAAATTCATTGTGTTATTATATGAAAAATTTCCTTAGCAGACCCTAACTAAAAAATTATATAATAGCCATTAAGATTAATACAGTTTTCCTTAAGCCGCTTTTATTTACAACATTAAATGATAAATTTAGTCCATTTACACCGGATTTTAACAATCTATATCAGTAGCGTCAAGTGCAGTGAAAAGGGGTTGAAGGTTTTTATGACCATGACTACTAACGAGAAAATTAAATTAGAATTTTGATTTGTACTGCAGCCAATCATGCGAAATACCTATTTTACATGTATGCAAAACATATTGATATTGCTATGGCTACATTGTTCTAAATTGTATATAAACTTTTATCTGCCTATATATAGCTAGCAAACCAGTTTTTCTCTCTAAATACTATTTCTATGCTAAATCTGGGTATAATTTTGTTTTTATTTAGCACCGTTCCTGCAAATCAAATCTCATGGATTTACGCACTTGGAAGTAAAAATTTGATAAGCTTGATTCCATAGATTATCAAATATTTGATAGTTATAAGTTAACTACATATCTAATGTTCTTATATTCGTTCAAGTGAAAAATATTATTTTTCAATCCGAGTTAGAGAAATTTGTAAGGCGAATGCTATAACGGACATTATAACAAATTTTAATATACAATTGATGAATGAAAAAAATCTAATAAAACTCATGACGCGTTAGTATTTTCAGAATGCCGAATTATTTTTTTTTATTTTTGACATAGATTTATACTACAACACAACAAGAATGTTAGGGATTTTTTTAAACAAATTATAGATGTATTTATAAAAAAAGTTTCATCAAAAAAGACACAATTTATGCGCTTGTTAAGACATTTTGTATGAGTTATTAAAAAAGTAAGGCACAAAAAAATAAATTTTTTAAGAAAGTAAACATTTTTTTACCTATGCTTTAGAAAAAATGTTTTTTTGGTTTTACACAACTTTGAGATAATGTTGATATGAAAAAACTGCTAAATTTTTACTCGTCGGATGGTTTCATTTTGGAAATTAAAGAACCTCCTGACCTACTGAGAATTAAACCAACAACCCCCCCCCCCCTGTTTTATGATCATTTTAATTTAAAAATGAAATTAGGCGTAAATTATGCATTATATTTATAAATATTTTTTACGGCTACAGTCCCAATTCATATTTAATCCAAATTAGCCCAAACATTCAAACAATATAAAATTCAATGTAACCTCTTTGACGAAAACTGTTCTCTACCGGATGAACCCATTAAAGTTTATTTATTTATATATAACAATGACATTTTCAAAAATCTTGTACTAATATTTTGTTTTAAAAACCATTCATGCAAATGTATTAGTTTAAAAATGTTGTAGAAGTCCCAATTTTTTTAACCTTAACCCAATTTAATTTACATTATCTAAAAATAATTTTTTTAAAGGGTTTATATAAAAACGCCTTTTTTACATTTTATTATTTCCTATACATAAAATTTCTCTTTAATTAAATTAGCCTTTTATGTTTGATTCAGCCAAATCAAAAATCTATAAATTAATGCTTTAATGTAAAAAACTCACAACATGACCTTAAGCATAATTATGCATTGATTATAGATTGATACTTTACATTTTTGCTTATTCAATAATAATAAAATAAGAATTTTGGGAAAAAAAATTATTTTAATTGAAAGAAAATCCTTTCGATATCACAAAAATTTCAAAAGGTAGTACAAAATTAATTTTTATTTTAAATTTTAAATTTTTGGTATGGGCCCTGTTGAGTGATGTATAAAATTAATAAAAAAAACTAATAAAAAATGCGCTATTATGTTTACGTAAATTTTTAAATTAAAAATATTTTTAATATATTTTTAATACACCTTGTTATTGAAGTTTAACATTTATAAAAATATGGTGGACTATTATATATATAAATGGTAATAGTATATGTTTTAGAATTCTCCCTAATAACGTTTATTACACCGGACAACAACAAAAAACAAGATGAATGAGCGAGTTTTTGAGGGTTTTTTAGAGAATTTACTTGTGACAGCGATCTTGGTCCAATTCAATATTTTTAAACTGAGTCTAAAGTTCAGAAAAAAATTTACACAATTTTTTGAACTTTTAATTTTGCAAAAACTTACATATCAAATTCCTTATTAACACTTATCTCCTGACAATGATATTTTGACCTATATTATGATTTGTATCAAATCATCCTTTACTTAAGTAGTCATTATCAAAAACCATCAAATTTGGTGTATTACAAGGTATTAAAAATGTTTTAAATTAAGATGCTAATTAGTTACTGATTAAGTGTTGGCTGATGACACATTTCTTATCTTAATGCGGTTAGGATGTACTAAGGGATGAAAAACATTGGTTGTGCAATCAATACAGTTGATTTTTATTTTACTCTGTCTCTATATTTATCTACTTTTACCACATATAAAGAATCAAATTTTTGGTCATTTCAATTAAAAATAGTTTAAAAATTATTTTATATAGTTTGTATATAAATTGCAACCTTACAAGTTAAGGTATGTGTCAATTAATAACCCATAGGCAAAATTTAGCGAAAAAATAATAACACAGGTCATATATAGGTCAAAAACTAGATTATAATGAAAACATAAAAGAATGCATCCCTATGACGGCTTAATCTCATAAATGTTTTTTGTTTCTTAGTTTCTTACGTCTTTGGCTCCTCATGTCTATAACGAATGGCATTTTTTGACCATATTGACAGATCTAAATAAACCCTAAGAAAAAACAATTAAAAAATTATTTTTGAATATAAAAATCTCTAGGAACTTATATTTTTAATCACAAAAAACATAAATTTTATTTATATATCAAGCTATAACATCGGCATTTAGATAATACAATATATTTCGCGTCCAAACTTAAATACGACAAGACATATTATCGGTTTTTGATCAAAAATATTATTTGAAGTTTGAATCTAACAGTTAAACTATTGTTTATGTATAAAATTTTAATTTTTTTTTTGTTTATTTTTGAATCTTATTTAATATTTTGACCTTTTTTTCTAAAATTTTCAATGTTTATAACTGACTAACTAAGTTTGCTTAGGAAAACCGGTAATTTGATATTCCCTAAGATGGCAGGTTTGGTCTCTGTAGTTAATTCATTACTCTCAAAAAATTGTTTACCTGTGTTATATGCCACCCAAATTTTTTTGCGCGTTAAATTGTTATTAATAAATATTACCTTTTAAAAAATAAACACCAATTAGTACGTTATTAGGATAATTAACTATATAATTATATCACTTAATGAATTTGATTATTTTTTGAGTTAAAACATATATATATATATATATATATATATTTTAATTTGAGTTTGTAAAAGACACTTATAGATGTTATAGAAAGGTGTTTTAAACATTCAAATTTTCTGTTAATTTTTTATTAGAATATTTTTTTTGTTTTTGAAATAAGCCCTAGTTTAATCATAAAACAATTAATATAAAAAGGTCAAAAAAGTTGAATAGTCAGAATAAAAAATTAATGGAAGATAATCTAAAATAACGTTAATTCAATTTTTTAGTTTTATGGAGTCTCTAATGAGGTTCTTTATCTGAGCCAAATTTTTATGAAATATAATAATTAAAAAAACGTCTTTTTACTATACTAATAATACCCGTTATTATTTGTAATCATATATGGTGAATATATTTTTAATATACAAATTTGGGTTGTACAATTATTTACACCAACATTTAATGTTATATTATAAGCTGAAATAAATATTAATCCAAATATGTACATGCTGATATATATAAATTTTTATCAATATTTTTTGTTTTAAAAACTTTTTATTATTCACATTATAATAATGGCTGGTTAAACGATTGTTTTAGCCGTTTTAAAACAGCTAAAAAAATTTAATTATTTTTAAATCTTTTTTAATTTTTTGACATTATTATTAAATTTTTTGCTTACTGTTAGATAAAAAATATCGAAAACGGATTTTTAACTATTTAAGATAGCGTTTGATCTCCGCATTTAGCTCATAACTCCAAAATGATGGCCTGTGCAATGAATAAAACCCACTTTCCCCACAAGAATAATATACTATATTTACACCTCTTCAAAAAAATATCTGGGTGCGTCTTTGACAGCAAAATATTAACTTCAATTTTTAGTGCTCAATTAGAAAAAAAGAAACAAAATATTTGACGTTTTTTTGGTTACATCCCAAAATTTTTTGGATCAGTTCAAACAAAGGTTAACAAATTTTTATGAGTTAACTTGAGAGATCATACCTGCTATTTTAGGAATTTACTATTCGTTTATCATTTTTTCAAATCAAACTTAATGAGACTATTAACATTAATTTCAAATAACGTCACAAAAAAAAAGAAACAAAAACAAAAAGAATTTTTAAAATATTGTATTTAAATTTAAATTCAAACCTTAAATAATATTTTTATTAAAGACAGATAGTTAATGGTAATATTCAAGTCGGGGTGCCAAACACATTGTATAACATAATTGTTAATGTAAGCATTGCTTTACTTATAAAATTTCAATCTCGTTATCTGAGATGTTAAATATTTGTTACAAAATTTCATATGTAAAAATTATCTTAAATTTAATCTTTTTAATGTTCCTGCAGACAATTTAAAAAAAAACTCTTATGATATGAAAGGTTAAAAGGTTGAAGGCGCATAAAACTACGAAAACGGGAAGTATAGAAGATGAGATGAGGCCATTTTAGGATTGTATTCATTTAATTTTCATATACTTTACCGATAATATAATAAAACATCCAAGTTCGATCAGACTTAGTAAAAAGGAGTCTTGATAAGCCACCACTATGTAGATGTTTTTCGTAAAATTTTTTGACATAATATAATTTTTCCAACCATTAAATAACAGGTGAATTCAGTACAATTCCTGTGATAAAAAAGTAAACACAATTGAAAATAGGTATATATATAAAAAGCAAATCATGTTATTTAATTTGTCGATGCAATGAACGCTCTTCGGTACTGGTCTTCTCAGACCTATATATAAATAAATAACATACCGACCTTTCTAGTTTTTTATTAATTAAATATTTAATATATTTGTGTTGCAAGTTTTGAGATATTTTCTTAGATAACCAGGCCCGATTCTAGCTTTTTTAACTTAGGGTGGCATAAAAACTAGTGGGGGGAGGGGGGGGGGGGGGGGGGGGGGGAGAGAAAATTTTTTTCCCTCCTTCGCCGAAATATTTGTTCTTTTCTTTCGTTCCAAAAAAAATATATATGTATACATTTTGAGCCTCTTTGAGCCCCCCCCCCCCCCCCCCCCCCCAGAAGGGTTCAAGATTAAAACAGAAAAAACCCGAAAGAAAAATATTGTTTCTCCTGTATGCTAAATGTCTAAATTTTTTATCAGGTGCAACAATAAGGTTATTGTTTCCTTATTCAATTTAAGAACGCTAGGAGACTCTTTTTACCTTGCGACTCAATTAACATTGCCAACGGGTTATTTGGTAAGCATCGCACTCCGGCGACCTATGTTTTTACCCTAAGCTCTCATTTTGGTCATATCGTTTAAAGCCTACTGGCAATAAAAGCCAGCTCAGCAGCCTTATAGGGGTTGCACATGAAGAAAAGACACTTATGCACTAACGGTTTCGTACCCAATTTTCAACGTTAAGACTGTGTACTCAATCTAAGCTGACTTTTATCATACAACATATAGGAATCGTTGTTATTGCCATATTCGTTGAAAGTTAATAAGATTGAGTTTGAGGGCAGCAAGGGATGGATTGATCCAAAGATATATAGGAGAGATAGGAGGCCAGCGGTTAGATCATTTGAGCAACGCATTAATTTAAAAATTTGTTTTAAGCCTTTAAAAAATTAGATTTTTACTGAACGGAACAAGATAGCCAATTGCGCCCTTATAAAGGTGACAGGATAACAACACTTTAAGGGGTAAAGCTTATTAGTTATATACCCTTTATATGAAGGTGTGTGCCGGGACCGATGTCATGTCCAACTCTGAGGAGTGTTACCAAGAACGATTACCTAACGAATTTGATATTGATCCGAAAAACTACGATTCTGGACGCAAATTGGCCTTGAGAATCAAAGGATTAAAAAAATTTAAAGGTATAAATTTGTCGTTTTCTTAATTCTAATTATACACTCTTTTGTTTATAAAATAATTATTCCTAATAAAGCTATAACTCTTCATATAGAAGGCTCAAAATCACCTAATTTGTTTCATATATTTTTTATTTTCCTATAAAAATTATTATACTCCTTAGATCTAATTTAGCACGTCTTACAAATGCTATTCTATTAGCTTAAAATTTCATAAAATGGTGCGTTAATCACCCATCAAAGGCAGCTTGCTTTTGAAAATAGTCGAATTGGTTGTATTAATACTTTGGTTAATCAGCTTTGCCCAGGTTAGTAGTTGAATAAATAGGTGATCGCCAATGATTTCCAGGGCGGAATTAACCTATGCCAAAAAATTAGGACATTGCCTACTTAATCTCATTTAATTCTGCCGGGTCTGAGGTTGGATTTTAAAGAGAAAGCTAATGTATAAGCCATTCTCTAAGTGGGAATACATCCTTTATTTGTTTTTTCTAATAACTTTTTGAAAATTTTTTAGCTTTTGTCTATAATAATGAATTTAGAATTCTATAAAGTGATCAAATAAAATTCGCCGATTTTGAAAATTATATAACAGGTAAAAAATACTTGTTAAATAAACTACTTTGGTATGTACGACAATAAAAAGTATATTTTATAAAATCTTATATATTCAAAATATGAAACCGTTAACTTATATACCGGAATAATTAAACGTGTGGTTTTCTTTTTTTAAGTGAGTCAGAAAATGACAAGTAAGGTGGTTTTTCAACGCAACTTTAACTATAAGATCTTGATGATTTTAAATCCTTTAATTTTTATTGTTTTTTTTTAAATAATGTCGATGATTTTGATCAAATATTTTAGTTGACTTAAATAACTTACCTATTAAGATGTTAAATAGTCAATCTCGCTTCAATGATAACAAAATCAGAATATGTGATTTTAAACTTAATTAAGTCGACTTCTCTATTTATTATATTTATATGTTTAACCCGCGAGTAGGGTGAGAAATTTGTAACGCGAATGCTTAGTGGGGTCCATACGGACCCTAATTTAAACCTCTACTAAAATTTAATAGCTATTACTTTTTTTATTATGAATAAAAATACGTGATCTTTAATTACAAACTAAAATAAGTTATTATTAGTTTACGTGAATTTTATTTATTCTGCGAGTAGCACTGTGGTGTCCATATGGACCCCAGCACATCTTGGATTTCAATTAACTTTAAAAATGTTGCATATTATGGGCTAAGTTTTTGCGACTGTTTTTTAAACGTATAATAAACAAAACTAGTAATAAATATGGTCTAACCAATAACAATATTTGTTTAGAATTTATAAATTGAATTGGGATCCACACTCGGCCCTCTCAATTTCAATGCTAAATACCATGTTGTTGCCTCTATTTAAATTCAATAAATAATTGCCCTACAATCTGGTATTTTAATAATTTTAACTATTAAGTATACAAAATGTTTGTATTTTATAATAATAATATAAATTTATATTTATCCTCTTTAATCTAGTTTTTATTTTAAATAATAGCAATAATTTTTTATGGCAATTTTTTTTTATAAAATTCTCAAAATATGTTCTAATAGATGTATAAACACGGTTTAATCAATATTTTTTATACATTTAATTTATTTACATAATTTTAATGTAAAAAAAATTTTTCAGTTTTTTTCTTGCAAGTGCATTATTATATATGATAACTTATATAAGTTTATAATTAAAGGGCACGTATTTCTCTTCAAAATAAAAAAATAAAGATCATACATTTGAAACTCTATTATAGAGGTTTAAAATTAAGATCCGTATGGACCCCATCATAGCATTCGAGGCTACAAATTTCTAACCCTACCATTCGCGGGTTAACAAAAAATAAAAAAAAAATAATAAGTATTTTAAAATAAAAAACAATTTTTTATCATTATTATAATGTGGACTATTTAAAAATATACTATAAAATAAAGGTTGCAATTTATAATTTACATTTGAGGCAATATCATACGGACCCAGTATAATTTCTAATTTTTAAACGAATTTTTTAACAAGACATAGAATTTTGATTACTAACTAATCCATATTTAACAAAAAAGTCACAATCTGACCCATATTATATATTATTTTTAAAAATACTTAAAATTTAAAATGTGCTGGGTCTATATGGAGCCCACAGTGCCATTGCGTGTTTAGATAAAAAGAAAATTACATTTTTGACATTTTGGTAATTTTTAAAGCAAATTGCAATCTAAATATAATAGGAAAAAATATATTATATTGTTTGAAAATAGTACTAAAATCGGCGTTTGCTCTTTATTTGTTCAAGTTAGACATCAAAATTTAATTGGCTACCGACTAAAACACAGGTTAACAAATTAAGATTTATGAGCTAACTTCCGATAACGGACCTGCCATCTTAGAAATTTTATATATAATTAATTGTTGTTTATCAAACTTGTTAGTTATATAATTAAAGTTTTAAATACAAAATACTTAAAAAAACAGTTAAACTGCTAAGTTTTTAAGATAATATTTTTTTTCGATAAATATAATTAATTGTGTTTACCTAAATAATAGTGTTAAATGTGCATAACAAATTGATACCTATTATTTGTTATATATGTTACAGATAACACAGGTCACCATTTTTTGAGAGTTATGAGTTAACTACGGACGTCATCTTATGGAATATCAAATCCGTTTGCATTTCCTATACTTTAATCAGTTACAAACATTAAAAAATTAAAAAAAAGGTTTTAAAACCAAAAAAGATTTAAAAACAAAAATAAATTGAAATTTTATTTTTGCATATTCACAAAAGTTAAACTGTAAAATTTATACTTCTATTAATATTTTAATTAAAAACCGATAATATATCGTGTCATATTTAAGTTTGGACGCAAAACATTTTGTGTTATTTAAATGCCGATTTAAGAGTTTGATATACAAATAAAAAAAATCCTTTACTTGTGATTAAAGATATAAGTTACAAGGATTTTAATATGCAAAAAAGATTTTAAAATTTATTTTTAGGTTAGATCTGTCTTGGTCAAAAAAGGCTATTTTTCGTTATAGACGGATCTAAGGAGCCAAAGCCGGAAGAAACTAAGAAAAACGAAAAATATATATGAGATTAGGCCATCAGATCCATTCTTTTATGTTTTTATAATAATCACGCTTCTGACATAAATATTTGTTGATCTTGTAATATATGTAAAATTGAAATTAATTTTTTCCTTTAGGTAATCTCCAAACGGCAAAATTAGTCAAGGTTATTAAATTTGGTCGTTTAAGAAAACTTGGAAAATATATGTGATATAAAGATTTTCTACCAATTGACACATAAATTTTAACCTATGTATTACAATATTAAAAAATGTTTATTTAAAGTTTTTTTTTAAATTTGTATATGAAGTTCAAATATTTTTAAAATCTAATTAAAATACATTCAGCGTTTGATACAATTAATATAATATTTGATTAAGTAAATGAATTTTTATTTTTACATTTAGATTTGTTCCAAGAGGTATATTAATATTTGTATAAATATTCCATAGTTTTAAAATATCCACAGATACCAAACTTGTCATCTAAGGTAGAATCAATTCCGTTCACTTTATTTAATCAATTTTTACATTTAAAATTAAAAAAAATGTTAAAAAACTAGAAAACTAGAACAAAAAAAAACTTTTAAAATAATTTTAAGGCGCAATCTTTTAGAAAAATGCAGTCGCTAAAAAATACTTTTTCGTGACAAAAAAAACTTACAGCTTCAAATTATTACAATTTTTAAAAGTTCAAAAGATTTTAAAAAGTTTATTTTACAAAAATTAAAAAATTTATTTTTTTTTTAAATTTTTCAGGAAAATTTGTTAAAAATTTTTTTAAATTTGTTACTCCATCCGGTCAACATTGTAATTAACGAAACTAAGTTATAAAAAATAAATATCTTAGAATCTTAAACATAAATTTTGTAATTTAAAACTTATATCGTAAAGAATTTGTTTAGCTATATATATTAGCTTATTTGGTTATAAAAATCTATTTTTAATACAAATTAGTGTTTTTTTTTGTTACTAACAACTTTTTGCTAGTATTAGGCTTATATTGGTTTAACCCTTTTGAATTATAGCTCGTTGTACATATTTCCTTTGTATATTAGTTATTTAATTTTAGAATAAGCTAGTAATATCATAAATTTAAATTTGTAAATATTAAGTAAATTTGTTATGGGTGGATGGAGGGGTGAATGTAAAGTTTACACAAAAAAAATGTAGTAACTTGCTATCTATCAACTGTCAATTAGTTTCATTGGAAAATTTTTGGTTATTAGGAAATGGGGTAAGTTTCTGTTAAGGCCAAGATCATTGCGAAATATGATAACGTGCATACACTGGACAACAAAAAAAAACATTATCAACGATATTTTGAGGGTTTTGTAGAGAATTTTCTTGCGATAACGATTTCGGGTTTAGTTTTTTTTCCAATGCCTCTTTTTTTTAAACTGCATCCAAAATTTAGAAAAAAAAATCACAAAATTTCTTTAACTATTAATTTTCCAAAAAATCTATTGGCATATTCAGATTTTTTATAAAAAAACATATCCAAAAAGGTTATTACCTAAAATTACACTGGTCGACAAAAAATGGCGACCAATTAGAAAAACGTATATTTTAGAAGTGTTTTTTAAGCTGATTTCAAATATCTTTTCCATTTTTTCCGAATAGGTCTAGTTTTTTAACTATAACCGTTTAAAGTCAGCAAAAACTCCAATATGTGTCATTTTCAAAAGCAAATATAGTGCCCTTAAATTCAAAAAAATTGGACAAAAAGCTTGTAATTTTATAGGAAAATTCTTAAATAATTAAATTAAATCAAAAAAATTTAAAAAATCTTATTATTTAAGCAATTATTTAATTTTTAAGAAAAAATGAATTAGGCGTATTTGGCGCCATAAAGTCTAACGCTTAGAAACCTCTTCAAAGATTTTTGGTAAGCTTATTTTTAATTTAAATTCACTCTAGAGGTTAATTAGACTTACTTTACCCAATTGAGATTGTTCAATATATAGTTGCCCCTATCATAATGTCCTCGATTACTTATAAACTTTTACCAGAACTTTTTTTACATAAATTTATTTGTAAGCAAGTGATTTATAAAGGAGATAATTATAATCAAATATTCCCAATAGCTTAAAATAAATTATCTAAACCTTTTTTATGGATTTGAAGCAAATAACATTAAAAATTAAATTCCCATGGACCATTAAAAAGGATTTTAAGAGATAGACTTAAAGGCGCCAATTTTGCCATATATAATTTTTCTTAAAAATTAAATTATTGCTTAACTAATTAATTTTTTCCAGTTTTTTTAATTCGAATATATTATTTAAGCCATTTCCTATAGAATTACATTTTTTTTATTAAAAATTTTTGGATTTTAGGGTGTTAAATTTGCTTTTGAAAATGACATATATTGAGGTTTTTGAAGATTTTAACCGCTTCTAATTAAAAAATTAGACCTATTCGAAAAAAATGGAAAAGATATTTGGAATCAGCACAAATAACTCTTTTAAATTATATGTGTTTGTAACTGGTCGCCGACAAAAAGTCGAAATTTGTCGACCAGTGTTATTAGCAGTTTAGTTTCATGTTATTTAGGATCAAAAAACGGATTTTATGACGAAAACCACTAATTTTATGAAAATTAAAAATTTATAAAAATTAAATATTTAAAAAAAATTTAAATCCCTTACGTTTATTATGAATGTTTCCGTTATCTAAACATATTTTTAAACTTTTGTTACTACCCATAGGTTTTATGTTATAGAAGCTAATACCTCAAAAATTGAAAAATCTCAACTTTAACACCGAATAACGCAAATTCTGAGGCATTAACTAAAATTCTGAGATCATATTCGTGATCAGCGCCAAAAACTTGACCTAAAAATATAATTGCCATAAATGATGCTTAGGGTCGTTTAAATTCTTTGTCCAGTGTACTATTATGAGCTTAAAAAGATATTGGAGTTTAAGTGAAAGCCGATTAGAATATATCTTTATTCTAATGTTCTTAATTTATCTACACTTTTAGGATGTTTGTTATAACTTGCACCTTGGATTTAATAAATACAACATTAGCTGCACGAAGTAAAAACTTAAATACCACTTAATACTTTTAATTTTATTACATATAAAATTTATAATTTAGTATATTGGAATTAATATAACAATTTAAAAATTGCTTTATAAGAATTATTGAATTTTTAAGTTACAACCTCTTTAATATCTTCTCTATTGAGAGTTATTATAAATTTAAAAGAAAAGATAGGATTTAAGGCGTCGTTATTGAAATAAGGTATCATTACATATTTCAACTAAACTTTTATAAATTAGGTTTGAAGAATACAATAGTTATATATTCGTTTGGGGAATCCTTAAAGGTTACAATTTAGTTAAAATTTAATTCTCTTGTATGCACTAAATAGTTATATAAATATTGAATTGTATTTATAATAATATATTTATATCCAAAATCTCAACCTTATTGTTAACAGTATTTAAGCTTGATCGCAAAATATTTTGTATAATCTTAATGGTGATGTAAGTTCTTGTTATACTAAAAAATAATTTCTTATTATTTAGGATGTAAAATATAGATTACAAGAGATTATCTATAAGATGCTTAAATTTTTTCTAATTTTGTTCTGTTAATTTGGTCAAAGGTCATTTTTTATAAGGGACGGATGTTAGGAGCCCGGCGGAAGAAACTGAGAAAAACAAATACATATATTGAGCCAAGGCCAACATATGGATATATGCAATTATGTTCTCATAAACTTATTTTTTGTGACATTAATGTTTGTTGACCTGTGTTAAAGTTGCATCGTATTACTTATATTTTTTTTTCAAATTAAATTTTTTGAAATATTTTTTAGGATTGTATAAATAAACAATGTAATTGGATAGTTGTTTATTCTTATTTATATCATGCTTGATATCAAAGTGAAGAACACTTAAATTAAAAATCTGACATTTTGTGTACCTTTTCCTCATGTTTTTAAACATTTTTTTGTTTTAACTCATAGAAAATTGTTTAACTTTTTTTTATAAAAACAAATTTATGTTAAATTGATGCCAGGATATTTTTAATTTTAAAAGTAGTGAAGGCAATCTATTGAATGTGTATGTAAGGCAAAATTTCAATGTAAGAAAAAATATAAAAAACAAAAAGAATGGAAATTACGATTGGGGGCGGGTGGGCAAAATTAGCATACGTGCCTTTAGTTATAATATTTTTGTGCAGTTTTAACTGATAATGCGTTTATTATAATTTTGGCATCATAGGTGACACTAAAAATAAAATTGTCCTAAACGCATATACAAAGAAGTTTGGCTCGAGTCTTTGGCCAGGCATAAATACGGTAGTTATAATTTTATAATTTTAATGTTTTATAGGACTCCTTGCCTTGGTAGGAGGTAGGCCAAAACAGTTTTTACTCACTTAAATAAATTTTTGGCTAAATAAGAATATTTCAGTCTTCTGCCTTTGCACGATTACTTTATGTAGAGAGAAACGCGAACTAGTCTAATTTTCCAACCTAAAAATGTTTAGGTTGATGCACAGGCAAAAATTTAAATATGTTAACCCGAAATTAGCACTTTAAGGTACGAACCCCTGTACTTTCTAAATTTTGAATATCTCCAAAATATTATATATCATTGGCCAAA
Organism: Acutogordius australiensis; assembly: GCA_030555515.1. NCBI lineage: Eukaryota > Metazoa > Nematomorpha > Gordioida > Gordea > Gordiidae > Acutogordius > Acutogordius australiensis. Next base: position 641,571 of record CM060245.1, read on the forward strand.
ATTTTGTGACTTTTTTTCTTGAAAATATTATAAACAAAACTAATCAAAATTTAAAGTTTATTAATAAAATTTGTTTAGAATTTAGAAATTAGGATCCAGATAGACCCAAAATGTTAAAAACCATGTTATTGCCTCTAAATTCGCAATCATATTTTCCAGTTTTTTTTAAATAATTTTATTTATAATACAAAACTTTACCATTTGCGGGTTATAGAATTTATTTTTTTTCTCGTTTTAACTTGGAAATTTAATTGGTTGAGCATGTAAATTCTAATTTTAATTTTATCTTATTAAATTATCAATTATGCATATTTTTAAATTTTATATTATCCTTGATATATTATATATATGGTCAATTCCACCTCAATCCAACAAGTCCGGGAAGGGTACCCCTTTTGATTTGGCTGAAATTTCGCATGGAGGTAGTATCTAAGGGTATCTTATAATCTGGAAATTTTTTTTGACCGGAATTGATTTTTGACGGAGATAGGGGCAAAAGAAAAAAAAATTGCAAGGTGAATTTTCACATTTGATGCAACTTTGGGAGGTTGTAAGTCAAAAAGTATTTTAGCTAGAGACCTAATTTTTTTTTATTTTGAAGAGGACAATAAGGGCTATCTTGTTTATTATTTTAAAATTATTTTTTTAAAATTTTACAATTTTGTAAAGAACATTCAGTTTGACATAACTAAAAAAACGTATGTTTGAATTTCTTAAAAAATTGTTGAAATACAGTCCTTAGTATTCATTATTAATATGTGAACTCAAAAGTATGGAACCGATTAGACTTTTTAAAAATTCAAAAAAAAAATTTTTTTTTTCATTGTTAGACAAAAATTTGCCCCCTGTACTATATTAAAATACTTAAAAGTGTCAAATTTGTTTATATATAAGAAGTTAGACATAGGGGCGAATATGTTAAACTATAACAGTTTTATTAATTTGATTCAAACTATTGTCAATTTTGGAAAGAAAAGGGAAACTTTAGAACAAAAAAATTGGTAATTTTCAGTATTTTACTCCTTTCTTCTAAGCCGACTTTCTGGGTCACTACGAAACCAATTTGAAAATTAAAATTGCATTTTATACATAAAACATCATTATATAACATAAATTTCCCCCAACATTTTTTAACGTACCCATAGCTTTTTATAGAATAAAAACCAAAGTTTGCTAGGTTTTTTGAAATTTTAAGGTGTAAAAAATAAAAACTTAAAATTTTTATGTTTATATATGCTAACTTTTACTAGTCATTTTTAGTTTGATGAACAATATTAGAATATGTACATAATTCTCAATATTTATCCTCGGCAAAATTCAAAAAATTTGTTAAATTTATTGTATAAAAAAAATTTAAGAGGATTTTAGAAAAAAATAATAAGGTTAAAAAATTTGTAAAAAATTATTTTTTTTCCTTTATTCAATAGTTTTTAAATAAAACAGCCTTAATAACGTTAAATCTAACAAAAATAAGTAAAATAGAATGTATTTGGCCTATTTAGAATATTATGATTTAACAGATTTTCTTTTTTTTATGATTATCAACAAACCTAAAATAAACGTAAAAAGTCAATTATTTTATGAAACATAGTGACATGGTTTTTTGATATTATAATTACCATAAAAGAAGTCAATTTTAGAGTTAAACAACCTTAAATGATTATAGCGGGCACAATTAGCTTCAATGATGAATTTTAAGACTAAATATTAGACCCAATTTAATATAAACATAATATAGACATTCAGTCTTTTTTACTAATTTTTACAAATGCCATTTATGTTTTTGAAAGGCTATTTAGAGCAAGGAACACCATATGTATCTAACTGACCTTAATAAAGTTTAAAAACCAACAATTTAAGTTCCAATTACATTTTAGTTTTATTATATAGACGCATTAAACCTATTAAAGAAAGAGGAAATATTACTGTTACTTGATTCTATGGGCATATAGATTTGGGCATTGACCTAAAGTTTTTTATAACTAAATGCGTTCCTTAAGAGTTTTAACACAAAAATGTGTTTTAATAAATACATTAAATTATAAATTTAATAAAAATAATGAAATGATTTAATAAATTTCATTTTTTTATAATTTACCTAAAGTTCTTTTAAAATTTTCTATACATAACATATATACTATTTTTTTAACACTTTAACAGGCAAAATATGACTGATTATATAGGTTCTAGACATTTTTTAATAATTTTGCAAAAATAATAAAAAAATAAGCTTGTACAGAAGAATACAATCTGCGTTAGTTTTTTGAGACCTGAAAATTTGCTGTTTTTTGGCAAATTTAGGTATTTTTATTGTAGAAGCGTCAAAATCGAGTGAAAAAAGGTGGGGCTATTATATGTTATTACGCGATATTTTATCTATAATAAATGTTGAATATTAAAAAAAGATTGGCTGGTTAACCAGAAAGTCGATTTTGAAAACAGGCAAAATTTTCACTTTTTTCGGTTTTAAGGTTCACTTTTTTATTGTACATTTAATAATAGTAGTAATCAATTAAATCAAACTATTATGGCCTAACATAATTGCCCATATGTTCTGCTTTTTGAATACTGTCAAATTTGGCACATTGGCATATTCTAATATAGTGCAAAGGGCATAATTATGTCCCAGGGCAAAAAATTAGATTTTTTAAATTTTTTAAAAAATCATGCCGGTCCCAAACTTTTGAAATTATATATTTATTAACATTATTAAGGGCCATATTATATAAAATTTTCAGAAAATTTAAGAATACGTTTTTTGAGCTATTTGTGTCTAAACTTGACTTTAATTTTTTAGTAACTTAAAAAACAATTTTTTTCAATATTTTTTGCGTCTAAGGTAGCCCTTATTACGATCTTCAAAATAAAAAAAAATTATGACTCTAGCTACAATACTTTTGATGACACATGCGCGCAAAGTTGCCTCAAATTTTTTTTTTGCAAAAAAAAAATATTTTTGCTCATATCTCGGTCAAAAATCACTTCCGGTCATAAAAAATTTAGGTTTTTATTAGCATCCAAGGACCCTACCAGTGTACCAATTTTCAGCCAAAACTGAGACATCAAGGGAAAACGTTTGTCGCTTTGAGGTGGAATTGACCATATATATATTAAATTTATAATTCACAAAATAAGGTTTAAATGTCAATTAATATATGTTAAACGCTTTTAGAGGTTTTAAATTTGATTTAAATTTTGTTTCACAAAATTTTAATTTTAAAAATTATTTAATAATTTGGGAAAAAAGTGCCTACACTTGATTATCGCTTACTTTCGACTAAAAATTGCTTTATTAATTTTTTTATATTTTTACAATGGTACTTATTTTCCATCTTATAGTTTTTTGCATGAACACAATTCCAATCATTTTTCTTCACCATTTACTGGTTTTTGACATTTTAAATTATTAACATGCCGACGAATATACTAACTGTTCATTTTTTTTGAAAGCTTAAGATTAATAAAAAGTTTTTTAAATTTATTAACAGCCCAGTTAATACTCTCGGGTTAATTTGCTTTAATATTACCAGATCAATATTGAGCCAAGATGATCTCACAATCAGCTGAAAATTAATTTAGAGATGCTATTCTAGGCCCTCCAGCTAGAGTTTTTATGTTAAGAAATTTTCATTTTTAATGTTTGTATAAAAGATTTGTCCTCACACAAAGATTATGGGCTTTGAACATGATAATTGGTGCGTGCTCGGACAAACTTCTAATGAAGATCCTATTCCTATCTACATGCCGTTTGATTTAATAACCGTTGTACACACACTATATTAAATAACCATATTTTTTCAAGTTTCTTTTACTATGGTTTGGCTCTTTTATTTAAACAATTATATCCTACCAACCTATAAAAGCTCCGTAATTAACAAGCCCCTATTAAAACATTGTAGTGCTTAAATGTAAATGTTAAATGCAAGTCAGAAATTTGCTTTTTCAAAAAGCATATCAAACATCTTTTAGGAAACAATATGTGAACCTATATAGTTTATACTTTAGATTTCTATTAATTGGAGGTATAACAAATTTGAAACATTATGTAACTTGCATTTATAAATAAATTAATTCCAAAATTGTTTTAGAAATGTTTAAAAACTTTATCCAAAGCTTTAAAATTTAGAATTAAAAATAGAGTAAAAAAAACTTATTTGATGCACAATTAAAATTATAGCTTTAATTTAAAAAAAATTTAAAATCAGCGTAGATATTAATATATATCTTATTTTTTTTACATTTGAAAGGTTTAAATAATTAAACATTAAATATATTAAAATAGATTAAATAACTAATTTATAGTAATTCATTAAAAGTTAAATTTTTAATTTAGTAATAATAGCATCCATTTGTCCAATTATATTGTTTTAATTTCCAAGAATATGCCGCAAAATTTAATTATGTAGGCCATTTTTTTTGACCTGCGCACATGGTATTATGTCATAAAATATAAAAAAAAGCATAGATTTAAAAATTAAAAGCAAAAACAAATTTGTTTTTATTACAGTTAATTCTCATTTTATTTATATATTACATAGATGTCATATAAATAGCCTCGCCCAGCTTTTAATAATACACGAAAGCTATTAGTTAAATTATTAAAACAATTAGCTTAGTTAGGCAGGAAAAAATTATATAACCTAATTTATTTGTAAGTTTTAAAGTTTAAAAACTAAACTTCTTTGTTTTAATCACATATCTCAATGTTAGTTAAAAAACACCTGGCAAAAAAAAGAGAACAACGTTTAGTAAAAATATATTTTGCTTCCTTAATATAAAAAAAATTTCATCTATTTGTCCTATTCGGCCTTTTTATAAAAAGGTAAAATATTAAACCTTGAATATAGGCCAGAATAGAATATAATTTTAAAACTTCTCAATATAAATATAACATGAAATTTAATTCTTCGTGAGATTGCGTTTAAAAACTTTTTTATTTCGTCCTATTGTTTCCCTAATTAATTTCATACTTTATTTTTCAGTCCCACTTTACAAAAACCTCTAACGCCATAATGATTTTTATAACAGATAAACATTTTATTCAATTTATTTTAGCTTCCTTACATTTTTTGGCTTTTTATATCTCCATATAGCCTATATTACATTTTTATTACTAATCATATGATTGGTGATCGTTTTACCAAATGGGGTATATAAAGAATTGCATTTAACTTTGACCAATTTTTCGTTTTTTCGTCATACTTATGGTTTGAGAGTAGTTTTACATAAGTGGAATAAAATATTGCTTTATTTGACCCCAGTTTTCAAGATTTATAGCTAAGTAAGTTTGAATTACTCAGGTCAACAAATATCAATAGCACAAACTTGATTTATAAAAACATAATAGAATTTATCCCCATAATGGTCTTATGTCTTATTTAAATATTGTTTCTTAATTTCTTCCGGCCTTGGCTCCTTACATACGTCCACAACCAAAATATAGCCTTTTTTGACCAAATAGATCGAGAATACCCTAAAAAAAATAAGAATCTTTATATAAAAATCCCTAATAACTTATATTTATTGTATTAAATAACGAAAAACACTTTTTTTTAATAATCAAGCTTATACATCAGCATTTAGATAACACAAAATATTTTACGACCAAACTTAAATAGCCCAAATATTATAGGTTTTTAAAAAATGTTTAATTTGAAGTTTGAGTTTAACAATTTAGCTGTTGTAAATATGCAAAAAAAAATTCAATTTATTTTCGTTTCAGATCATTTTTGTATTTTTTAAAATTTTCAATGTTTATACCTGACTAACTAAGTTTGGTTTGAAAAAACGGTAAACGGATTATAAAATTTAAGATATCAGGTTTTATCTCCGTAGTTGGTTCATAAAAATTTGTTGACCTGTGTTATAACAGGCAAAAGATGTAGAAAAGGTGGCAGGGATTTGTTGACCTATGCTATCCATTTTTATTGGCTTAATTAAGTTAATTTTGTTAAAACAGGTAATTATAAAGAGCTATGTTTAAAAATTCGCATTCGCATTCATATTTGAATTAGTCTAATTTTGATATCTTTTTTTTTCATGTAATATTCTAGGTATGAGATCTAAGGTGTTTTAAACATACGTTCAATGTTGCATTTGAATCTTATATCCCAAATTTAGCTAGAACAGATTAAATAAATATCGTGATTGTCTTACGAGATTTATAGTTAATTTAAAAAATAATGTTAAAAGGGAAAAAGATATTGATTTTTATAGTTTTTAAAAATTCTGGTGTAAAATTTTAGTTTTTAGAAAATAAAGATTATTATCTCAAAGATACAAAATAGTATATTTAAATGAACACATTAATTTTGTTAAGATTATGTAATTGAAATTAAATATTGGACAATAATTTGCCTTACGGCCATAATTATACAACATCATTTGCCTTATGGGGACACGTTTTGGCGCTGCGAGGCGACCTATATTACAGCAAAAAAAATTTGAAAAAATTCTCATCAAACTATTTTAAAACAGTTATAAGTTAAAATTTTTTTAATCTAGTCGAAAAATTTAATTGAGAATAATACAATTTTTTTGCAAAAACAAGAAAAATTGTTAAAATGTCATGATACATGCAAAAGAATTCTAAAAATATGTGACATTCGGCAAACTCTAAGGAAAATTATGGCCAACATTTAAAAACAATTACAAAAGATTCTGGCATTCGCAAAGAGATTCTAAAAACAAAAATTTTTTGACATCAGCAAGTCTAAAAAAATATGGCCAACCTGTAAGAAAAACTATTATTCCGGCATCGCAGAAAATTTAAAACAAAAGTTTAGACATTTGCGCGGAATTTCTAAAAAGAAAAAATAATCAAAAGATTAAAAAATAAATATTTGGTTTTGAGGTTTCCCTCATACCTTTCCCCATTCAGGGGGCGCCATACCCGTTAGGGCTGACTCTTTTAACCCGAGGAAAGCAATTAATATTGCCGCAATTAATATTGCCCACGGGTTAAATAGTAAGATTTGCTCGCACGCCGGCGACCTAGGTTTTTAGCCTAGGCTCTTATTTTAGGCATATCGTTTAAGGCCTACTGTCTAAGCAGGCCACTCAGCAGCTTAAAGTGGTTACACATGTATACTATTTTTCCGAAGAAAAAAGCTTCCTGCACGGATTCGAACTCGCAACTCCTGCTTGTAAGACAGGAAGGTTTGCCACTGAGCTTTTGAGAGGATATAAATTAGTCGTAGACCATCTGATTCGATTTATCGCAGAAACGATAATGACAATTACAAAGTTAAATTCAGAGTGCATGTCAATAAAAGACATATTTTGTGACGTATAAAAGTAATCCCCACAAAGAAATCCTAAACACAACAGTATATATTCCATATCCAATCAATGGAAACACTATAAGCTAATTAAATTTTCAGAATTATTTAAAAAAAATATCTAGAGATTTGGCAACTTTTGAGCGAGGAAACAAAGCTATGGCAGATGGTAAAAATGAGATAACAATAAAGTTTACAAGCAGCTTTCACTCTTCCTTTCCCCTGGCTATATGCATAATAATTCAAGTAGGAAGCAAAATTGCTAGTTAAAAGCTAGTTGGTAATAATATTAATAATATAGTGAGCAGCAAAACGGTTATAAAATAAAAATCTAACCAAGATAGAAAATATTCTCACATGGATGTTTAGTGGCACCACTGTAATGAATAAAAATTTAACCTAAAAAAATACATTCCTACATAGATATTTTTAGGATAAAAACGAAATTATCAGAAAAGCACAAATAAAAATAATATAATAAATAAAATATATAATCTAGACTAGAGGTTACAAATTCCGTCTTTATCTTACTCGATGACGGCAAAACATTTTCTTATAAGGAATATATAATTCCATTAGTCTAGAAAACGGTAAACCAGGTCAGCGACGAGATATGATGAATTGGAAGCAAAATTCTCAGCGACCTTATATAATGCAATATGAGCTTTAAGGACTGCCTCCCGACGCTAACGCTGTCAATATCGGTCATAAGATATCAGGATCTCAATGTACAACTGGCACCCAAAAATTATCCCATAATTCATAAAGTATCAAACGACCATTATTTATATTGCACCGTGGATTGTGACTAATAGATCACACGATATCAAGTTCCCAACAAGCGTTAGCCGACGAGAACAAAAACCCCGGGATGCTCGAACTGTCGACATGCCTATGCCATTGAAGACAAATATTTATTTACCTCCCTAATTTTTTTTTTTGAAAGCTTGGAAAGATAAAAATTTATTAAATTTTGATATTATGCGAATAAAGTTTAAAAGAAATAAGATAAAAGTAAATGATTATTAAATTTAAGCTAAATGGTGGTAATGAAGTCTCAAATAATATTTAAATTGATAGATTGGGTTACTAATTGGTAAGTAGGTCTAAAAAGATAAGAAAATAAAGGGTAGGCTGGGTGAAATGGGTTAAATTTTGTATGGAAGCCATCATTTTGCTATTAAAAACATTCATAGTCTCAAATTAAAGACATTTTAATGGACAGATGGACCTACATATGGCGGAGACCGGGGCGAAATGAGCACGGTTTTGCAAAATCAATGCTGTACCCACCTATTACATCCAAAATTATGATTTAAATATTTAATTACTTAATTTAAATAATTTAAGTAGTTAAGATATAAATATTAAACACATTTAGTAATTATGAGTAGTGAAACAACATTTTGCCCCATATACGGGGTTAAATAAATGGGAAATGAAAGTTTACAGAATCAAAAATCTTTTATTTTTAGTAATTCAAATAAATATAACTATATATAATTGTTTTTGTTTAATTTAATTTATTAAAATTTAATTACAAGTAGGTCATATAATGTTATTTAAATAGATATTGTGGCAATGAATGGCTTGATTATGTTGTTCATAAGCTGCTCTTAAAGTTCTCTTTTTGAATAATTTTTGGATTGTCAAAACGACCTTTTATTTTTCAAGGGCATTGTTTTAAAATTAATTAAGTAGGCCCAATAATCCAAAATCCAGGAGTTGTAGCTTGTGAATACAATGGGGTTGTAAATTAACCACTGACTTAAAATTATTTGCCTTGATAGATATGTGGGATACATGATTATTTAAAATAATACCAGATGAAAAAAAAGAGGTAGTATTAATGGCCCTATTGCATTAATAGCACTTCACCTTATGACCCTTCCTGCTAAAACAAATGTTCTATCTTAAAAATTATGACATAATCCCTCAATATGCATGATTTTAGAAGGTTAAGGCATACTTAGCAAACCTGTCTTAACCAAATTAAAAATTAAGTGTGAATCAAACGATAATTGTCAATTAAATCAGTTTTCCTTTTTTTAAAACCACATTATAAAATTCCCAAACCAATCTAGTCAAGCTGTACTGTTGTTGACCCAATTTTTTATATGCTAATATTCGTATCATTAAGTATAAACTTTATTTTACCTCTTAAGGTGATTGGCGAAAATAAGATTAAGCAACTTATAGATCATAATATACAAGAAACTTTATCCAAATTAAATACATTCTTTTAATTGATTTTAACGTCTAAAGATGGCATAGGGTAAATTTTTTCCTATAAAAATATTGATTCCCATATTATGTAGAATTGCTCCTTAAAATAATGTTTCATTCTTTTTTGCTTTTCTTTTTTAAGTTGAATATAATACATGGTTATAATGTTGTTGTTGTTTATTGCCCCATTTGTTGAAAGTTGAGAAATTGTTATAATCATTTTACTACCCGGAAATAGAGCTCAGTAAAATTTAAAATCTTAATTATACATGATACATAATATAAAAATGGATCAAAAATTAAAATTAAATTATAAAAATGTGTATATATTAACATAACTAAATTTTTTTTTATATGAACAAAATATACAAACCTTACATCAACACACCTAAGTTGTCATGATATTATTTTACGTATTTTTGACGGTTCGGTTAACAAATCGGAAATTTTAAGTTTTAAGAAATAAGTTTGTAAAATTGAATACATTATAGTGCATTATTAACCATTACAAATTAATAATAAAATCGGTTTAAGTTTGATAGAACAACCTTGAGTGCACAAAAATTTGTTTTTCTAGACAATTAGCAGCGTTTAGCCTGATGAATAATATTATGAACCGTTAGCAAATTCCAAAGCCGTCTCTTTTTTTTACGCAAATCTAGGTCCCTAGCAGTGCATCAAACCTTAAACTCTGTGAGTTTGCTGTAAATTTGAATATCGCAAATAGGAAAAAATTTGGAACCAAATTAAATCGCAGATAATTCACAGGTCAACAAAAAAGTGTGAGTAAACTACTGAGATCAAGCCAACTAGGATTTTCAATCCAACTAAGTAAATTTTATATTATAAAAACTTTATTTTGAGTATTCTTTAGGTCGCAAAATCTGTTTAAAAGGTCTTTTTTGATTTGAACGGATCTAATGCTGAAGCATGAAGAAAACTAATAAAAACTAAATGTGGAAGTAAATTAACTAAATCAAAAAAAAATAAAATTATAAAAAAAGTAACATTTATATTTCATGTATTATATACAAAAAAATTAATTAAAATATTATAACACAAATTTTTAAAATCCTCTGGCCATGTATTTTGAAGAAAAAAAATAATTTAAAAAATTACTATTAAAAAATTTTTTGCTGTCTAAAATTTAAAGAAAAATAATTTTAAAAATTTTATATTTAAAGATTTTTCAGGCTTTAGTACCAAAAGATCCAGAAGTTAGCATCAATAAAAATCATCGAATTTTAAAACAAATATTTTTTCTCTCGGTATTTAAAATTAGATAATTATAAATTTAAGAGTCAAAAAGATCAACACACGTGAAATCCAAAAATAAGAGTTTCTCCTCATAGTAAAAAACAAGATTTTGCCATCAAATCTTTTAGTATTAAAAGATAAACCAGGCTCTATAACACACGAAATAAATGCCTTTTTGAAATAGTTGGCTGTAATGCTATTAACCTTATATCTCTTTATTTTTGAATATTATAACAGTGTATAAGGAATGCCGACCAAAACAATCGGATTGAATTTACTGCAAAGTAGGGAGTTGTAAAGAAATTTCAAAACGCAAATACAATGCATATTGAAACGCTTCGTTAAGAAGTAATTGTATGTAACTTAGTAGGGAAGGCTCTAACCCTTCATGGCCCAAGAGTTATCAAATGAGATTAATGCGTCGTGTCTTCGCTTTATAGGTATGAGAGATAGAATAACGCTGGGCACATGTCCCATTTTTTTTAACCCGTTTTTAGATATGACCTGGTAGAGCCAGGAATGCCCAGGTGGTTAGAGCTTGAGTGAAAATTGGACCCGCGTTAAACTTTGTAATGTTGCTTGATTTTTATAGGATGAAAAACGCAAAAAAACGACAAATGCTATACTTCTGGTAAGAGTTAAAAAATTAGAAACATTTTGTACTCATCTTAAGCAAATAATTGAAAACAACTATATCTTTTTTCTTTTAAATATTATTTTTTAAATTAACTTTTTTATTCTTTCTCATGAATCAATCAACACCTCTCTTGGCTTCCTATAAAAGAAAAAATTTTTTTTAGATAGACCTTACTTTTTTTTTCATTTAAGCCTCTTTTTCTTTATTTTCACCTATTTTTTGACTTTAACTTTATTAGTGGGGGGGGGGGGGGGGGGGGAGAGACCCCCCTAAACTAAATCCAAAGCTATCAAGGGTGTTGTATTCCATTAATATTTGTTTATAACCATTTATTATTAAATCTTCAAACTATTTTCATTTAATCCAAATTGTAGCATTAATATAAAAGCATATTCCATTAATATTTGTTGTGTACTTGAATATGACCATTTTTATTACATAAATTTATATTGTATCATTAATATATTAATTTGTTGCATATAATATATCAATAATATAATTTTCTTAATACCATATATGTTTGTTTATATAAACATTATTTATAAAAGTCCTTAATGATTACTCAAATTTTAAAAAGCAAAATTAAGTAAAAACCATAAGAATCAGTACCCGCACTATGCAGCCGAAAGAGGCAAAAATTTTTTTTTGAAGCCCCCCTCCTCCCAAGCTTTACAATTTGCTAGTAATTTCCTTTTTTTTAATATATTTTTAAATTAAACATAATTAGTTGTAGTTGTCACAATAATTATTATTTTTTTTGTAAAAAAACTTCTTTAGAATACCAAAATTTATAGAAAGTTGTAAAGTTTATTTTGGAGCAGCAGTTCTAAAAAACCCTAAAAAGACTCTATGGTAATGATCGTCTTGCCTAACATAATGTTTAAAAAACTTTAATTTATAAAAACAATTTTTAATTTATAGATGGCGCTTTTCGTATGTTTAGAAGAACTAGGCATTTATGAAAATATAATAGGTATATTAACTTCATCTTTTTGATAGCAATATACGTTAAAAGATTATATAAAAAAATCATATTTTAATTTACAATGGTAATTACCGTTTTAAACATGAATTTACATTAGTATATGTCTGAAAACCCCAAAAGTTTATATAATTTGGCTCCTTAAATTTAGTTAATTTACGTATCTCTTTGATGTTTTAAGAAATTTTTGCTCTTTTTAGAGACACAAATTTTTTTCTATTAATATTATAAAAAGAAGTTAATTAAAACTAATTATTACAATCATGGCAATAATTAACATAGTTGAAACCAGTGCTGGGAAAAACAATGAGCCAAAACTTTGGCTCATTTTCTCCAAACACAAAGACTAAAAGGGACCTACAAATAAAGGACCAATATAAGTTATAAGCCCCTACTTAGCAAAGGGGCAAAAAAACCCAAAAAACCTTTTGTTTAATTTTCGAATAATCTTGATTTTTTCTTTATGATAATGATGGGTGGGTTATTTTTTTCTTAAAGCTCCTAGGTTTTTTTAAAAAGAAAAAGGGCTTTTTTTTAAACATGCTCCTTTTCCTTAAGCGAGAAAAGGGGCTTTTCTTTTGCCTCCATGCAAACGAGTTTGTGAGCATTTAGGAAAAAAACTCAAATTGTTAAAAAAAACCCATTTATTTTTTTTCCCAGCCCTTGTTGAAACATATAACTGGTGGAAACAAAAACTCAGTGTATTTTATAGGTGAAATGAAAAATAAAATGTATATAAATATTTAGATTCCTCTGGCATGTATATTTTTTAAAATTACTAAAAAATTTTGTTTGATGCTAAGCTTGGCGAAATAAAATTATTTTAAAATAATTTACCAATTTGTTAAAAGATTTGGGGCTATGGGACCAAAATATAGAAGTTGTGGCAATATTTGGTATAAAATATCGAAATTAAAAAAACAATATTTTTTGTCTTTAAATTTTCGGCATTTATTTAACCAAAATTTTAATTTAAAGGGGCCACAGAATCAACACACGCGTTTATCAAAATAATAGTGAAAGAAAAAAATAATTATAAAAAAAAAATTATACAAAAAATAATAATAATTATTATAACAAAAAAAATACACAGGTCAACAAATTTTTGTTATGAGAACTAGAGAGATCAAACATGCCATCATAGGGAATAAATCCGTTTACCGTTTTTCCTAATCACACTTAGTTAGCCAGGTATAAACATTGAAAATTTTAAAGAAAAAGGTTAAAAAAACAAAATTCAAAAACAAAAATAAATAAATTTTATTTTTGCATTACACAAAGTAAATTAAATTCAAACTTCAAATAATATTTTTATTAAAGTCGTATTTAAGTTTGGACGCGAAATATATTAACTAAATGCCGATGTAAGAGCTTGATATATTATAAAAATTTATTTTCTATTTTTTGTGATTAAAAATATATGTTACAAGAAATTTTTATATACAAAAAGGCTTTTAAATTTTTTCTTTTTAGGGTATATTTAGATCTGTCAATTTGGTCAAAAAGGCCATTTTTCGTTATAGATGGGACTAAGGAGCCGGAAGAAACTAAGAAAAACAAAATGTATATATGAGATTAGGCCGTCATGGGGTTGCATTTATATTCTGATAACAATTTGTTTCTGCCATTGATATTTGTTGACCTGTGTTATAAAATTATAGAACTGTTTTATAAGTAAAAGATAAACAAATAATAATTGCAGAGCCATATGACATCGGAGGCAAAAGCTGAGAACTGAGAATTGCTTCGATTTGGGTTAATTATGTAGCACCAAATATTATTTGATCTTAGTTTTTTTTAATACTTTCCTTAAAATATGAATGGATCTTTAGGAATTTCACTTTTGGAACAGATTTTCAAAAAATGGCGTTAAGCTATACTAAGTGCTAATTCATTCAATTATTCATCTAAATACTATAAGTATAATCTGAATTTTGTATAATATATTTCATCTATTAAGTTTTTTCCAAGGCAAAACAATGGCGGACCCTAGGCGTCACCTTATTGGTTATCTCATGTGAAAAAAAATTATTATAATTGTAGCCCAGTGCCGGTCCGCCAGATAAATCAATATGTATCGATAAAAAATTTGAAAATTAATTTTCAAAGTAAAAGAGTTGAACAACTCGAATATCAAGCAGCCCTGAAAGATTTAATCAAATTTTTCTTTTTTAGGCCAAAAGGCTTTTATTAATCTAATGGTAATAATGCGCCAATAAAAATGAAAAAACTTTTCTTTAAATATAAAGAGGAAAAGCCCTATTATTAAATTTAAATTTTTAATAATGCCCATCTAATAAAAGGCTCCTTATTTTGCAAAAAATAAAGCTTTTTAAAAAAGCCCGATAATAAAGACCCATCTTTAAAAAATTTTTTTTGTCTGGCATATTGAGTGAGGATTTTTAATAGAAGAACTTTTTAATGGTCATTTTTCTGCTAATATAAAAATTGTGAGCCGGCAAAAGAGTCAGTTATTTTTCGTTCCCTTAAGCGCTTTATGCGAAAGTCATTTAGATGAGTCAAAGTTGTTTTTTGGCTCAACTGCAACTGAAAGGTTTTCATGAAAATTCTATTAATTTCTGCCAAAATACATTTTTGATCCTTAAGTATATCTGCTTAGAAGATCTTTAAAACAACTCTAAATTAAATTATGGCCGGATTCACTAAATAATAGCTCTGAAGATATATCTAAGCAAAAATTGACAATAAAAGGTGTTATTTATTTCACAAGGTGACATCAAATATGTACGAAAATAATTTGATTGGTCAACCAATAAAAAATTAGCTTAGATGTTATAATCATAAAACTAACCCTAAATTAGTCCCGTTACCGTATGCAAATCTCACTCTAACCTTAAGCTAACTACATTGTTAAACTTATCTATCCCGACCCTAACACTAAGCCAACCTTACCCTAACCTTAAGACTGGCTTAACAACACCCTAACTAAACCTTACCAAAACCTAAGAAAACCTTATAGTAAGCTTACACTAATCAAGATTTTACCTCAACCAAACGTTAAACTAACCCTAATCTAACTTTGCCCTAACCAAACCCTAAACTAAACCTCAATGTTAGATATTTTATAATTTTCGTTATTTTATGGATTTTCGTTTCGCGCAACTTTGGGTCCACCATTGCTACTGAGGTTAATTTAACATTAGTTGGTGTAATTGAAATTTCATATGTGTAAATAAATTGTATTGGCTGTACAGGTGTTTTCAATATTTAAGTAACCAAAATGCCGTAGAACCAAGTGTAAATCAAGCAAGAATTTTTATCGCTACTTTTTGAGGTCAGGGTAAATTGATTTTGCAAATGTTAACAAAAGAAATATTATTAGTAAACAGACAATTTTTAAACAATACACAATTTTGCACTCAGATTGAAAATTCTACACGCTTATAGTGAATTTAGATATACTTACTAAATTTGAAATAAATATTTATTTAAATTTATTTAAATCATATAAAAAACAGAAAACCGATCACGAGTTTTTTTTCTACTCGATTTATACACAATAAATATAAATCAAATATGTTTAATAATGGTATCCGGTAATAACCTGCAAGAAATTATATATAAAATTTAAATATAATCAAATTTTAAACAATATAATCTCTTTTTTTGGGATAATAAAAATCAGAATGTAATGGTGTAATTAAAGTGTACATTTTGTGATTATTATATGATATGTTTAGGTGGTAATAGTAATGTGAAATAATTTAAAAAAACACATAGAGACCGTAATAACAAAAATAACGAACTAAATTGTAAAAGCGCACAAATTTATTCTTTAAACTAAGCTTATTTGTATTTTTTATAAAAACTTTATGGTAATTGATTTTTAAATTTAATAATGAAATATAAAATGGTGATTAATGATAAAATGTGAAGTCGCTTTATTTAAAATTGACAAGACGATGCTTATCTGTTGAAGGGCTAAATCATCATAAGTATCCTAGGCTATGTCATAAGATAGATGGTTGTGGTATCATTAGATGTGACTAGGGTTAGGGAATACTAGGGTTAGGGAATGCCTAACCCTAGGTCTTACCACAGAAGATATTGGTTAATCTATAATTGAGTTTATTTATAACAAAAGATCAGATGTTATATAATAAATATTGCACCCTTTAAACATGTCTTATTTTGACACCATCGGCCTATAATCTTTTCCCTGCAAATCAAATAAGGGGCCTTTAAACACAAAAAACATCTTTTTAGTTTGCCACTGGCCGCATTGAGCGAATGCACAGCTTAAGGACTATATTACTTTAAATGGTCATAATGACATGGGACTTATTTGACTTAAATAGCGTCAAGCCCTAGGACTTATGTGTTACCTAGTGTCAAAGCCTAACTATCATCTCACTCTCCTTTTATCCAATCCCCTTTCCTTCCAAAAAAAAGTCAAAAAAAAAGGTTAAAGCTGTGGTGTTTACAATCGAATATAGTTGCATAAAATAAAATAAAACAAATCTGCAAACATTTTGTAGAACAAAAAAGTGTAAAAAGAATTATTAAGAAAAAAGAATTTGTAAGAAAAATAGCATTTGTAAATAAAGCATATGCAGGAGAAGAGAATTTGAGAAAAAAAAATTTAAGAATTTGTAAAAAAATTTGGTAAAAAGAATTTGTAAAAAGTATTTGGTACCAAATTTGAGAAAAAATAAAACTCTCAACTATTTAGCTAACCAGGTTATAAATCTACCCAACATAATATCAGGTTATGGCAAGTATGAATTTGAAAGTATACGTACACCCATAATCTCTTCTGAATGTTATCTGTAACCACAGTATGACCAAGAAGGCAAGGGGTAACTTTGCATACTCCCAAAAAACAACTAAATTATGGGAATGGTTTTATTAGTATATTCCCATCAAACTAACGCAGTCATTTAAGTTATCTTGCAAATAAAATATCAAAAAAAAATTGATAGATATTAAAACACAAAAAAACTTGGTATAGAAACCAAATTTCAACCTCAGCTCTTGCAGCATTTGCTGGCTGCAGGTATTTTTGTAAATTAATCTCTGCTTTGCAGCAAAAATAAAAATTAGGTGCTAAAAATTTTGGTAAAAACATATTGTTTAAAACCATTAAGAGTTTAGGCTTAACCAAATTAATTCTTACACTTACATTCTTACAACATCCTTAAATTAAATGATAAAATCATAATTGTTAATTATATAAAAGAGTTATTTTTAACGAATTAGAAATACTTAAAGATCATGTTAATTGTTTAATAAAATGAAAGTATTAAAAAAAATACTGAGGTGTGCACATGAGATATGATGTTCATTAATCACTTTCTTCCCATATTCTAACTTTTTCCACAACATTATTCATTCCTATATTGCAACTTGGCATCTTCCCATTCATTCTTCTTTAATAAACAAATAATTTCTTCTTATATGCTGATGCAAAATATCTTGAAACTTTCTTGAGATTCAATGATCACACTCTCTTCTGACGCCAATTGACAAGACGATACTTATTTGGAGGGCTAAATCATCATAAGTATCCTAGGCTATGTTATAAGATAGATGGTTGTAGTGTTATTAGATGTTACTAGGGTTAGGGAATGCGTAACCCTAGGCCATACCATAGAAGATGTTGGTTAATCTATAGTTGAGTTTATTTGTAACAAAAAATCAGATGTTATACACCTTATAAGCATGTTTTATCTTGGCAAAAATGTAATCACAATCAACTTTTTTATTTAATAAATGTGGATTATTTTACTCTAGGCTTTTTCTTTATAAATTATTTTGTTCAACATTATTTAGTTGTGGCCTAAAACTTAATGTGAGAGGTTAAAAGGTGATCTGCTAGAGCAGATATAAAAATGGTTGCTTTTTACAGCAGATTCGTATTCTTTAGTTTTATATTTAAAACCCGACTAGATTAACCTATGTGAGAAAAATTACAAATATTACAATTGAATTTATAGACACAATTAGATATATTTTGGTTGTTGAAAGTTTGTTTATGGACTTAAAAGAAGATTTATTGTAAAAAATACATTGGCATAATTTTTCTAAAATGCATATATAGCTTGGGTTAATAAAAGGATTACAAATATTAGGAAGGTTAAAATTATTTTTTAATGTGGGTAATTCTTTTTTTTTCAAAAATTATGCTTTTGTGTGCGAGAAAGTAGCTTGTTTTTTTTGTTTTCAGATGCGTCATTATTTTTGTATAGATGCTGTAACTCAAAACTTTTGAATTGTGATGCTGGTTGTATAGGTGTAATTTTTGTTTGTAAAATTTTATTTAATTTTTAAAATCGTATTTAATTTACCCCTATTTGAAAATTTAAATAAAAGTAATGTTTGTTAATTTGTAAAGATTTTAAATATTTAAAATGTGCTGGGTTTATATAGACTCTACAGTGCTAATCGCGGGTTAAAAAGCTCTACAAGCATAATTAGTTATTATAAAATTTATTTTTGCAATTAATTAATTTATTTTAATAAATAATAATGTTCCAATAAATTATTTTTTATGGTTTTTTCTATTTTTTTTATGATTGGAGTGTCTCTGCTATAAAAAACAAAATGGCGCATGAAATAAATATTAATATTACAGCAATTATATTCTTAACCAGATTAATTAGTTTACATATTTTATATATATGATGATAGTATATGCTATTAAAATAATTTTAAAAGGTAATAGTTCTTAAACCAAAAAATGCACAGATATTTTACTCACAGAAATTGTACAAAATGACGTCATATTTATAAGAGAGTTATGAGTACATTTTTTATATGGAAATGAAATAAGACATGATCTCATTGAGAAAATAAATGGTAACATTAATTTTTATGCCATATGGAAAATTTAAAATTTACAATCCAGAAATACAAAAAAATATTTCAAGAATTAAAAATAAGAACATATTATTTATATAATCTTATCGAGTCAATTAATGGCATTAATTTTATACCTGCTTGCAAATATATTAAAAACCAGTTAACAATATGCAATTATTTAATTGAATATCTTATGACACACTCAAAAATGTTTATTTATATACTTAACCAAAAAAGACTCAGACGTTTAAAAATTAAACGCAAATTAAAGAAAACAAAAAACAATTTAATATTAAATATTGCAAGTTTGCACAAAAAAAACAAGAGAGTTAATTATGAAATTAAAAGGAAATGTAATAATTTGAAAAAAAAATTTGAAAGGAAAGTTTTTTATAAAGAACTTAAGACAGCTAAACAATACTGTGAAACAAAGCAAAAAAATTATGAAGAATATAAAACAAAATTAGAAAAAATTGTTATTTTACATAAATTGAGGATAGAAAATAGATTATTTAATATTGAACCAAATGAGGCAGATTTTGAAGAAAAGACAAAAAAACTTATAGATTCTCTAAATACCAAGATTCAAACCTACAAAAATAAATGTATTATGATTCAACATATAACCTCTAAGGTAACCTTTTTGTATTTACGTATTCTGCCTATATTTTCAAATGCTCTAATTTACATAAAATGGCTTAAAACACAATTGTTCATTATCAAAAGTCCTTTTAAAATAATTATTTTGTCTCTGTTTATTTGCCAAAACTAGATGAATAACTTTTAAATATTATCAACTTTTTTAACATATTACACATTTATTAAATAAAACAATAATATGGAATCAAATTGACCATTATTTTAGAATAGAGCATGTATACCCAAAATATTAATATTAAGGAAAATTTACAATATTGAATATGGTTAAACAGGATTATAATTAACTCACACCATAATTACTTAACCTCACACAATTTTTTTCCTATTGTGTTTTTCAGATTTAAGCTGCATATCAAGGAATGTTTATTTTTATATCTATTTCAAAAACATCTTAACAAAAATGAAGTGTTTGTAAACAAAAAATCAGTCCTAAAACATAATTCTATCTCAAAGTTATTTCACCAATTTGAACTTTCATTATAATTCCCATGAAAACTATGTTAAAAAATAAATCTGTTATTCATTATACATATTAAAAAATTATAAAAAAAACTTACACTTTTTTGTGATATTACTAATGTAGTTTTATCATCAATTTTATTTAACTATTTTTGTTTGCTAGATTGTAAAAATTTATAGGAAGAACACATGTGACATAAGCAAAGGATATAATACTAAAATTTAAATATCACTGCTTTCCCCAAAAAAATGGATTGAATTTTGTGAAACAAATTGATTTGTGGTATTGGCGGAGAGACGCGCTTAATCCTTTTGACCCTAGGGGTTATGAACGTCGCCACATAGCAATTTCAATGCTCCTCAATTAAAAAAAAAATTCGTTACAGTTTATTTATACATCACGATTTTTGATTGTATGCTCAAAAACAAAATTACATGTAATTATGGTGTATTCACCTTAGTGCTCTCAAAGGGCTTAAAGCCCGGCCCGCCCGAAATTTTTTTAACGTGGCCTGGCTCGGCCCGCCCGGCCCGTTTTTTTATAAGAGGTCCGGTTCAAATTTATAACCATTTTGTAATATTTTTGTGAATATTACAAACAATTAAATATCAAATATAGCATTATTGGAATTATTAAGAGAGCATCATTTAATTTATAGTAATCATAAAACCTGGCTTAAACGCTTCTTTTGGTAAATATTTGACCGGATGTCGAAAAGGTTCATTTTGCAGTGAAGGAGCTCGCAGGATTTGCAAAGATTTTGGTTGCATAAATATTTAATTTAGGTAGAAATTTTTTTTCCACCACTGCAGAGTTTGATTATCTAGGTCTTGTGGTGGGAGGTTTATTTTAGTTGTAATTTTGTCCGCGGTTCTAATATCGTCATCTTCCCATATACCTCTTTGATAAGTTGAAGAGTTTATATTTGTCAAATTAAGTTGAGACCGGATTTGGAGAATGGCTTCGTATACAAATCATTCATTTTCTGTTCATTTAACTTATCTAACTATTTTAGCAATAATTATAGCGCAAAAAATAGGCAAATTTAAGCATCAAAAATTTTTAGCCCTGCCCGGTCCGGCCGTCCGAAATTAAATAAAACAGCCTGGCATGCCCGACTTATTTTTTTACCCAGCCCGGCCCAGGCACGATTCTATACCCCTTTTTTGGGGGCAGTGCCCCCCCCCCCCCAAGTTTTTAATTGCCCCCCCCCCAAATAATTGAATTTGCCCCCGTTCCCAAAGATACATAGTAATTTTATGTTTGCCCCCCCCCCAATTGAATATGCCACCCCCCCCCCCCAAATACATAGTAATTTAATTTCTTCCACATAATTTAATTAAATTTGCTCCGTCAAAAATATCAAAAAAATATTATCTTAAAAATATTTACTTTTTTTTAAAGTGTTTTTATTCATTAATACTTCTCATCCGCAAGAGAGATCAAACTAACACAGTAATATATAGAAAAATTTGATTTTACAGAAAGCTTTATATTTGTGAAAGCAATTCATAAATCTGATGCCTAAGAAATTTTCTCACTTGTCATCAATCTTTTGTTAGAATATAATCTAGAACCAAAGAACCTGATCGCGCAATGCTACGATGGGGCGAACGTAATGCCCTGGGCAAAAGGTGGTGTTCAAGTATTTTTAAGCAAAATAGCAGGACACCATGTCCTGTATATTCACTGTGCATCTTGTTGTAAAAGATTTTCTTAAAATTTTAGGTGAAGGGAGAGATTTTTTTGATTTTTTCTTCCCTTCATATATTTTTTCAACATGATGCAATCAAGGTAGTTAGTGAATGCGGGACCATACCCCGGCTGTCGCCCCATTGGTGGTGTGGTCACTACCTGCCCATTGTTTTTTTTTAAAAATTACACAAAAATATTTAATACTCTTTTAAAAATAAAAATAAAAAAAACTTTTATATCTTCAGGTCACAGGGCCGAATCGGGGGTTTTTGACCATATTTATAATCATCTATTTATTTTTTTGTATTTAATTGAAAAATTATTTTATTTATTAAAAATAATTATAGATCAATTTCAATGCAAAACGATTTCTAAAACTTCTGATTTAATACACCATTGTTTGTTAGAAATTAAAAAATTAAGAAATAAAAATACCTTTGAAGATTTATTCAAAAATTGTTTTGATATTAATACTTTTTTATATGACAATAATTTATCTATGGATAAAAGAAAAACTAAACCTAAAGATTTTTCTGATTTTTATTTATTTTCTACTCATAAGTTTGAAAATATTTTTAATATTAATGATGAAGTAAAAAGTATTTATTTTTATTGATTTATTTATATTTTGATAATAGATTTATTACCGATAATAGTTATTTAAAATCTTTAGATTCCCTATATAAATTTGATTAACCTTTATTTTAGATATAAATAAATTAGAGCCTCTTTTAAAAATAAGTAATAATGATAAAAATTCATTATCCAAAGAAATTGACGTAGCCAAAAAAAATTTAATAATGGTTACTATTTTTGTTAAATTTTTATATGATTACAAAGTTCGTTTTCTAAGGGCAGGTCTATTCGGTGTAAAATGAACTCTTGTAAAATGACCTTTTACACGAGTTCATTTTACACCGAATAGACTTTTACACGAGTTCATTTTACACCGAATAGTAAAAACGCTTTGCAACATATTTATTATATTAAAATGATGGTTTTCTTATGTAAAATTTAATGAGGATTCCAAATATGATATCTAACTCTCTTAGTTTTCAAATAAATGCAATTTTAAAATTTTAATTAAATAACTATAAGAGATAGCATATATGAATTCTTACAAATATATTAATTATAATAGACCAATCTAGTATTATAAAACTAATTGAATTATTTCATTCGCGAAATTACATTCTCTAACTTATAATTTCTGTTAAAATATAGATAAATAAAGCCCAAATGTTAGTTCGGAATGTTATTATAAATAGATGGATTGTGACTCTTTAATTTATAACACGTGTTGCCGAGTGGCTAGAGTTTGTCTCTCCAGCCCAATCGTGCCCCGGTTCTACCCCCGATGGTCCACTTTTTTAAATTTTTTTTAATATACAAGGGTTGCCTGACTTAGTTTAAATACTAGCAGTTCCTAAAATGTTATTTTGAACACTTAAATGTTGTTATTATTATCGACTTTAAGAAATAAGGATGGGATTTTATATAGGCTGGCTTGTCGAATACATAGGTGTAGATGTTGATTTAAAGAAGTATGTGCCCCATGGTAATTCAACTATTAATGTTGGTCCTTACATCCGGACCAAGCAAAGTATACTAGCCAGTGTAAGAGAACAAATTAGGTTAGGTATAAAATCTAAAAATATTTATTTTGATTCATCTAAATATAAAATTCCAAACCCAAACAAATATATAACATTAAGAGTAAGTTAAACAAAACTCAAGAAATAGTAAGTAATTTTTCATACAACATCATCCTCTTATTAAACAAATTAATGACCAAAACTACATAGTTCAAAGTTTTAATATCAAAATGAGGACATTACAATTATACTATACAATCATTTGATCATTTTCAATTAATTAAAGATATTTCATCTAAAAAAAACCTATATACTTTGCGTAGATAAAACTTACAATTTAGGCCAATTATTTGTTACAGCAGTAGTCTTTAAAAATTTTTTAATAAAAAGCAAAAAAACTAAGTCACATTCAATTTCTTGGGGACCAATTTTATTACACTCTAGGTATAATATTGAAACTTTTAAAACCTTTTTTTATAAGCTACAAGAAACTTTTGAAAAAAATAGAGTTAATTTAAAAAATATCGTTTTTGGGACAGACCAAGATTTTGCCTTAACACAGGCTATTAAAAAAGTTTTTCCGGCCACAATAACATTATTATGCACTTTGCATTTAAAAAAAAATTTTTATAGCTTTCCTTACCGATAAACAAGGTTGCAACAAAACCTTAAGGATAGCAATTGTTAAAAAAATTTTCGATAATGATGGGCTTTTTTTGCTAAAACAGATGAGGACTTTGATTTTAAATTTTTAAATATAATTCATTATTGTCAATATAATAATTCAAACAAAATATCAGATTATTTGTCATCTGCAAAATTAAAATTATATAATAATGTTTTTAAACCTTTAAATTTACATATAATTAATGATCTGTGTACAACCAATAATTCAGAAAGTATGAACTTTGTTTTGAAAAATGAATTTTAATGGACGGCGCACCCACTAGGGGTTGTTATTAAGAAATGTACAAAATTATATGATAACCAAAAAAGAGAGGTTGAGCCAGCCTCAACTGGGGAAGGGATTTATTTTTATGATGAACAACAAAATATAACTAATAAAAAATTAAAAACAACTAAAAGTAAAATTGTAAAAAGATGCGTAACCTCGTCTACAAAAAACTTAAGCTTAAAAATACCCTCCAATTCTAAAAAGCTTAATCAAAAAACTAGAGTCCGTGGTCATCGCACTAATTAGTAATTTATTTTATAAAATTTGAAAAAATATACAACACAAATTGTCCAATATTGCCCTTTATTTGAAATTATACATGATGCATTTATTTTATCTATAAATATTACATTACGATATTGATATACGTGAAAAAATAAAATAAATTGTAAATATGATGAAAATGTATATGTTTTAAACTTTAAGGGGCGAAATCCCTTTTTTAAAAAACAACCATTTTATATGTAAGAATTCATGATCATCGCAGTTGGAGTAGGATCTTTATTTTTAAAATTAATTTAAAAAATTTTAAATGAATGAAACAATTTATAATAACACATTAATTGTTCAAAATAAAAATGGCGTATTATTATTTAATGAGAATTATGTGCTTCACCTTTTATAAAAATTAAAATAAGAAGCTCTTAATCCACCATTGAACATATTTACAAAGTTTCCCAATAAAGGTATCTTTATAAATAAAAAGTTATTGACAAAAAATAAGGTTTAAAAAAATTATAATATTATATCATCTTAATTACCTAAAATTATAACACTCCAGGAAGGGTAGGTATGAAACGCAAAATCTTAAAACGCAAAAAGCGGAAGTCATAAATCATTTTTAATGAGTTTTTGCGTTTCATACCTAGAGTTTTTGCGTTTCATACCATTTTGGTATGAAAAGTCTAAAATGCAAAAAGCGGATGTAATTAATCAATTTTTTTTTACGAGTTTTTGCGTTTTAAGTTTTTGCGTTTCATACTAAAAATTTTTTTTTCGAGTTTTAGGCTTAAATGAGTTTCTAATGGTTTATAATAGGGAAATTAATAATTTTTTTCCGCGTTTTTGCGTTTTAAGATTTTGCGTTTCATACCAAAAAAATTTTTTTTCGGGTTTTCGACTTAAATGAGTTCCTAATGGTTTATAATGGAGAAATTAATAACTTTTTTCCGCGTTTTTGCGTTTTAAGATTTTGCGTTTCATACCAAAAAATTTTTTTTTTAGATTCGACTTAAATGGGTTCCTAATGCATTATTATGGACCGAATACCCGTTTTTTCCGCGTTTTTGCGTTTCATACCAAATTTTTTCCGAGTTTTTGCGTTTCATACCAAAAAAATTTTTTTTTTAGATTCGACTTAAATGGGTTCCTAATGCATTATTATGGACCGAATACCCGTTTTTTGCGCGTTTTTGCGTTTCATACCAAATTTTTTCCGAGTTTTTGCGTTTCATACCAAAAAAATTTTTTTTTAGATTCGACTTAAATGGTTCCTAATGCATTATTATGGACCGAATACCCGTTTTTTCCGCGTTTTTGCGTTTCATACCAAATTTTTTCCGAGTTTTTGCGTTTCATACCAAAAAAAATTTTTTTTCAGATTCGACTTAAATGGGTTCCTAATGCATTATTATGGACCGAATACCCGTTTTTTGCGCGTTTTTGCGTTTCATACCAAATTTTTTCCGAGTTTTTGCGTTTCATACCAAAAAAATTTTTTTTTTAGATTCGACTTAAATGGGTTCCTAGTGCATTATTATGGACCGAATACCCGTTTTTTCCGCGTTTTTGCGTTTCATACCAAATTTTTTCCGAGTTTTTGCGTTTCATACCAAAAAATTTTTTTTTTAGCTTCGACTTAAATGGGTTCCTAATGCATTATTATGGACCGAATACCCGTTTTTTCCGCGTTTTTGCGTTTCATACCAAATTTTTTCCGAGTTTTTGCGTTTCATACTAAAAAAATTTTTTTTTTAGATTCGACTTAAATGGGTTCCTAATGCATTATTATGGACCGAATACCCGTTTTTCCGCGTTTTTGCGTTTCATACCAAATTTTTTTCGAGTTTTTGCGTTTCATACCAAAAAAATTTTTTTTTTTAGATTCGACTTAAATGGGTTCCTAATGCATTATTATGGACCGAATACCCGTTTTTTCCGCGTTTTTGCGTTTCATACCAAATTTTTTCCGAGTTTTTGCGTTTCATACCAAAAAAATTTTTTTTTTAGATTCGACTTAAATGGGTTCCTAATGCATTATTATGGACCGAATACCCGTTTTTTCCGCGTTTTTGCGTTTCATACCAAATTTTTTCCGAGTTTTTGCGTTTCATACCAAAAAAATTTTTTTTTTAGATTCGACTTAAATGGGTTCCTAATGCATTATTATGGACCGAATACCTGTTTTTTCCGCGTTTTTGCGTTTCATACCAAATTTTTTCCGAGTTTTTGCGTTTCATACCAAAAAAATTTTTTTTTTAGATTCGACTTAAATGGGTTCCTAATGCATTATTATGGACCGAATACCCGTTTTTTCCGTGTTTTTGCGTTTCATACCAAATTTTTTCCGCGTTTTTGCGTTTCATACCAAATTTTTTCCGAGTTTTTGCGTTTCATACTAAAAAATTTTTTTTTAGATTTGACTTAAATGGGTTCCTAATGCATTATTATAGACCGAATACCCGTTTTTTCTGCGTTTTTGCGTTTCATACCAAATTTTTTCCGAGTTTTTGCGTTTCATACCAAAAAAAATTTTTTTTTAGATTCGACTTAAATGGGTTCCTAATGCATTATTATGGACAGAAAACCCGTTTTTTCCGCGTTTTTGCGTTTCATACCAAATTTTTTCCGAGTTTTTGCGTTTCATACCAAAAAAATTTTTTTTTTAGATTCGACTTAAATGGGTTCCTAATGCATTATTATGGACAGAAAACCCGTTTTTTCCGCGTTTTTGCGCTTCATACCAAAAAATTTATATAGATAGGACTTTAATGAGATCTGGGTGGGTCTATGAAGAAAAATCCAACGCAAAATCTCAGGAACTAAAATCCTAAAACGTAAACCCCAAAATATTTAATCTTTTTTTTTTAAATTTGGCTTATTTTTATGGCATTTGTCGGTATTTTTATCATTACTCTGATGTTTAAATAATTTTAAGAGATTTTGCTTTTTAGGGTTTTGTTTTTTACACAAAATTATCTTTTTAGTTTTTACGTTGGTCGGTGTTTAATGATGTTTCCTTTAACTTCTAAAAAATTTAAATATTTTGATTTGCATTTCAGACAAAAATTTTTTTTTAGATTTTGATTTTAATTAATTTATATTTTGTCTTTTTAATATTGTAAAGTAAAATCCTTCCTCTTCTTTGGAATTTTGCGTTTTCTGCCGATACTTAATTTTTCCGATTTGATTAAGATGGTGTCCCTTTGATGTTATATGGTAAAATTTTGCCGCCCGGATATGGTAAAATTTTGCCCGTTTGAGTTTTCCTAATTTAATAACTCAGACATTATTGTATTTGATTTTAAGTTTAAAAATGTGTAGTTATTTTAATAGATATAACTTTAAATTATAATCCAAGGAAAAATATATTTTATTATAAAAAATTAATTAATATTTGATATTTAACTATTCATAATTTTTAAATTAATAAGTTATACTACTTATTATTGCAAACAACATGAATTTTCATTAAATCTTAAATGAGAAACTAGCCTTTAATCACACAAAGTAATATTTACGTTGTAATCTGTTATATCTAATATGACAGGAACACATTATGGATCACTTTTTACTTCATGGTTTAAGAATTTTTTTTCCATTTAGAGAATGAAGCGTTTTTAAGGAGGTGAAACGGCCAAGGGTTAGTGTTAAGAATATATCTACATAAAAAATCATTTAAAAAAGGATTAACCCTTTCAGTAATGTAATGTAGGCCATATTTTACCTTTAATTTAATCCAATATGTTACTTTTTGATATTTTTTAGAATAATAATCTGTTTATTTGAGCAACAAAACCTTTTATTATTTATTCATATATAAAAGATAACTCATATATTGCATTTTGAGGGTCAAATAACACATTCTTTTTTTAAAAATCAATGTGTCGAAAATTAGTCAAATAACGCCATCAAGTATTAATGTTTTATTTACTTCTTGTGGTCTAATTTAATATTGTTTACCATTTATTCATTTCTGGGTTTACATCCTTATGTTCGGGCAGGCATCAAATATCGGTGAATGAATTAAAATTACTTAAACGGTGAACAATATATTTATACCTTTTCATTATATTTTCAAAACAACAAAGAACCGAGAGCAAATCTGATACACCCCCCCTCCCCCCCCCTCCCGCCCATAGAAAATAAAATAAATTGGTTTAAATTCCTCTTACCTTCCTTTCTAATCTTTTCCACTCCATTATACTAGATTAGTTTTATGATGTTATTAAGTTTACCTATTTAAAAACTTGATCCCATTTATATAATTTTGGTTTTATTGTAAACGCAAAATCCCCAAAAAGTGGTGACCATATGAATCAATTAAAATCAAAATCTGCAAAAATAAGTTTGTTTGAAAAATTACTGAATCGGCTAAAAAACGCAAAATACCTTAGAGCGAAAATTTATTTTAAAACATCAAAGGGACATTATATTAATCAAAAAAATTAAAATCTAAAAAACATTTTTGGTATGAAACGCAAAAAAGCGGAAAAACGGGTTTTCGGTCCATAATAATGCATTAGGAATCCTAAGTCGAATCTAAAAAAAAAATTTTTTGGTATGAAACGTAAAAACTAGGAAAAAATTTGGTATGAAACGCAAAAACGCGGAAAAAACGGGTATTCGGTCCATAATAATGCATTAGGAACTCATTTAAGTCAAATCTAAAAAAAAATTTTTTTGGTATGAAACGCAAAAACTCGGAAAAAATTTGGTATGAAACGCAAAAACGCGGAAAAAACGGGTATTCGGTCCATAATAATGCATTAGGAACCCATTTAAGTCGAATCTAAAAAAAAAATTTTTTTGGCATGAAACGCAAAAACTCGGGCAGGTCTATTCGGTGTAAAATGAACTCGTGTAAAAGGTCATTTTACACGAGTTCATTTTACACCGAATAGACTTTTACACGAGTTCATTTTACACCGAATAGTAAAAACGCTTTACAATATAGATGACTTATTATAATAATGGTTTTCTAATGTGAAAATTTGTGAGGATTTCAAATTTGTTATTCAATTTTATCCAACTCTTTTATAGTTTTTAAATAAATGCGATTTCAAAATTTTAATAACAATATAAACTAACAAATTTGAATTCTTACAAAGCTATTGATTATAATCGATTAATCTAACATTGTAAAAGGAATTTAGTTATTTTGCAAAATTATTATTTACTATCCTATAATTTCTGATATATATAGAAAAAGCTCAAATGTTAGTTCGTAAGTTTTTTATATAAATAGAAGAATTGTAAATGCTAAACAAATAACTCGTGTGGCCAAGAAGACAGACTGCTCCGTTCCTATCCATGCATGCCCCGGTTCGAGTCCCTGTGGATACTTTTTTTAATAATTTTTTAATATACCCAAGTGTTGCCTCAATTTTAGCAGTTCCTGGAATTCTTTTTATTATTTAAGGTTTTTCTTATTTTAATACTTATGGATGCAAAGGGTGGTGCCAGAGCTGGGAAAAAAACCATATTTGGGTCAAACCCATTTTTCTATTTTTCGAAATTTAGAAAAAATAAAGGGTTTTAGCTTTAATTAAGAAAATATTCATAAAGCTTAAGATTTTCTGCTTAAATTTTATATCTATTTATAAATAGTTTTTTTTAATCTGTCATAAAAAGTTTAGCCAAAAAATGGGTTTTTTCCCAGCTCGCAGTGGTGCAGTTAAATTTTTTTATTTATAAAAATACTTTCTCTAGAAGACTTTGTAAATATGTTCATTGGTAAATTTAGGCACTGTTTAATGACTTTTTATGATATTTTTTAAAAAGATGGGCCACATCCTCATTTAATTTAACCAATAATGTATAATTAATGAGTTCTGTTAATTTTCCGCTCATTTCAAAATTTTTTATAATTGACTTTAAATATATATTTAAAGTCAATTATTTTAACTGTGATGAATATAAAACTCTTACATTTAAAGTAATTGTTTCACAAAAAGAGGAATCTTGGCCCCTGAAACCTACATATATGAACATTTGCCACTAAGCAAAAAAGAGTTTTTTATAATAATAACAATTTTGTTTATATATACCAAAGTCAAATATAAGATTCAGACATCATATATTTAAATAAAAATGTGAACATATTCATAATTATTTGTTTTAATAGTTTTAAAACATTCTTATTTAATAATTCAGAGTAAAAGTTAGATTTGGTGTTAAATTTAATACATTTTTAATCTAAAAAAACAAAACACTAAACTTTATAATATTAAAAGTAGAGTTTATAGATCACAAGAAATTTTAACTTATTTTTTAGACAACATTATTATGTTGTTAAACCAATATAAAGACTAAACCACAAATTTTTATCATCAAAAAATATTAGGTATTATATCATGCTTTAAAATTAAAGATTTTTTATCACAAATATTTATACTTTGTGTCAATAAAACTTACAATTTGGGTCAATTATTTTAAATACTAAGTTATATCTATTTTTGGAAGACTAACTAACATTTTATGTCTAATATTATATTTTCAAACTATTTTAATTGCAAAACTTATAAAAATAATTAGAGTCAATATGAAATAGATAGTTGTTTTAACATCAAGAGTTTACCTTAACACAGGCTCTTAATTATGCACTTTGCATTTGGAAAAAAATCTAATAGCTTATCTTACCAATAAGCAATGTTGCAAATAACTGATTGATAGAAATTGCTAATTTTTGATAATGGTGGTAATTTTGCTTAAACAGATAAGGATTTTGATTTAAATTTTACATATAATTCAATTTATTCAATATAACAATTTAAACAAATTTTCTGATTATTTGTCAAGTTTAAAATTAAAATTATACAATAAGGTTTACAAACTATTAGATTAAAAATAATTTATGATCTGCCCACCATTATTTATATGATGTCTTTATCCATATATAATATTTATAATTTTAATATATATAAACAAAACAAAATTGTTATTATAATAGTTTAAAAAGGGCTTTTTTTGCTCAGTGGCAAATGTTCAAATTTTTAGGCTTTAAGGGTCATGATCCTTCTTCTTGAGAATCAACCTATTATGTGAGAGATACTCATCACAGTTAGATGGGTCTTTTTTAAGCTAATTATATTAAATTAAAATGAGTGAAAAAATAAATCAACTAACTAATTATGAATTAAAAATATTGGCTAATATAATAATTGAGGAGTGTGTGGCCCACATTCTTTAAAATTATTAAACAGTGCCAATCTACCAGTGAACATATTTACAAAGTTTTCTACAAAAGGTATTTTTGAGTTTTAAAATAAGAGAAAAAATTTAACGTTAAAACATTATACTATCATAACATTTAAATCCTAAAATAACAAATAACACTCCAGGAACTGCAAAAAAATTCTTACCCTAATTCATGCAACACTTGGGTATATTAAAAATTTATTAAAAAAGTTTCCACAGGGACTCGAACCGGGGCACGCATGAACAAAAACGAAGCCTTCTGTCCTCTTGGCCACACGAGTTATTAGTTTAACATTTACAATTCTTATATTCTTCCGAATTAACATTTGAGCTTTATCTATATATATTTTACCAGATATTATAGGATATTAAATAAAAATTTTGCAGATAAAATAACTAAATTCCTTTTACAATGTTAGATTAGTCGATTATAATCAATAGCTTTGTAAGAATTCAAATTTGTTAGTTTATATTGTTATTATAATTTTGTAATCGCATTTATTCAAAAACTAAAAGAGTTAGACAAAATTGAATAACAACTTTAAAATCCTCACAAAATTTTACATTAGAAAACTATTAGTATAAGTTATCTATATTGCAAAGTGTTTTTACTATTCGGTGTAAAATGAACCCGTGTAAAAGTCTATTCGGTGTAAAATGAACTCGTGTAAAAGGTCATTTTACACGAGTTCATTTTACACCGAATAGACCTGCCGCAAAAACTCGTAAAAAATTTGGTATGAAACGCAAAAACGTGGAAAAAACGGGCATTCGGTCCATAATAATGCATTAGGAACCCATTTAAGTCAAATCTAAAAAAAAAATTTTTTTGGTATGAAACGCAAAATCTTAAAACGCAAAAACGCGGAAAAAAATTATTAATTTCCCCATTATAAACCATTAGGAACTCATTTAAGTCGAAAACCCGAAAAAAAATTTTTTTGGTATGAAACGCAAAAACTCGTAAAAAATTTGGTATGAAACGCAAAAACGCGGAAAAAACGGGTATTCGGTCCATAATAATGCATTAGGAACTCATTTAAGTCAAATCTAAAAAAAAAATTTTTTTGGTATGAAACGCAAAAACTCGGAAAAAATTTGGTATGAAACGCAAAAACGCGGAAAAAACGGGTATTCGGTCCATAATAATGCATTAGGAACTCATTAGAATCAAATCTAAAAAAAAAATTTTTTTGCTATGAAACGCAAAAACTCGGAAAAAATTTGGTATGAAACGCAAAAACGCGGAAAAAACGGGTATTCGGTCCATAATAATGCATTAGGAACTCATTTAAGTCAAATCTAAAAAAAATTTTTTTTGGTATGAAACGCAAAAACTCGGAAAAAATTTGGTATGAAACGCAAAAACGCGGAAAAAACGGGTATTCGGTCCATAATAATGCATTAGGAACCCATTTAAGTCGAATCTAAAAAAAAATTTTTTTGGTATGAAACGCAAAAACTCGTAAAAAATTTGGTATGAAACGCAAAAACGTGGAAAAAACGGGCATTCGGTCCATAATAATGCATTAGGAACCCATTTAAGTCAAATCTAAAAAAAAAATTTTTTTGGTATGAAACGCAAAAACTCGGAAAAAATTTGGTATGAAACGCAAAAACGCGGAAAAAACGGGTATTCGGTCCATAATAATGCATTAGGAACCCATTTAAGTCGAATATAAAAAAAAAATTTTTTTGGTATGAAACGCAAAATCTTAAAACGCAAAAACGCGGAAAAAAATTATTAATTTCCCCATTATAAACCATTAGGAACTCATTTAAGTCGAAAACCCGAAAAAAAAATTTTTTGGTATGAAACGCAAAAACTCGTAAAAAATTTGGTATGAAACGCAAAAACGCGGAAAAAACGGGTATTCGGTCCATAATAATGCATTAGGAACTCATTTAAGTCAAATCTAAAAAAAAAAATTTTTTGGTATGAAACGCAAAAACTCGGAAAAAATTTGGTATGAAACGCAAAAACGCGGAAAAAACGGGTATTCGGTCCATAATAATGCATTAGGAACCCATTTAAGTCAAATCTAAAAAAAATTTTTTTGGTATGAAACGCAAAAACTCGGAAAAAATTTGGTATGAAACGCAAAAACGCGGAAAAAACGGGTATTCGGTCCATAATAATGCATTAGGGACCCATTTAAGTCAAATCTAAAAAAAAAATTTTTTGGTATGAAACGCAAAAACTCGGAAAAAATTTGGTATGAAACGCAAAAACGCGGAAAAAACGGGTATTCGGTCCATAATAATGCATTAGGAACCCATTTAAGTCGAATCTAAAAAAAAAATTTTTTTGGTATGAAACGCAAAAACTCGGAAAAAATTTGGTATGAAACGCAAAAACGCGCAAAAAACGGGTATTCGGTCCATAATAATGCATTAGGAACCCATTTAAGTCGAATCTAAAAAAAATATTTTTTTGGTATGAAACGCAAAAACTCGGAAAAAATTTGGTATGAAACGCAAAAACGCGGAAAAAACGGGTATTCGGTCCATAATAATGCATTAGGAACCCATTTAAGTCGAATCTAAAAAAAAAATTTTTTGGTATGAAACGCAAAAACGCGCAAAAAACGGGTATTCGGTCCATAATAATGCATTAGGAACCCATTTAAGTCGAATCTAAAAAAAAAATTTTTTGGTATGAAACGCAAAAACTCGGAAAAAATTTGGTATGAAACGCAAAAACGCGCAAAAAACGGGTATTCGGTCCATAATAATGCATTAGGAACCCATTTAAGTCGAATCTAAAAAAAAAATTTTTTGGTATGAAACGCAAAAACTCGGAAAAAATTTGGCATGAAACGCAAAAACGCGGAAAAAACGGGTATTCGGTCCATAATAATGCATTAGGAACTCATTTAAGTCAAATCTAAAAAAAAATTTTTTTTTGGTATGAAACGCAAAAACTCGGAAAAAATTTGGCATGAAACGCAAAAACGCGGAAAAAACGGGTATTCGGTCCATAATAATGCATTAGGAACTCATTTAAGTCAAATCTAAAAAAAAAATTTTTTTGGTATGAAACGCAAAAACTCGGAAAAAATTTGGTATGAAACGCAAAAACGCGGAAAAAACGGGTATTCGGTCCATAATAATGCATTAGGAACCCATTTAAGTCAAATCTAAAAAAAAAATTTTTTTGGTATGAAACGCAAAAACTCGGAAAAAATTTGGTATGAAACGCAAAAACGCGGAAAAAACGGGTATTCGGTCCATAATAATGCATTAGGGACCCATTTAAGTCAAATCTAAAAAAAAAATTTTTTGGTATGAAACGCAAAAACTCGGAAAAAATTTGGTATGAAACGCAAAAACGCGGAAAAAACGGGTATTCGGTCCATAATAATGCATTAGGAACCCATTTAAGTCGAATCTAAAAAAAAAATTTTTTTGGTATGAAACGCAAAAACTCGGAAAAAATTTGGTATGAAACGCAAAAACGCGCAAAAAACGGGTATTCGGTCCATAATAATGCATTAGGAACCCATTTAAGTCGAATCTAAAAAAAATATTTTTTTGGTATGAAACGCAAAAACTCGGAAAAAATTTGGTATGAAACGCAAAAACGCGGAAAAAACGGGTATTCGGTCCATAATAATGCATTAGGAACCCATTTAAGTCGAATCTAAAAAAAAAATTTTTGGGTATGAAACGCAAAAACGCGCAAAAAACGGGTATTCGGTCCATAATAATGCATTAGGAACCCATTTAAGTCGAATCTAAAAAAAAAATTTTTTGGTATGAAACGCAAAAACTCGGAAAAAATTTGGCATGAAACGCAAAAACGCGGAAAAAACGGGTATTCGGTCCATAATAATGCATTAGGAACCCATTTAAGTCGAATCTAAAAAAATTTTTTTGGTATGAAACGCAAAATCTTAAAACGCAAAAACGCGGAAAAAAATTATTAATTTCCCCATTATAAACCATTAGGAACTCATTTAAGTCGAAAACCCGAAAAAAAATTTTTTTGGTATGAAACGCAAAATCTTAAAACGCAAAAACGCGGAAAAAAATTATTAATTTCCCCATTATAAACCATTAGGAACTCATTTAAGTCGAAAACCCGAAAAAAAATTTTTTTGGTATGAAACGCAAAATCTTAAAACGCAAAAACGCGGAAAAAAATTATTAATTTCCCTATTATAAACCATTAGAAACTCATTTAAGCCTAAAACTCGAAAAAAAATTTTTTAGTATGAAACGCAAAAACTTAAAACGCAAAAACTCGTAAAAAAAAATTGATTAATTACATCCGCTTTTTGCATTTTAGACTTTTCATACCAAAATGGTATGAAACGCAAAAACTCTAGGTATGAAACGCAAAAACTCTAGGTATGAAACGCAAAAACTCATTAAAAATGATTTATGACTTCCGCTTTTTGCGTTTTAAGATTTTGCGTTTCATACCTACCCCTCCAGGAACTACTAAAATAATTATTAATCTAAGTCAGGTAACATTTGGGTATATTAAAAAAAATTTAAAAAAAAAGGTACCATCGGGAGTAGAACCGGGGCACGATTGGGCTGGAGAGACGAACTCTAGCAACTCGGCAACACGAATTATATATTAAAGAGTTACAATTCATCTATTTATAATAACTTTCCGAACTAACACTTTGGCTTTATTTATCTATATTTTAACAGAAATTATAAGTTAGAGAATGTAATTTCGCGAATGAAATAATTCAATTAGTTTTATAATATTAGATTGGTCTATAATAATTAATAAATTTGTAAGAATTCATATATGCTATCTCTTATAGTTATTTAATTTTCAAAATTGCATTTATTTGAAAAATAAAAGAGTTAGACAAAATTGAATAACATATTTGGAATCCTCATAAAATTTTACATAAGAAAACCATCATTTTAATATAATAAATATGTTGCAAAGCGTTTTTACTATTCGGTGTAAAATGAACTCGTGTAAAAGTCTATTCGGTGTAAAATGAACTCGTGTAAAAGGTCATTTTACACGAGTTCATTTTACACCGAATAGACCTGCCGGTTTTCTAATCTATTTAACATTTTCCTATAAGTTTGTTAATTGGCTCATACGAGTTGTTGGGCCATATTTTCTTCTTTAAGAATGATAATAACTTCTAGCTGTCAAGTAGTGACTTGCGTAAAGGTGATTTGGTTTTTCAAGGACACGAAAAATCATTAACTGGGGCGTTGAATTTTATAATTTAATCAAAACAACCTCTAGCATAAAATTGTTAGATTAATAAAAAACACTGCTCATAATCAGCTATTTACTATTTTAAAACATGGTTGCAATTTTTTTTATGCGCATTTAACGTTTATGTTTATGTTTTATTTAATTTTTTACCCTAAAATTAATTACTAGTCATATAAAACCAGTGTTTTTTCATATATATTCTTCCAAATTAGCATACTTATACATTTTGTTTTCATGATAATCAATTTTATTTTACTATTCATTTTCTAAAATCCAAAGTTTCATATAATTCAATTTTATTATTCATATATATCATATTATTAATTTTCATGCGCATTGGTACCAAATGATAAAATACTTATAATTAATTTCCAAATCTCATATATTTTTAAGCATGTGATATTAGTGAAAACAATTAATTTTAATTCTTAAATCTAAATTAAAAACGCAATTATTTTTTTTATTTTTTGAATATAATTACTATTAATTTGTTTAAAAATTTTGAACATGGATTTTATTGTTGTACATGTATATTTTTTTTTCTGCCCACCCACGAGTTCCCCCCCCCCCCCCCCTCAAATAAAAAAGCTATCGGGCCTGGCCCGGCTTGACATTACAGGCCGGGCGACATTGGGCCTGACGGGCTTTTGGGTCCCGACTGATATTACTAATTCACTTTATGAGACAAACTTTTAAAAAACATGCTAATATATTCACAAAAATATAAAGCAATTTATGCTGCTTCAAAAAATTGTTTCCAGCAAATTGTTAAAAATGTTATATGCAATTTCTATATTATCTAAAATTTTCGCTATATAGAAAAATGTGTTTAGTTAAATTGATAAATCAACAGCAAATTTAATAAATTTTGTAAATAAATCTACATTGACTTGTATAAAATCACTTTTTCGGCATAATTTACCTTTTTTCGGGTCAAAATGATATTTACCGAGGTCATCTGGATTTATAGTATATTTTACAGACAAATATCAATATTAGAAA
This sequence comes from Acutogordius australiensis, assembly GCA_030555515.1. Classification (NCBI taxonomy): domain Eukaryota; kingdom Metazoa; phylum Nematomorpha; class Gordioida; order Gordea; family Gordiidae; genus Acutogordius; species Acutogordius australiensis. The sequence continues at coordinate 679,764 of CM060245.1, forward strand.
ACATAAGCATATATAGATAACCTTGTCCAGGCACGATTCTAGACCCCTTTTGGGGGGGCAGTGCCCCCCCAAATGTTTTTGATTGCCCCCCCCCCCCCCCCCCAAAATAATTTAATTTGCCCCCCCCCCCCCCCCCCCCCAAAAAAAAATACATAGTAATTTTATTTCTTCCACATAATATAATTAAATTTGCTCCGTCAAAAATATCGAAAAAATATTTACTTTTTTTAATTGTTTTTATTCATTAATACTTCTCATCCGCAAGAGAGGTCAAACTAACTTAAATATATAGAAAAATTTGATTTTACAGAAAGCTTATTTGTGAAACCAATTCATAAATCTGATGCCTAAGAAACTTTCTCAGTTAACAACAATCTTTTGTTAGAATATAATCTAAAACCAAAGAACCTGATCGCACAATGCTACGATGGGGCGAACGTGATGCCCTGGGAAAAATGGTGTTCAAGTATTTCTAAGCAAAATAGCTGGACACCATGTCCCGTATATTCACTGTTAACCACCGATTGCATCTTGTTGTAAAAGATTGTCTTGATTTTAAGTGAAGGGACAGATTTTTTTGATAATTTTTCTTCCCTTCATAAATTTTTTCAACAAGATGCAATCAAGGTAGTTAGTGAATGTGGGACCAGACCCCGGCTGTTGCCCCATTGGTGGTGTGGTCACTACCTGCCCATTGTTTTTTTTTAAATTGCACAAAAATATTTAATACTCTTTTAAAAATTAAAAATAAAAAACTTTTATATCTTCAGGTCACAGGGCCGAATCGGGGTTTTTTGACCATATTTATAATCATCTATTTATTTTTTTGTATTTAATTGAAAATTATTTTTTTTATTAAAAATAGTTATAGATCAATTTCAATGCAAAACGATTTCTAAAACCTCTGATTTAATACACTATTGTTTGTTAGAAATGAAAAAATAAAAATACATTTAAAAATTTATTCAAAAATTGTTTTGATATTAATACTTTTTTATATGACAATAATTTATCTATGGATAAAAGAAAAACTAAACCTAAAGAATTTTTCTGATTTTTATTTTTAATATTTTATTAATGATGAAGTAAAAAGTATTTCTTTTTATTATTGATTCATTTATATTTTGATAATAGTTTACCGATAAGAGGTATTTAAAATCTATAGATTCCCTTTATAAATTTGATTAACCTTTATTTTAGATAAAAATCAATTAGAGCCTCTTTTAAAAATAAGTAATATTGATAAAAATTCATTATCTAAAGAAATTGACGTAGCCAAAAAATTTTTTAATAAGAAACTTAATAATTACAAAGAATGTGTTACTATTGATTTTGTTAAAATTTTATATGATTACAATGATGAGTTTTCTAATCTATTTAACATTTTTCCTATAAGTTTGTTAATTGGCTCTTCAACGTCGAGTTGTGAGGCCACATTTTCTTCTTTAAGAAGGATAATAACTTATGGCTGACAAGTAGGGACTTGCTTAAAGGTGATTTGGTTTTTCTAGGACACGAAAAACCATTAACTAGGGGCGTTTAATTTTTATGAATTTTGTAATTTAATTAAAACCTTTAAGAAAAAATAGTTTGATTAATACAATACACTGCTCATAATCAGCTAATTATTGATTATTTTTTAACATGGTTGCAAACTTTTTTTATGCTCATTTAACGTTTATGTTCAGTTTTATTTAATTTTTTACCCTAATATTAATTACTAGTTATATATAACCAGTGTTTTTTCATATATATTCTTCCAAATTAGCATACTTATACATTTTGTTTTCATGATAATCAATCTTATTTCACTTTTCATTTTCTAAAATCCAAATTTTAATATAATTCATTATTATTATTCATATATATCATATTTTTAATTTTCATGCGCAATAATGCCAAATGATAAAATTATACTTACAATTAATTTCCAAATTCATATTTTTTAAGCAATTGATTTTAGTGAAAACAATTAATTTAAATTCAAATATCCAATTTATAAACGTCATTTTTTTAATTATGAATATAATAATTACTATTAATTTGTTAAAAAATTTTGAACATGGATTCTATTGTTGTACATGTAAAATTTTTGCCGTGACCAAAGGTCACGGCTAATTTTGCCGCCGAAGGCGGCAAAAAATTTTTTCTGCCCCCCACGAGTTGTTTTTGCCCCCCTAAAATGGAAAATCTAGAATCGGGCCTGCCCGGCTTAATCCAGGCGGGGCGGCGGGGGGCCGGGCGGGTGTGTGCCCCCCCTTATCATTCCTTTTCTTTTTTTTAAAAAATTTTTAAAAAAAAATAATAATATATAAAAAAAATAAAACAAATTATTATGTTTTAAAAAAATTAATTAACATTTTATAAATTTTTATTTTATATTCTATTTTTTTATAATTTTTTTTTTAAAAAAAAAGATGTTTGTTTTTATTTAAATTTAAAAACAAAAAAATAAATTATAAATATAAATAAATTTTTTATAATTAAATAAATTTTTTTTTTTTTTAAAAATTTTAGTTGGTTTTGTATTTATAAAAAAAAAAAAAAAAAAAAAAACCTTGTCTCATATACAGATTTTTCTAAGTTTTTTCCGCCTTTCCGATTTGTCAATATTAATAAATGACCTTTTTATACAGATTTTGCGACCTCGAGAATACCTTAAAGTGAAAAATTTAAAAATCTTTTTAGTTCATATAAAAATTTCTTGTATAATCTCAAATAATATGGATGAAAATATGTTATTAAATTAAGCCCTTACATCAACATATAATACAAAATATTTTAGGTCCAAACTTAAATACGACATAATATGCTTTAATATTAAAGTTTTAATTTAACAGTTTAATTGTTGTGAACATACTAAAAAATGTCAATTTATTTTGGTTTTTGGTTTTTGATTTTATTTTTGTTTTTTTGACATTTCTGAAATTTTCAATGCTTAAAGCTAAAAGATTTGAAAACACGGTAAAGAATTTAATCCCTAAGATGGCAGATTTAATGATTAAAATTGCCACAAAATATTTTAAATAGGATCAAGTACTTAATGTTTTATTAAAGCTAAGCCTAGTATAAAACGTCAGAAAGTGATTAACACTTTTATAAGATTTAACAAAATTTAAACGTGGATAGGTAAGTTAATAATATATCGATAATTTCTTAAAAATATATAATTTTTCTCAAAAGTATGGGAACATTTGTTGCACAGCGTTATGTAAATTTTTGACTTCTTAATAATAATATCACGAAAATATTGTTGTGTTATAAATCGCTCCAAAGTCTTTAATTGGACAACAAAATTTGGACGACCCTAAGCATCATTTATGGCAGCTATGGTTTTTGATCAAGTTTTTGGCGTTGATCATATGATATCAGAATTTTAGCTAATTAGATTTTTAGTTATTCGGTGTCAAAGTTGATGGTTTTCGATTTTTGGAATATTTTGGGCTTCTATATCATAAAACCTATGGGTAGTAACAAAAGTTTTAATATATATTTAGATAACGAAAATAATATTCATTATAAACGTAAGGGGCTTAAATTTATTTTTAATATTTAATTTTTTTTTTGTTTTTATAAAATTAGTAGTTTTCGTCATAAAATCCGTTTTTTGATCCTAAATAACTTGAAAGTAAATTGCTAATAATAGTAGGTAGTCACCTTTTTTAGATATGCTTGTAAGGAATCTGAATATGCCAATAGATTTTTTGTAGAATTAATAATAAAAAATTTTGTAAATTTTTTTCTGAACTTTGGACGCGGTTTAAAATAATTGGAGGCATTGAAAAAAAAACTTAACCCGGTATCGTTATCGCAAGAAAATTCTAAAAAATCGTTTTTGTTGTTTTTTGTCGATAATAATATATATGGTCCAATATTTTTTAATATACACATTTGTTTTACAAATGTTTTGCTATCAAACTTCTTTTATAAGATTAAGCAAAAACATCATGTTATTGTAAGTTAAGGTGTTTTGGTGAAAAAATTTATATTTTTTAGTTTTTTAATGTTGCGTTATTTAAAATTTTTAAATCAAATGAATGTCAGATACTTTATTTTAATCAGTAACCTTATTTCTCAAATTCATTGAAATTTCTTTGGGTGGTGTTTTGTAAGGCAAGCAGTAATTGATTTTGTACACCGTGGCTTAATTATTTAAATTATTTTAAATTGTTATAAAAACGCATACGGTTATTGTTTAATATGTTTAACACTAATGTGTCGGCGCTCTAATACATTGATAAAAATTTTTATATTTTAATTTCCTGAAAAAGCAAAAAATAAATAGGCACTTAATCATCTCACCACTATAGGACATGATAATTTGGTTTTGGGAAAATGAAAACAATTGACTCCTCAATATTTATGATTAGCCACAGTAGGATAAGGAAATTTGTAGTTCTAACCAGAGCTGGGAAAAAACCCAAGATAAGGAAATTTGTAGTTCTAACCAGAGCTGGGAAAAAACCCATTTTTTGGCTAAACTCAAATTTTTGTTTTTCAAAATTTTATGATAGATTATATAAATTAATTATAAATAGATACAAAATTTAAGCAGAATATCTTAAACTTTATAAATATTTTCTTAATTAAAGCTAAAGCCGTTTATTTTTTTTAAATTTCAAACAATAAAAAAATGGGTTTGACCTAAATATGGGTTTTTTCCTAGCTCTGGTTCTAACAATTGGGGTCAATCAATGCAGTTTAAAATCTTTCATGAGTTTTATAGCTATAGGTTCGTTTTTTTTATGTGTTATAAATAACTTTTATTACACAACATTTTAACAAATTTTTGTATATACTAATAATTTAAGAGATTACCACTATTTCCAGTGTCTCCTACTCCGTGGGGGGGCGGGGGGGGGGGGGGGATAGGAACCAAGCGGTTTCAAAAAATCGGGCGAGGGGGTAGGTATAGTTATGGGGGGTATTTTAAAAAGGAGGGTAGCAGTCAAAGTGGGTAATTTATTTTACATGAACATAATATTTTGGTTAGTTTGAACATTTTTCTAGCGCAGTCTGCTAAACATCATGGTGCTTTCCGTTTTTTCCTACCTGATCTAGTTTTCATTTTATTTGCTATTAAAGTTGTCAAATATTTTCATATTCACTTACCGTTTTATCTAACTTTGTAAGCCAGCTATATATTAAAATTTAGTGAAATTAAAAAAAGAATAACTAACCGGCTATGCAAAATACTTTTAAATTTAACATGAAACATGTGTTTGCTATGGCCATTTTTTATACAAATGTAAATCAAGTAAGGTATGGTCTTTTATTTTTTTGTGCCCAGTAAATTTTTAGCAAAAAATTTTTTGCAACGTCCTTTTCCTCACTTATTGCCATTTACCGCAACATTTTATAACCCATATATATGTTTTAATTTTTTTAGCGGCCAAATTTTTTATTAGAATTGTTATGATGTGCTTTTTAGACTCAAAACTAGTTCGTGGCAATATGCGCCCCTAAGCACAAATTTTTCAAATAGTTAAAAGCGCTCCGATCGGACGGTTTAGCCCTGCGCTAATGTCTAGGGTAATGCTGGACGCTTTCATTAGAAAGTGGCTTCTAGGTTCCTTTTTTAACGCTGCGTCGGTGTTTTTTAACTCTGAAAAATTTGGCCGCACGTATAACCTTGCGGTGGATTTTTTATCATTCAATGCTGAAGTTCTAGCGTTTTCAGAGATATGGATGGATGGAATAAAAAATAACTTTTGAATTAATCTTATTTTTTAGCGTACTAGATGTTTTTTCATACAATTTTTTGACACCACTTTAAGAAAAATTTTGTTTAATAAGGCCGTACTATTTATTGTTTTTTTAGCTATATAGCTGCAAGTTAAACAAACTAAATTTAAAAGAACTAGGGTCGGTCTATAAGGCTTAACGCAATGCCATTGATTGTAATAAACTATTAATGAAAATTTAATTTTTTTTGTTACTTTGGTTATAATTTAAACTCATATCTAAATAGTCCTAAATATAGCCTGATTCATTATTTTAAATTGTATTTTTAACTCAGGTTGAACTGTAGCTTGCTTAAAATTGCATTGTAAATTAAGCAAGCAGCCAAATGGGATTGGTGAAAAGTTATATAAACGTAATATGAAAACATTTTTTTATTTTTTTTAATCATGAAAAATAAATGTTTCTATAACATTACAATCAAAATTGTCCATTTTTTTTGATCAATTTTTATTTGCAAATCATTTTAAACTTTTGAACCAATCTTAAAATATATCCATTAAAAAATTTCTGAAAAATAACAAATTGACTGATTATAAAAATTTTATGGTTTAATTTATTTATTAGTCAAAAAGAAAGAAGACTCCTGGCAAAGTTATACGAAAATGCCCTATATCAAAAGATATAAACACAGTCAAAAACGATCTTCCTCTTGTACCATCATGCATAGAGATTGAAAGAATGTACATCACTTTACCACACGCTAAACAGAAAGAAATTAGCTCAAAATTGGATGCCTTGGAATCTTGGATAATGTTTAATAAAAGCCAGTAGATTCACCCTAAATATACATTCAATATCTAATATAGAATTTTTAATCATCAAGAACATTTCAGTGTAATTTATTTATTAAACCGACCTTAATACATTGTTACAAAATGATATGAAAATAATTGTAATAAATTTATACTACAATTTTAAATTTAATGAATAACGCGTAACTAAATAAATTTTTATGACTCCAATTGATTTAAAAGCCGTATTTTAAATGAGGTTACGCGATCTTACGAAATCTAAAAATGTTTATCTAAAACTGAAAGCTCGATTTTTAATAAAGCTTTTTAAGAATTTTAAAACATGTCGGAAAGATTTTTGCAAATCAATAAACATAATATTGTCGTTCCCTATTATTGAAAGTTATTTTTTAATTAAAATTAAAGATATGTTTATCAAAAAAGAGTTAATAAATCATTTCCGGCGGTGTCGTGTTTCCAAATAAAAATTTCCAAGATGGTGGAACCTTCCAGGGTCCATCTTCAGATGCAACATTTTCTTTGTCTACTATAGTTGATTGTTCACCCTGATTGGGAAATTTCTAAACATAAATGAAAATTTAATTAAACATATAAAATAACAATGTAAATTTGTCACTTAATTGAAAATTTAGCATAAAAGGCATACAAAATAATGAACTGACAAAAAAAAGCGTATAATATTTCGATTAAATTGCATCCAACTTCTTGAGAAAACAAAAACAAGAAATTAATTGCAGTTTGATCGTGGACTCTTTTTTTTTATTTAATTTTTATGTCATTTTAAAATTATCAAAGATTTTGTAATCACAGAAGAAAAAAAACGCCTATTTTCTATTTATTTCTATGTCATTTAAAATTATCATTTTTGTTGTAAAAATAGGTAAATCTAAAAAAGATTTACGAGATTAACAAGTTGATTGAAATAGGTAGCGAGCTGTTTGGCATCGCCCGTGTTATCGCCTTCATCGCAAAACTTCAACAAAACAATAACTGGAATATCGAGCTTGACGCTATATAAAAATTAGTGGCTACATGAATATATGCGTAAACTGTGGAATTATAAGATTAAAAACATTATTAATAAAATAAAAACACCAAAGGTAATTATTGTACCGATGAAAAGAAATAGTAAAACATATATACTTCTAAGAATAAATAAACTTTAAATTTTGTAAAACTAAAATAAAAATTAATAAATTAAATAAAAACGAGCACATATATTTCACAAATCAGGACCTTTAAACTTTTGTCCAAGATAATATTTATACAATTTTGCATAAAAAAATGCGCCCTCTTTCAGAAATCTTTTTGCGCCTATTTTTCAAATAATTCAATTGCGTCAAAGTTTTATTTTATTTTGCATTTTATTAAGACTCAAAGGTTGGCCAGATTAAAATTTGTTAATTATGCAAAAAACGTATTATTTTTTAAATGGCCCAATATGTTTTGTTTACATGCCCCAACAAACTTGATTTTTTTTGTAAGGTCAACAAACTCAGTTTTAATATTTTTTTAATTTTTCGAATACGGTTTTTTGTTATGTCTAGATAGGACGTGATTATGTGATTATCATTTAATTCATATGTTCTTTTGTTTATAATAAAGATTGATTTGTATTGGTTTTCTACTGTATAATCTACTAGGGTTAGGCATTCCCTAACCCTAGCCTCATCTAAAAGGACCCAACCATACTTACAGATATAATATAGCCCCTACATTATTGGCCATCTTAACAGTTTAATCACGATTATAACATTTAATTTAATAACATTTTCAATATTTTTGTTTAAAAACTACATTTGAACCTAAAGGACTAATTTAAAGTCTTGAATAGCGTATCTATAACCATAAATTAAATTTTCACTAAAAATATAACGGTGAAAACAAGTATGGACGCAATAGATAGTCTCACTAATATCGTTCAAATATCGATTTTAAACATAACAAATCATGAAAAAGTATTTAACCAATCTTCGAAAAGCTTTTGTGATATTCCACCGCCATATATATTATATTTTCGGGATTGTAAGGTCACAAATTCTTCAGTCGACGAATGGGATGGTTCCTTTAAAGGGTAATTGCCGTCGTCCAATGGTGGGTCCGAACTTTTTTTAGCACGGTCATCAGGTTGAGAGTCAAGACAATCTAGATGCGTATAAGGATTTAAGTCCCGTGATTAATGCATAAAAACTTATCCTAACATTTTCATGATTCAACAAAATAACGTCAAGGCAAAAAAATAAAGAGCTTATTTGCTTATAATATATTGATTGTCAAATAAATTCAACGGCCTACAATTTCCGTTTATAGTTTATAAAAAAAATTGCATTTCCTTTGTAAATTAAAAAAAAGGCAAATTGTATAAAATTTGTTTTACTCCATTTTAAATACAAAAAGGAACTTATAACTTACCTCATTAAAACATATTAATATCAATTTCTAAATGTTAAAAACAAATTCTTATATTTAATGTTAAGTCAAAAATATTGGTATCACATACATTTCATAGTATTTTGATCCTTCTTGTCAATATTTTTACGACCTAAGTCAATGGATTTCACCAAACTAGTGTCTAGGTTTAAATTATTTTGTTTGAAATGACTCAAATCTGGAGTGAGATCTTCGAAATCTTCAGGCAGTGGCTCGCTTGCTTTAGTGGCAGAGTCTTTAATCTTATCAGTGACTTTATCTATTTAATAAATTGTAAGATATAATTTTTGTATACAAATTAATTAACGAATATTTTAAAACTTTAACAGTAATATCTCATGTGTTTATAATAAAATTTAGCATTTTTTGTAAAAATAAGCTTTTTCGTAAAAAAAATTCAAATTTCTGGATATAAAAAGGTAAACTGTAATTTGAAGGAACAAATTAAAAAGATCAGGTAATCAATTTTAACGTTTTTAATTAAAACTAATAAAGGTCTAGACAATTTAAATTTAATTTGACGCTTATTAGAAATGGCTTTTACCATTTCCCACATTACAGTAATCTTGTTCATACAGGCTATGGTAGGTAATGGTAGACGTTATGTCAGTCCCGTCAGGTATTTCTTCCATCGGGACCCATCCCAGGGTCTGTGTCAAAAAAGTTCCATACTCTTCTTCGATCTGGGGTGAACACAAAAATCGAAAAGGAGACCTATCAAAAGAAAATATTAGTAAAATGGTGGGTTACTTATTTATAGTTTTTCACTCGAAGATATGAATGTAAGGTATTGATAAAATAATGACTATGTTATTGAAAATATACAAATAAATTAAAGTAAAAAAAATTAGATAACAAGCATTTTTTTAGTGTTTTCTGGCGGGCATGCATGGCTATATAGGTAAGAAGGAATTCCAGATTTTTTTGATAAAGAAGTTATTAAACAAAACTTATTTCTTTTCTTCGCTTAGACTACACAGGTCAAGTTTGAGAGTTATGAGCTAACTATAGATCAAACCTACCATCTTAGGAATTATCAAATCCGTTTATTTCCTAATTAAATTTAGTCAGCTAAAACAATGAAAGCAGAAAGTAAAAAAAAACAAATAAGATTTGACACCAAATTAATTTTTTCGCACATAACAATTAAACTAAATTAATTACACCTAAAGGTGACACATTCTGTATTATTTATATGCCGATGTAAGAGCATGTTATAAAAAATTTAATTTCTTATTGAAATGGTAATTATAAGTTACAAGAGACTTTATGAAGAAAATTCTTAAATTCTTTCTTTGGTTTCTTTGAATATTTCCGAGGCTGCAATCTGTTATAAAGGCCATATTTCGATATGGACGAATATAAGGGGCGGAAGGCGAACAACATTAAGAAAAGCGGAAAATTTATATGAGAAAAGGCCATCAGGGGGTTCATGCTTTTATATTTTCATAAACTTTTTTTATGCAATAGTGGATCTATGTTTTTATTCGAATTATGCAACAACTCTTATTTTCATTCCCCTGTAGATCATAACTATTGGACAAGCGGGACTAAAAGGTCAGTTGGCAGGTCAGGCTAATGAAATTTATCAGGTGTATGAAGAGTCAAGACATATGTTTAAAAGTGGACCAGCCTAAAAATGTTTGTCCAAGAAAATCACTATTAAGGATTTTATAAAATTTATAAAAATAATACATTTGCATCTGTTGATCATTTCTCATGTACGAATGGGTACCAGACAAATTAATAAGTCTTTTAAATTTCATTTCTTGGAACCAATTTAGCAGCAACTTTCTAAAAACACCTCTTCTTCCCTAAAAACAATTTTGTATATACAAATGATAATTTAATAACAATAACACTGGAAAACATAAAAAAACAACATCCCCGATTTTTTGAGTTTGTAGAGAATTTTCTTGCGATAACGATCCTAGGTTTAGTTTTTTTTCCAATGCCTCCAATTTTTTTTAAACTGCGTCCAAAGTTCATAAAAAAAATACAAAATTTCTTTAACTATGAATTTTCAAAAAATCTAATGGCATATTCAGATTCCTTATAAAAAAAAATATCAAAAAAGGGTTATTACCTAAAATTATTAGCAATTAAATTTCAAGTTATTTAGGATCAAAAAACGAATTTTATGACAAAAACCACTAATTTTATAGAAATAAAATAATAAAAAAAAATTAAATATTAAATTTAAACCCCTTACGTTAATAATGAATGTTTCTGTTATCTAAATATATTTTTGAACTTTCGCTACTAGCCAAAGGTTTTATGATATAGAAGCCCAAAATATCCCAAACTTAAAAAATCTCAACTTTGACACTGAATAACTAAAAATCTGAAGCATTGGCTAAAAATTTGATTTCATATTTGTGATTAGCACCAAAAACTTGACCAAAAACTATAATTGCCATAAATAATGCTTAGGATTGTCCAAATTTTGTTGTCCAGTGTAATAAAATTATAAATTATTTAGCAAGTTAATATATTTCCTTCATGATATTAAATATAAAAAGCAAAATAATTGCTAAATTTTAACAAATCAATTAATTTAACCATAATAAACTTTAATATTTTTAATAAACATTCTTTTGAGGTTTTTTCTACAAATAGTAACATATAAATAATAAAAATTAAAATGCAGATTAAATCCAAGTTGTAAAAACTCCTCTTTTTTATTTAATTAATGTTTTACTTAATTTAGCAGTATTAAACTCATTATTTCTCATAATCAAATGCCTCTATTATTAACAATTAATTTTATTAAGAAACGTTTCAGGAGAGTAATATTTTTCCATGTGATGAGTTACATAATTAAAATTAATCTAATGAATGTTTAACCTTAGGTATTGCATTAATAAAACATATTAACTGAAGCAAGGTTTAATCATATATTTTAATTCATTATTAAAAAATTAAAAGTACAAAAAATTAATCAGGTAATTTTGATCAATTTAACCTTAGTTATAAATACATACTAAATTTGTATATAACAATATTTAAAACATAAAATACTTTGGCAAAAGGAGTTCTCTGTTGTATAATTATTACTTTGTTAACTTTATCTTCAAAAACTACCAAATTAGATATAGAAAACTTACCTTCACAACTTAGCATTAAAGATCCATGGATCTTATCGCAATCAGAATATGGATCATTTCCAACTAATGGGAGAATGCTATTGTGATATATATAACCAACTTTTTTAGTTTTAAGAGAATTAATTATTAAATCAACCGTTAACTGTCCAAGATTACTAACACATATTGAAGGCTAAAAAGTATTTATTAGTCTATTTTAAAGAATTAACCAGTCATTTTAGATTTTAAATTACGTATATTAGACTATATTCCTCCCACTTGGATTTAAAAGGTTTATATATTGGATAGAACATTTCAGATGTTTATCGATATATATCTTAAGGTTGCTAAATTTGGTATCCTAAAATATTTTGGAAAAAATATTAGATACAGAGAAAATAAACTTTTATTAAAGTAAAACCCCAAAAAATGGTACCAAAAGGTTAGGTTATTAAGGCTTATGGACATAAAACTTGACAGATAAGGGCGCGTTCGCGTTCAGATATTTTCTAAAAAATTTCAAATTTTCTAAAATTTTTTTTTATAATTTTTTTAAAACTTTTATTTTATAATTTAATTGGAGTGTCTCTGCTCTAAAAAGCAAAATGCATAAAATAAATCTACATAATACAGCAATGATATCTTTAACCAAATTTACATTTCATAAATATGATGATGGGATGTGACTGTAAAATAATTTTAGACGGTAATAGATCTTAAACTAAGAAAAAACAAAGATATTGTATATATTATAGAAAATGACGTCATTTTTATAAGAGAGTTCTTAGTGCCTATAATTTTGCTAGCAAAAATTGACCGCACTTTATAAATGTCAAAAGGAAAAAGTTAGTCTGAACGTGTCCTAAGTTAAAATATTTAAAAATTATTATTTGCATGTCTTTTATACTAATGTAAGTTTACAAGGTGGTCAATTAAAAAGGACCAATATATTTAACTATGGCTATCTGTTAAACCTTTGAGGAAAAAATTTGATAGCAAAATAATATTATTTAAACCTGATTGTTAAAAAATTTATATATAAAAAGACTAATTTAGATTTGTTTTTTGATAGGTTCTAGGATTAAAAGTTATAATTTTTGAGCATGTTTTTTAAAATAAATAAAAATATATTTTTTTTGCTTTGGTTTAAAGCAAATGTTTGTTTTTTTGTTTAAAGTAAGAAAAATTTGTTGATTTACGACATATGTAAGTTCCAGGGGCGGTGAAATATTATAACATAAATATTAAGGTCAGAAAAGTTTCATCTAAATTTTTTACATTTAGTCTGCAAATAATTTGAGAAATTTGTAACGCGAACGCTCCAATGGGGTATAGGGACGCCGATTTTAATAAACCAATTTAAATCTCCATATAATAGTTTTGCGTTAACTTTTTTTTTATTTGCACAATGTAACTTTTATTTAATAAATACAATATTTAATGTAAATTTTTATTCCAACTTTAAATAAATATTGTCAAATAACTAAGTATAAATATTATTAGTTATATAGTGTTTTATGGTCTAGTAGAAATTTTAGAAAAAAAAATTAATATTTGTCAATATTTACCATAAAAACTATATACTTAAGGAGAAAAAAAATGAAATGTACATGATACATATATTTTGTATATATAAAATAAAAATTTATTTTAAAAAAGCAATTTGAAATTTTATATGTTTAGAGTTACATTAAGGCAATGCATGATTTTTAACAATAAAATTTATCATGTAGTCCAAACGGTCCCCCAAAAAAATTCTAGTTTTGAAACAAATGTTTTTACACAACACAAACCAAATTTTAATTATTAGTTCTTTCTATTATAAAGAAAAAAGTCACAAAAATATAGTTGATATATAATATTTTTAAAGATATATTGTTAAATCCAAAATTTTAAATAAATAATTAGTCGTATTTAAGTTTGGACGCAAAATATTTGTATATTATCTAATTGCTAATCTAAGTGCTTGGTATACTTTTTACACCTCATTAGACTAATAAATATAAATTACAAGATATTTTATTATAAAAAACTATTTTTTTAAGGTTATATTAAGAGCTGTTAATTTCGTCATAAAACGGCATTTTCCGATAACGGAGGAGCAGAAGGCGGATAAAACTATTGATTCATGCTTATATTTTTTTTATAAACTTATTGACATTAATATTTATTGAATTGTGTTGACCATGTAAGCATTTTAAATAAACAACAATTCTTTTCTATGTTAAAATTTACGTTGGTTTTCAACATTGAAACTGTGTGGGGCAAACGGACACCAATAAAATTTTTATTTTAAAAAACTTTATTTTTTAAACAACAACTTTAATTCTAATATTGATAAATGGGGGCAATTACCCTCTTTGAACCACCCCTAAATACGCCCCTGAATGATGGCATTATCTATATGTTCGTTTTTTTTAAATTTCTTCCGCCTTTGGCTCAATTTCTTCATATATAAATGCCCTTAACAGATTTTGCGACCTTAAAAATGCTTTAAATTTAACTAATTTTACATCAAAATCTTTTAACGCTTATATATAATATTCCAAATAATGATAAATATTATTAATAGCAAGCTCCATCATTATAGTGTAAAAAGAAATTATTAAAATTTAAATTAGACATATTATTTAATCATTTTTTTATAAATATATTATTCAAAGTTAGAATTTAACAGCTATGCAAAATAAAAATTTTATTTTTTTTTTTTACATTTTTTCTAAAATTTTTAATGATTATAGCTGACGAATTAGTTTAATAATCAAAATTGGACGTATTTAAACATCCCTAAGCTAACAAGTTTGATCAACGTTGTTAGCTTATAAATCTTAAAAATTTGTTGACCTGTTTTATATAATAAAGAAAAAATTTGACCCTAAACTTATTTGATGCACCTTAGAGTGCTTATTGTGGTATAAATATTTATAAAAAAAATTATTTAGCCGGAACAATTATTGAATTCTACATAAGTTAGGTGTAAAATAAATAAATATCTATCGGCGCGTTAGGTGGCGTATTGCTTGTGTTTACAAACGTAATCAATTTCCATATTGGCGGTCAATTAAATAATAATATAATTTGAAGTTCAGCTTTTTAGTGGATATAGGTATTGTTATAAATCAAAAAGCCCAAATATTTATATATATTTTTGATTTGGTTTGGGGAGGCTAAAAGACCCCGCAAAATGGGTCCATAAATTTCTGTTTTTGGTTTATTTTGAGAGGCTATAAGATCTATGACTGGGCAAAATGCCCGGGTTATAGTTTAAGAAATGATCCATGTTTTTTGTGGGCTGATGGACAAAGTTGAAATGATAGATAAAAAAATTTATTTTAATCTATCTTTTGGGCTATGTAGGAGACCCTTATAAAGGAATTGATAATAAAAAAAGATATGTTGTTAAATAAATGTTTCAATTTTCTATTTGTATGATGTAATATTATGTAACACATAATGCAATTTTAATTTTATATATTATTGATGTAATATCATGTAAACTAATGTTTTGTAATGTCATCCAATACCAGCGCTGGCCATATTTTTAAGTTTTAATTTAAATCTTATTGGAATAGTTTTTGAAACTAACTTTTTTAAAACTGGTTTATTTTGTGTCCTATTTAAAGCAATAAGGTGTCATGAGCAAGTACACGCCTTAGGCGCGTGCCAGCGCGCAAGGAACCTTAAAAAAGGATTATTTATTTTAGTTGGTTTTTTGGTAATGAAAGTATAATTATTTGCCTTGGTTTGGTGCTGGCGGATGCGATAAGATTCAATATAGATGCAATAGGAATAATAAATTTTTTGAAATAAATATAAAAGTCTGCAAGAGGTTATTATTCTAGATATTCCATTCAAAGGTATATTTATTGACCTTTCCCCCAATGATTAAATATGCCCTAATAACAATAATAAAATTTCCCTGCCCCCAATTCATTTTAATAGCGAAGATTTCCATTGGGCCTTAAATTTTGTCCATTCCCCATCGTCAATATTATCCTTTCCAAAATTTCCTAATACCGACCGTGCCATGTTATATATAATTAATGCCTTTATTTTGTTAATCTGATAAAAAAAATAAATTTATAGTTTTTTGGCTGCTATATTTTAAATATTAAGCATAGATTTTTAAGAATTTTTGTAAGTTGGCATTCACTTTAACTTTAAGTCTAAAACCTTTTATTGTTCATAAACAACATATAATGATTCTTGGAAAGAATAAATGGTACCATTTGCAATCAAAGTAGATTGTTACCACTTTATTTACACGTTTTAGAGCCTTCATTAAATAAATTTTAGAAAATGGGTATGATTAGGACCAACTGAAATCAGTACAAACCAAACTTAATATAATTAGATGGAACATATTAATTTCAAAATTATGTAAAACAAAAAAAATAATAACCGCTAATATTAAATAATAAAATTATTATTTAAGATAAGCCTGAAAAAAAATTATTTCAAAAAAATTTTTTTAAAATATTTGTTACACTAGCAATTTTAATGTTATCAAATACGTTTAATTTTTTAAAATCCGCAGTTAAATATAGAAAAAATAATTGACATATGTTAATAAAAAAAAATTTTTTATTAGCACATTTTTCTAGTATGAATTAAATTGGTTCAAATAATGGCTCTGAAAAAGAACCAATTATATAAATAGGTATTATAAAGTACTAAACTAATTCCTAACGTTAGTATCGCTACATATTCAACTAAAAAGTTCATTTGCAATAAAGCTTTAAATACAAAATTTGCAAAAGCCGATCATTTTCTATATAAAATTATCATATATTAAAATATTTCTATATAATCACTAACTTTATAACAACTAGATAGCTTACTTTTATGCATTATTTAGTATTAGAGAGAAATGAAATTCCTTTTGATGAAATATATTTTCGTTCTAAGCTGAATACTATTTCTTAATATTTGGTTTTGGAACAACTATATTAAGAACTGTAGACACTTTAATAACACCAACGAATTCTTGAGATTTATGAGCTCAGAGAACCCGTCATCATAAAAATTTAAAAGCTGGATTATTGTTTTCTAATTAGTTAGTCTTTTAAAAGCTTTAAAAAATGCCAAAAAATTCAAAAACAAACTTAAATTGATCTTTTCGCACATTCACAACAGCTATATTGTTAAATTCAAATTTTAAATAATATTATTTAAAAACCCATTTTCTATTGTGCCGCATTTATATTTGGACGCAAAGTTTTTATTTTCTAAATTCTGTAAAGCTTTATACACTAATAAATTATACTTCACATTATTTGAGATAATAAATAAAAGGTACAAGAAATTTTTATATGGTAAAAATATTAAATTTTTTTATTTTGGGGTATTTTCGATCCCTCATTTTGGTCATAACAAACACAATTCGGTTCATATAGATTTAAATTAATCTTTAATAAATTTAATTTACATTAATCAAGTTTTTTTATAAACTTAAAATAATTATAAGTAATGCTTTTTCTTATATGGAGTGGACATATTTATATTACAGGTCCAAATTTTAGAGAGTTATAAGCTAATTACGGAGATCAAACCTGCCATATTAGAGATTTTTTCATCCGTTTACCTTTTTCTTTAATCAAAATTAGTTCGTCAGAAACATTAAGAGTAAAAGAAAAACAAAAAAGATTCAAAAACAATTTGCATAAAAACAGCAAAACTGTGAATTATAAACTAAAAATATAACTTTTATTTGCGATAATATTTGTGTCGTTTTTTAGTTTGGTGCAAATATTTCGTATAATCTAGCTGATGTAGGAGCTAAAATTTTATTTCTCATTTTTTAAGATGATTAATACAAGTTACATTATTATATGTATTAAAAATTCTTTAGGGTATCCTATCTGTCTAGGTCAAAGGCCATTTTTTCAATGTGAACGGATGTAAGGACCCGAAGGCGGAAATTACTAAGGAAAATGAAATGTATTATAAGGCCATTATGTATATTCTTTTAAGTTTTCATAAAATTAACTTTTCTATCATTGATATTTGTTGACCTGGTAATAAAAACTATAGGCAAAAAAGCAACTCATTACTTTTTCAACATTACATGTTAATGCCGCTTTGCCTGTCCTAATTTATGGATATTCCTAACCCTACCCCTAACTATAAATTTGTGTATTGTTAGGGGTGGAAAAATCTTGCTTACCACACTAAATGGCACTAATTATTTAAAAATGTTTAATGTTTATATTTAAATAGACTAACTTAAAATCTATCAGGCCAGAACTCTAAGGCATTTTTTTTGGGTTAGGAGCATTGAAATTGCAATGCGGCGACGTTCATAACCCCTAGGGTCAATAGGATTAAGCGCGTCTCTTCGCCAATACCACAATATCCATCGAAATGACGCCGCACTCTCCGGAATATTATAGCATACAGGCTTCTCTGGCAAAAGTCGAAGGCCAGAATCATTCACCTGCTAAAACAATGCCCCCCTTGCCCATTTTATTAAATTTGCAAAAAGCTCTAATCAATTGTCAAAATAATATATTACATTTTTATGACATTAACCTCCTCACAAAAAAACCAAATAATATTTATTATTCGAATGTTTGAATCAATATATGGATTTAGTCTAAATGGGAAATTTTACAAACCAAGAAGAATAATTAGTTAAAATGAAAAACTTAGACAATTCTTAGCATATGTCATTTAAAATTGCAAATAATATTTTATAGCATACAGAAAATATACCATTTAGCGCAACTCTGTAAGCTAAAATTTCAAAGTTTAGTCAAATTCAAAGTTTCCTTTTTTCAAAGTTTCAATGTTTGTATTAACATACAAAAAATATATTTGAAAGAGGCACTGAAATTATAAGCAAAAGCAAAATTAAACATTTCACAAAAATTGTCCCCGTTTTGCGAAAAATGCTCGTTTTATTTCTGGCCAACAATTAAATCTTTAACCAATTATATATAACAACCTAAAATAATGGTAGGATTAAAATTTAATTGCGACAAAAAATTTTTTATTTTTAAAAACTCCTCCTCACTTTTACTCACAATTCAGTTCAGACTTCATTTTAGCTTACTAGTTGGTTATCACCTTGGCCATTTTAAGCGGTGGATACGAAATAGGGGCATCAGCCGACATAAATCTTAATAAAGCCTTCCTAATTCAATTAAATGGGCGAACTCACCTCTTCATAAACCGAGCCACGGACCTCACTTTTGGGATTTATAAGATTTTGATCTTGTAAGCCCCAGTAAAAAAACTTATACATTTAGACAATGTTAGAGGGATTAAAAAATTGTTTTGTCATTTTAGGCGACACATTTTGTCGTTATCGAACTGGCTTACGCTGTTGCAACTTTAAATACGGGTACGTTCAGAGTGAGTTTTATTTTCAAATATTATTAAAATACTTTATTTAGATATTTTTTTATAAAAAGCAAATGTCAGTTTGATGCTTATAATTATTGGCAGTTTTTTTGTAATTTTTCGTTTTTAACTAAATAAAATTGCTAAATTTTAAATTAAAAAAATGTTATACAAAGTGCCCTAAACAAAAGGTGTTGTATTCTGAAATAACTTCTAGCCTATAACACCAAAAAAATATGCTTAACACCGAATTTTACCGGACGACAAACCGGACGACCTTAGGCATCATATATGAAAACTATCGTTTTTGGTCAGGTTTTGGAGTTTAAAATCAGAATAGTCAATGTTTCTTAATTTTGGTTGGTGTATAGGTTCATTTTAGATATTGAAGTTATTTGTCAGTACAGGGAAAATAACTTTTTATTTTTTTCCCTTAAAATATCTTGAGGTCATAAAACCCGTCATTTTTTTCAAATTTAGTCAATTATTTTCTAGTCTATATAAAAACAGCCCCTACTTTTTTTTGTAAGATTCGTAAAATAAGTAAAATAATATAATTTGGCCTGATTATTGATTCTATATGCAAATTTTTACATAGATTGTCAATGATAACGGCTCCGGGAAATTGATCATTGACCCATAAAAGCTTACCGTTTACAAAGGCATTACTATTTAATTATTAGTTTGATGAATGCCACGTTGGCTTTTGCCTTATTTATATTAAAGTAGCCTCAGCTGTAATTTTTATCTTTGTAGCAGCTATTTATAATGCCGTCTTCAAATAAAAATTCCGTTTTGTTTTAATATTTAAACAGTGCTAACTTAAATAACATTAAAGGCTAATCTATACCTGACTCTGAAATATTAGTTATTAGCACAAAACGCTATGTATTAAGGTACAATAAAATAATGATTTATACCCTACATTTTTGAGATATATGAGCTAAATATAGCTACCAGCACAGCCATTTAAGGAAATTTCGGAGCATTGGTCAAATATTTTTGTCAAATTTAAAAAAACTTGTTTCCTCGCGATTTGTTCTCTTCAAGAGGAAGATTGTAAGAGCTTTGTCTTTTTAAATTCCATTCGGTGGCTCAGGTTTAATAGATAACACTGGACAACAAAATTTGGACAACCCTAAGCATCTTTAATGGCAAGTATCGTTTTTGGTCAAGTTTTTGGCGCTGATCACGAATATGAAATTAGAATTTAAGCCAATACCTCAGATTTTTAGTTATTAGGCGTCAAAGTCGAGATTTTAATTTTTCGGGTATTTTTGGCTTCTATACCATAAACAGGGCTGTTAAAAATTCCGAACGTTCCTTCCCCTTTCTTAAAAGTTCCTCCTTTTTTTTCCTTGGTTGGTGGGGGAGGGGGGTCTTTTTTTTTTTTTTTTTTTGGGGAAAATAAATTTTTATTAAAAATTCTCCTCTTTTTTTTTTTTAATTAAAAAATTAATTATTGTTGTCCCCCTTTTTGGTGGGGGGGGGTTTTTTTTTAATTTTAACTTTTTTTTGGGGGCCCTTTTTTTATATATGTTTTTTTTTAAACCTAAAAAAAAAAAAAAAAAAAAAAAAAAAAAGGGACCATAAAACCTAACAAAAGTTTAAAAATATATTTAGATAACGGAAATATTCATTATAGACGTAAAGCGTTTAAATTTTTTTGATATATTTAAATTTTTTTTATTTTTTATTTTTATAAAATTTGTGGTTTTTGACATAAACTCCGATTTAACTCGAAAGTAAATTGCTAATAATTTTAATTAACAAACATTTTTTAAATACAGTTTTTATACAGAATCTGAATATGCTAATGAAATTTTTGGAAAATTAATTATAAAAATTTTTTTGTGAATTCCAAACTTTAAACGCGGTTTAAAAAAAATTGGAGGCATTGGCAAAAAAACTAAGCTAGGGATTGTTATCGCAAGAAAATTTTCTACAAAACCTTCAAAAAATCGTTTGTGTTGTTTCTTTTTGTTGTCCAGTGAATTGCACCGATAACTTAGGTTAAACATAAGTTCGGAAGAAGATGACTTTGATATCCGTAGGTGTTCAACCATCCGACCACTTACCAGGGGTTCAATGCAGCTAATTTTAGTAATACAACACGAGCACGAAAGCGCTTAAGGTTGCCCAACCAAAAAAAATTACCCCAGGTGGTGACTCGAACCCACAGTCGTCTTTGTTATCAGAATCTCATTCAAATAACAAATCTTACTGTCCGTTACTAAATTTAAAAAAACACCCCCCCCCCCCCGCCTTAATTTCTATAATTAAACATAGTATCACCCTGTTATATACGACATTCATTGTAATATTCCTTTCTACGTTACATCATTTATGCAGAGAGAAAGAGTCCAACCTATCTGTTATACTAAAAACCATTATTTTAACGTTAAACAGTGGGGAGATTATTATAACATTAAAATACTGGAAGTATTAATTAATTAGAACCAGCACGAATCGTGCCTGATTGAACTTGACATTTACATAAATATTGGATTAAATATGAGTTTAGCCATAAAAAAATTATTTTTTTTTGATTCAATAATTATCCGCTAAGATTTTTTTTTAATATTAAAGGATTGAAATTACGAAGCGTTTAGTATTCGATCAATGGGGTATGCCGGTAATTTTGTATCGAAGAAATGTATATTTCTTAATGACATTCATTAAAATTTGTATGTATGTTTTGTCAAAATTTATGAAGCAAAAGTGCCGTTAGGACCTTTACATTTATGTATAATTCTTTATCAAACTTTGTTTAATTGATTCAGTGTCTTTTAGAGGAAAAATTAACATAATACTGTAAGGACTAACAATTTTTTTGATAAAAAAAACAGCTTATGTCAACACAAAAAGTTTGTAAAAGTTTGGACGAGACAATAATTAATTAACAACGAAACGCCTACAAAAATTAGAACCGGATCAGGCTTATATTTCCATTAAAGACTATATTAGATTAATTCTCGATTTAGAAATTTCATATAGCATATAATGCTCTAAACGAAAAGTTTTTAATTGAAATTAAACTTAGCTGAAACTTTTGAATACAAATTTAAACACAAATTTTAAATACACTGGACAACAAAATTTGAACGACCCTAAGCATCATTATGGCAACCATTGATCTTGGTCAAGTTTTTGGGTGTTATTTAAAATATGAGGTGGGGTTTTTGCCATTCCTTAGATTTTTGGTTTTGGGGGTTAAAGATAATATTTTTTTTTTTTGGGGGGTTTGTGGGTTTTTTTTAAAAAAAATTATAATTATAAAAAAAATTAAAAAAAATTTTTTTTAAAAAAAAAAGTTTTTTTTATTAAAGGGGGGGTATTAATTTTTTAATAAATTTTTTTTTTTTTTTTTTTTTTTTTTATAAAAATAGGGGGTTTTAATTAATAAAAAAATTTTTAAAGATTTTTTTTATGAATGGGCTGACATAATGCCCCCGTAATTACATTATGAAATTTACTTCATTAATTACAGGCGCTCTAATAATATATATACCACAGGTTAACAAATATAACTATTACAAAGAATTTATGAAAACATAAACACATTTTCATGACGGCCTTATCATAAAAAAATATTCCGTTTTTCTAAGTTTTTTCCGTCTTCTGCTCCTCAAATACGTCCTTATCGCAAAAATGGCCTCTTAAACAAATCTTGCGACCTTCCACTAGGAAGAAAAAATTAAATAAAAAATAAAAGTTCTTGGTACATCATGCTCTTACATCAGCATTATGATGATACAAGATTTTTCGCGTCCAAACTTAAATATTATCAGTTTTAAATAAAAAATAATATGAGTTTAAATTTAATTAAACTGTAGTGTGTATGCATAACATAATTTTCAATATATTTTTGTTTTTGATTCTTTCTAAAGTTAACAATATTAGCTGACTAATTATGTTTGATTACATAAATCGGTAAACGAATTTGAAAATTCTTGAGATGGCAGGTTTGATCTAGCTCATTAAACTTACAAAAATTTGTTGACCTGTGTTTAAGCTTTTTAAAATAAATGTGAACTTGTTAATTTAAAATTTGTTAATCATAATTTTATTAAAAAAAATTTTTGTTGTTTACAAATAAATTTTTTCAAATACTTCAAATTTCATACACCTTAAACGCTAAAAGCTCCCTGGGTTTTCCCGATATCAAGCTAAATGTAATAGAACAGGGTGCTAATTTTAAAAAACTTTAAACTAATGAGCAATTAGGCTAGTTTTAAAAATGTTATTCTTGCCAAAAAAAAAATTTAGGTTTTGATTTGTTGCCTTATCAAAAGGTTCATTTCTTTAAATGATGCTAAATATTGCTCCTTACATATTACCTGTTAGAGCATTGATCCCAATTAAAATAGTTCTTTTAGGTATATTTGGTTTTAAATCATTTTCCAAAAACTTTTACCCATTTTTATTTTCCAAAAGTTTTTTGACCTTTTTGTCAACACAATCAGCATTTTTAAACCCACATAGCTTTTATTAAAATTTTGTATGAGGCAAAAAACCCTGAACGAGTAATTAAATTAATTGGCCTTTTAAGCTAGCCTATCTAGCATGTCCAGATTTTAACGATATCACTTTGGAATATTGAACCACCAAAAAAGGCTTATCCAGATGTTTTTAAGGAAATATAGGGGGGGGGGGGGGGGCACAAGGCAGACACTAGGAATATTTTGAGGAAATTATAGGATGTTAGTTGTCTTAAGGGCCCAATTTTTGTTGCTTTTTTAAAATTGAATGATCATTTAACAAAACGAAGGAAGGGTGCAAATTAGCCTCCCCCTCCCCCCTTCCCGCTCATCTCCGAGTCTTCAGTTTATGTATTTATACTCAGAACAATATTGCCACTTGTTTTTTCCTAAAGAATATTGGTTTAAGTCATGTCCATTTTCCCGTATCAGTATGGCCTCAAATAATTTTTGTTCCGGCAAAACCCACAATTGCCTGTAAACCTGTCAGATTCTGAATTTTTGGATTCTCACGAAGCGTTTTTCTTACTAAGTAGAAAAGCTAAATAGACTAAAAAACGATTGTCTCTTATTCATTTCTTGATCAAAATAACAAAGTGAAATTAAAATTAATAAAAAAACAACGTTAATATAGATGTGAAAATTTGTGTTTTGTTGTTGGGTTTTAGAGATTTAGAATGATTTATTGCTATCACTTTTGTCATTAAAAAGGTATAAATAAAACAGGACGGACGCCTCAATCTTTCTTGAACCCACAAAATACCACAGATATTTGTGCAAATTTTTTATTTAGATATTATTTCATACTTCCCACCTCCTTCCCTCAGTTATACATTCACCAAAATGTATTTAAGATATGTATATAAAATCAAAAAAAAAAGGTAAAATTGAATTAGCAACTAAATGTCTAGCATGTATAAATGAACTGGACATTTATACATATATGTGATATTAAAATTTGTCATAGGGTCTCACAATGAAAATGTATATTATGTTATATCATTATTAAATAGTTTTTTTTTATACCCCTTGTTAAGGTCGTTTACAAATTATTTTCTTAACACGCGTTTTAAAGTAAGTTTTGCTAAAAGTTTTGAACTTTAGAAATATTATTGTGTAAAAATTGGTCAAAAAAATTAGGGCGCAATTTAGGCCAGCACTATTATCAACATTTTAAATAAAAATTATTAAAAACCTCTACAAATATACTCAACAAATTTTTTATTATATAGAAAAATCTTAATTCTATCAAATTTATGACATCTTAAACATTTTTTTTAGATTTTAGTGCACTTGAATTCGAAGTTTATTTCAAAAATTAAAAATAAGACAAAAAAAAGAAGGATTTTATTTTTATATTTAGGCGCGTTCTGATTCATATTATTTTTTTTTTGTAAAATTTAAAAATTTATACCTTTTGACATTAAGCGCATTTTAACCCGAGGTCGCCAATCTTTGTTATTAGCAGTTTGATAGTTTTTCTGAAAAAGATTTAAAAAAATATTTGAAAACTTTAAAAATTAAAATTTTTACATTGAAAATATGGGTCAGAAGGCGCCCTAAAACATACCTTGGCTTCTATCAAGGTATTTCACATATCCTATTGGCAAAAATTTGTGTCACACCCAATATATGTAGATTCGATCCCGTGCATAGACGGCTTAGTATATTTGTACAACGACTCTGAAGTTGCTGAGTGGTCTGTTTCGGCAGTACTCTTTCGATCTTTACAAAGAATAAATTTAAAAATGCCAATAAATTTATAAATATATAAAAAAATGGTATAAAAATTTTATGTTTATTAAGGAGTGTGAGCTCACTTTAACACTAATACAGTTGTGTTTATACAAGAAAATATTAATATTTTAAATATATATAAAATGCCTTAATGTATATCTGCACTTACTTTATACATTAGCCCCCGATTCGATTTTAAATCGTTGGTGACAAGTAACAATCAAAATTTTTTAAGTTTCGGATGGCACCCTTCGGTGCTAAACTTTTATAGTACAGGTCAAATTTTTGTTAAGTGTTAACTACAGGGATCAAATCTGTTATCTTAGGAAATATCAACTCCTGTTTATCGTTTTCCTATCAAACTTAGTTATCCAGTTATAAATACTAAAAAATCATAGAAAAAAGGTTAAAGCCAAAAAAGATTCAAGCAAATGCATATTTAAATATTTAAACTGTTAAGTTAAACTTCAACTAATTATTTCATAACCGATAATGTATCGTTATTTAAGTTTGGACGCCAAATATTTTGTATGATCTAAATGCCGTTACAGCTTGATATATTGATAAATTTCTATTTCCATTATTTGTGAATAAAAATTAAGTTACAAGCAAATGCAAAATAGATTTTAAATTTTTTTCAGGGTATATTTAAAACTGTCAATTTGGTCAAAAAAGAGCATTTTTGTAATAGACGGAGATAAGGAGCAAAAGACGGAAGAAACTAAGAAAAACGAAAAACATATATGATATTGGGCCATAATGGCATTCTTTTAATTTTTTATAATGAACAAAATTCTGACATATTTGTTGACCTATGTAATAATTTTTCTAATAAAATATACCAAGGTATAGGTTATAAATTTGTTGGAATTAGCAAAAGCACGCCTTAAAGATTTTGATGTTAAATTCCAGCTTTTTTTTTGGAAGGAGGTGATTTGTGCGTCAAAAGTTAGAAAATTTGCAGATGATTAAACACTTATTTTACAATCAGCTAGCCTCAAAAATTTGTTAAAGGTTAGGTCAAAATCAAAATTATATTTAAAAACTAAAGTGGGATATTTTAGCTAATTACAGTATACACCTATTGAGTTATTTGGAATAATGAATTAATCAATTCGTTTATTTTATTGCAAAAAAAATAGATAGATGGCATTCTTTTTATAAAGGGTAGGTGCAAAGTGAGTTATTATTTTCGTGAAATTTTCAAAATTTTGAAAAATTTTATTTTGAAATAAAACGCAAATTTATAAAAAGTTGCCAAATTTAGTTTATGCACATAAAATGCTTTTTCTGAAATAAAAAATTTTTAAAAAAATTTTGAAAAAAATAAAATTTAAAAATAAAAACTCACTTTTCATGTGCCCAAAGCTATAAAATTATATTTTATAAGACATATTGCAATAGATTATTAAATATATTAAATTGAATGTTCGAAAAACTTAAGTTAATTTTTTATTTCAATTTAATTAAGAGGAATTATAAATATTTTGCTAGCATTTTGAAATAGGTGTTTTATAATCAAACACGGCAAAGCAATAATTGATCTTTTTTCTGGGAATTGATAAAAATTGCCTATGTTCGATAGAATTTTTCGTGTTAATTTAAGCTTTTTGTCTTAAAAAGTGGAAATTACCACATTAACCCTAGATATTTTTGTTTAGTAGGGAGCAATTTGCTATAGGTGTTTATAAGCTAGGGTTTATTCGATTAAGGACGTCTCTGCAATATCCATGAAGACGACGCCACATTTTATTAAAAGTAATAGCAAAAAAACCAAGTCATATCCTTTCTAAAGCACTGCCCCCTTACCGTACATAACTAATTTGCCTCCTTTAGTTCTGTAGGGTATAAGACATCGGCCCCAAACCAGGTGTTAAACGACCCTATAAATATTCAAAAAAAAAATACATTTTAAGAGTTTTAAATTTATTTTATGTTTGTGAGCCGCAAGAAGCATTTGAAAATAAGCATTCATCAACGAATCCATAAAACTCAAAAATATTAATTAAATAAACTACTATTTTTAGTAATATAAAAATTTTTTAATTCTTAATTTATATTATTCATTATTTTAGCCTAGGGCACGTACAAAATGAGTTTTTATTTGTCGAATTATCAGAAATACTGCAAATTCTATTTGTTTTTTTAATTTTTAATAAAATTTCTTCAGAAAAAGGATGTTATCCAAACTAAATTTGGCATTTTTAGAAATATGCGTTTAATTGAAAAATAAAAATTTAATTTTATGAATTATAACTCACTTTTCAAGTGGCCATTTGAAAATTCTTTTCAAATAAAGATAAAGAGATTTTTTCATTAGAAATAAACTAATGAATATTTGCTCAAATCTTCGTTTTAAATTCTCGGGGTTGCAAATATTCCACGCCATTTAACTTTTATCATTTTTTTATTCACAATAACTTTATTAAATATTTTATCACCCAAGAAAAATTTTAATATTAATTAGCATTTTTTTTTTAAAAATTTAAAATTTATAAGAAGTTGTTAACGATCTAATTAGGATGCAGGAGAAAATTTTATTAATTGGTCACATTTATAGAAAAACGTGTTAAATTGAAATTAAGATTTTGCTTCCAAATCAATAATTGGATCTTACATAATTTATAATTATGGTATCACTATACGATCTTTTAAAAATCCTATTTCACCAGTTCATATAAACGTCATTTAAAATAATAAATATATCAAAAAAATGTTGTAAAGCTCATCAAAATTCAGTATTTAAAATAATTTGTCGACAAAGGCCGCTATGAAAGGGATTACTTTATAATATTATTTTGATTTACCTGTTAAACTATAACAGGGACAATGTTTTTAATATTACACAATAATCTGGTATTTTCTTTTGTCATACCGATCGATCACGTTTTCAAATTTTAAATAAACCTATATTTTTTTAAATTTAATTTTTTTTTTCAATAAAACTATTTCTCATTTTTTCTTTATTACAATAAGTGAAAAAATTTACAATCATTATTTTTGCATGTTTATTCACATTACCTTATACCTGTAAAATATTTTTTGTTAGACATATCGTCACCTGAGTTTGTAGCTGTATTCTTTTCTTCATGTATATGTTATGAATATAAAAGCAAAACAAAAGTCTCCCGCATCGAATTAAACTATTTCTGCTGTAGTACAAGTAAAATAATTTTGTATACTGCAAAAATAGTTTTACATATAACTAAGTTTAGTTTTATATAATATGCGAAATCTAATATTTTGGGTAGGATTTACCCTAATTAGCCCTATATATTTTTTAAAATATCCTCTACCATCATGCCGCTGATTGGATTCATTCATTTTCTATAGTTTTCAGGTGATTCATATAGTTAATTTAAAATTCCTTTTTAACTTAGGCTTTTATTTATAAAGAAGTGTTTGTTTGTTAAACCCGAGTATATATCGAGGCCTTGTTGCGTTTTGATATTTATACACGTATTTCTTGAGTTTCAAGGGATATTAATTTATTCACTAATGGGGCAACAACTAATATATTTTTTAACTTTTTCCCGCCCAGAATTTTAGTCCAGCCCGGCTAAAAACTTTTTTTTTTCATGTTAGGCTCCCGGAATTTTTCATATTGCAAGCAATAAATTTCTTTATATTATCAATCAAGCACAAAATAAGTGATAATAATAAAGTGGACAGCTACAGTTCTTGTTAACAATTGTAAGTAAAATAAGGCCAAGTGAGACATAAAAAATTGTCGCGGCCTAAAATTGATATTGACCTATTTCATGGGAACCTGCCGAATCGGGACTAATCGCCATTTGAAACAGCGTAATTCGTAATTATAAAAAGTTGCACGTTAAGTCTTTTTGTTAAATTGTTTTATAAGTTTGAGAGGGGCAAAGGTTCTTTTTCCAATAATTTTAATATCCTAATATGATAGTAATGAAAAGAGATGACTGCTTTTTTTAAATTTGCGGATTCTATTGAAAATCCTTCCCAGTCCCTACTGATCTCTTATTGATCTTAAGCAATAACATAAAACAATAGATATCAATTATGTTTTTTTTAAGACTTTACACCCAACTTAATTAAAAAAAGCAAAGCAAAATTTTACAATATTCTAAGTTTGGACACTGGGAGGGGTCTCTTTAACAAAGTTTAATTAAGAAGTGAAGTACTAGTTTTAGACAAATTGTCAGACCTAAAGGTGACACAAAAGAAAAATAAACTATAATTGAAGTGGTACACACTTAAAAATGCGTGATGAACAATGTTTTAAAAGGTATAGAAGATGATAAAAACAACATCTTTAAAAATTTTTTTAAACACAAAAATCTTGAATTTTGTAAGCCCCTGGTAGTCTACCATCAAAAAGAATTAAAATAACCTGAAAGGGTCTTTTTAATTTCAAATTTTGATAAGGCTAATTTAATTACACTTACCAAATTTGGCACTATACATACCAACAATATTTTATTTTTATTATTTATAAATAGTCCGACAAATCTAACTTTATACAGTAGCAATGATAATCAAATTTCAGACCTCAACAACAAAGCTTTAAAGCAAATTTCTGTCGTGCAATATGATCTACGAAAACTTTTTAATTCGTTAAATATTTCTTGTGATACTAAACATGTTACCACAAATTCCTATCGACGACATATTATATAGTTGAAATCTTCGCGTCCTCGTAAAATTAGAAAGTGATCAAATGTCCATTAATTTCGTGTTTTTGGTACTCGCTACCCTTAGCCTTTTCGTCCGCCAACATCTAATCTACGTGAAATGTTCTTTAGACGTTCGTTTAAATACAACAAGACAAGTGCCTTCAAAAATTGCCAATTTCGATTACAGCAATATTGAAAATAGCCTCGATCGTGAAACGAGAAATAAAATATTGGATCTGTTAAACGCCGATCAATTATATCTTGACTTACTCCGAAACGTTGAATCACACCTCAAAAATAGTCGGTGGCAGGAGAGAGCACCGGCTTCCCATTCAAATCCCAAATCTGCAATACGAGATAATAGAGAGGTTAGGCCTAATTTAATAGCGGCAGATGAGCTTCGGCCTTTGGTAAGGCGGCAAGTTTACCCAATCAATTCTAGGAATTATAAGCCCAGGTCGATTGAAAAATCTCAATTTGACCTCGTGAATATGTTTTACAATGAGCAGGAAAAAGCCAAACTTTCGCGATCAAAGGTTGTTAAACAAGCCAAAGAAGTCAACTCACATATTGCAATACCTCAAATGGTCGATCAATCAACGCAGCTTTATAACAGGAACCAAAAATTTCTATACGACGTGGTCAATAATGCCGTTGCATCTAAAAATGTTGGTCGTGCCGAAGATCAAAATTCATTGCCGAGGAAATCTCGGAATCGAACCCCATACCAAAGAGCTCACAGATTGAAAGTAAAAGGTGCTAAAAGGCGTAATCCATCACCGAATAATGGTATTAGTACAAAACATCAAATATCCTCCTTTGATAAAGCAGAGTATACTAATAATGCTGAAAAAGGAATTACTAGGTACCTCTCCAAATATCCTACAGGGCCTCAATTAGCGAACGGAAATGGGTTTGCACTAAACAACCACAGACCGGCCCGCCAGTTATCGAAAGGAGGATTATTCATATCATCATATAAACCAGGCCCTGGCCCCAAAGCAATGCTCGATCCTTGTTTCGATCACGCATTAGGGTTTCCGAAAAAATGCACCACCGATCTAGTTAACGTGGCCTATGAGAAACGTTTTTTCGCTACTTCGACTTGCGATATGCAGGAAAAACTAACTCCCGGTTTAGAATATTGTTATTACAAACCTTCGGTCAAGCCTAATGACTATGACGCTGGCGCCATATTAAACGATGAACCTACCTTCGCAACTAACAGTCTAGAAAGTAAATCCTCGGACATAACTAAGCGCAGGAGATATGGTAAGAGCAAGCAAAAAGTCAACTCTTTTGGAGACGATATATATATTGAAGATGATTTGGATTCAGAACTATACTCGGCTATATATTCCTCACTATCTCACCAGAAATACCCCAAAGATCGTAGGAAAAATATACGGGTTGGTCACAGTCCTGACAATAAAATCAGAAACCGTAGACGCTCAACTGCTCTTGAATACATGGATGATGATTCCAGATCGGGCACTATAAACTCGTACGAAATGTTGCAAATGCTGATAAAGGCAGATAGCCAAAATCCTTATTTTTACACTTACAATCAAATTGATAATGCCGACAACATAAATCAGCAACAAGGGGGCGTCACCCTAGAACCAGTCGAGTTGGATCATTCATCGGTCAAGCGACATATATTTGATCCAGCCTCTGGCTTAGAAGAACCCGCGAAAACTTGTCATCCGTGCAGATTCGATTTACCGGCAGACACAACCTCAGAATACGATTCTATCGATTATTTGACAGACGTTGTTAACCCGACCCAAAAAACGTGTTGGATATCGGGACCAATAAAACGAGACACCGTTTTTTTAGACACCCAAGCTAAGAACGACTCATTTTTTTACCGGGAAAATGGCGAGGCCTACATCCCTTTCCACCAATCAGCTAAAACTAATCCCACCATCCTAAATCAAAATAACGTGAGCCTTACTCTATCACTTCACAAAAAGTATGAGCTAACCTACGTTAGCGTTCAATTTTGTGGTCCATTACCCGCTGCTATGGCCATATATAAAAGTGCAGACCATCGACGCACTTGGATCCCCATGCAATATTATGCTAGAGATTGTGTGGCAATGTTCGGTAAGTCCCCAAACGCCAAAGTCAGCAAAGCAAACGAGCAAGAAGCGGTCTGTAGCGAATTTGTTAAGCCTGGCAAAGGTATGGATGCACATGTTTTGCAGTATCTTGAAGCGGTAAATAATTTTTCCGCTACATCAATAAACAGTGTTGCCTATAAATTTAATGATCATCGAGCGAAATCCTCTCGAATGAATAACTCTACGGCAAAAATCATTATAACCAACTCAGGTGCTTACAAGTACCCAATAGACGATCGGTTAGCTTTTTCAACCCTCGAAGGTCGACCCTCGGCAAGCGATTTAGAATCCAGTCCAGTCCTTCAGGATTGGGTCACCGCTACCGATGTGAAATTAGTTCTTTATCCACCGTCAAAAACTATTTTAAGAAATAAAAAAATTCTTGGCTCCTCAACTATCTATCAGTCTCCTACAACATCAACTCTTAAAAACTACATGATAACGGCCACAGATTCAGCTTACATGTATCCTTACGCAACTGAAAATATCTTGCCATACGATAAAAATGACTTTGATTTTAACTACCTCATTACTTCACCTGCCATGAAAGAAAGCAATTCAATAGGCCGGAGACATGCCCCTACCTCTTTTACCTCTGATTCAAACGTACCTCAGGAAAGAGAAGATTTTTATCAATTTTCAGCTATGGACGGTGAATACCCTATAAGGCATTCTACTGCCGATCCTTTATCGGGTACTAAATCTTTTGACTCAAACAATTTTACATTTGGCGTAAACTCTATCGTTAACAGCGGCATTGCTCAGGTCATCCGTGAAAAGCGTGGGACAGGGGAAGCAAGTAAGCCATTGCAACCCCTACAGAACAAGGTTGGGGATTATTTCTTCTCCATTTCCGATATATCAATCGGCGGAAGATGTAAGTGTAACGGTCATGCTTCAAAATGCCTTAGAAATTCGGAAGGTCGTTTTGTTTGCGACTGTAGGCACAACACGGAGGGAGACGAATGCGAGAAATGCCAGCGATTTTATTACGACCGTCCGTGGGCTCGGGCAACCGATAAAGAAGCAAACGAATGCATAGGTAGATAATATATATTCTTTTCCCTTAAGATTATTTTTATAGTATATTATATGTATAATGACTTATTTATTTAAAAAAAAACGTCTTATCTTATATAGCAAACTTGCCTCCTCGCCCAATTCATTTTAATTTTTGATTTAGGTACGGTCCGAGTCACAAACCCAAATTAAATTTTTATAGAATAGTGATTGTTTAAGTAATACTTCTTATCATGTAATTTTAAACATTGTTAGTTTATGTTAATAATGTTTTAATAAAAATAAGTCAAAAGAAATTGATAGACCCCACCCATAATTGTTTTCTAATTGAAGCAAGGCCCGCTCGGCACTTTAAAAATTTAGACCCTGTTTGGCTTGTTTTTCGGATCAGCTTCGGAGTTTGATCTTCAATACATGTATGAAAACCCATTTTAAAACTACATAGTGGACTATCTAAACAGGTGTTGTTGTTAATTAATGCTCCATTAGTTGGAAGTTGTCGGTATTAAGCTTAAGGGCAGCTAGGAATGAAATTCAAAAATTTTAACGAAATAGAAGAGAGAGGAAATATGCCATTTTTATTTTATATGGATTATTGACCCCACGACGTTAACGTGGTGAAGTCGTTTAAGGTAATCCGGTTAGCAGGCGTAGCACATCCCACAATTTGGCTCAATGAAGCCAATTTTGTTCTGTTCAAGTAAAAAATCTATTTTTTTGATCATATCTAAATCACACTTGATTCAAGCTTATACTGTGTTCTGAACTCAAATTAAGCCGCGTTAAGTCTTAGCTGTTTCAAAGGATAAGAGTTGTTGGAGATCGGTTATTTTTAATAAAAACGTCTCCTATATTTTAGTTTCAAATTTGGTGCCCGTCAAGACCGAAAAAATCTTACATTTAATATCAATTAGATAAGTTGAATAACCTTATATAAAAAATTTAGATACGCTATTCTAAGCTACAAACATATTTTTAATAAGGTGTGGAATGGTCGATATTAACATATCTTAAAGAAAACTATAAAAAAATGCTTCATTTTTATCTAAAATCAAATATAATATTACTGTGTCCAAAACTAGGAGGTATTTTTTAATAAAAACAAAAAGGCTTTTTATTATCCTCCTCAATTATTTTTAATTAGAGCACTTTTAGAAACACATTTTTTGCCTTATAAATTTAGTCTGACACTTGATATAAATTTTTCTTGAACTAAATGTCATATAATTTTATTTAAACTACAAGTCCACAAATTCCAAATTTGCAAAATTACAAATTTTAATTTAGTTTTATTCCTAAAAATTTCCAAATCTTATAATTTGAAAAGCTTAGGCCAAATACAGAATTCTGCATTTATTTCTGTGCAGGTCCCAGAGATTATGCAGACCTGTTGCCTCTATAGTGCTTTATTGTTCTTAAAAAGTGGGGTTTTCTATCGTCACTCCCCCCCCCCCTTCCATTCAACTTCCTATTTTTGTAAGTTTTAATGTTTAAGGTTTTATTTGATTTGAAAACTGTTTATATGGTTGCGACTATTGAAAAAAAAATTTTTTGTAAAAAAAATGACATTAAGGTGACTAATGTGAAAAAAAAAATATTTTAAAATTTTTTTGATAGGGGTACTCTAGACGACCAATAAACATTGATTCTTTTTTTTAAGAGTTTTTTAAAATTTTAGATAAAAATACTTATTTTTTAGAAATAATTTACAAATTCAAAA
Organism: Acutogordius australiensis; assembly: GCA_030555515.1. Classification (NCBI taxonomy): domain Eukaryota; kingdom Metazoa; phylum Nematomorpha; class Gordioida; order Gordea; family Gordiidae; genus Acutogordius; species Acutogordius australiensis. Next base: position 714,851 of record CM060245.1, read on the forward strand.
TTAGTTATAGTCGCAGCCAAAAAAAAAGTTGGTGTACAGTTTAAGGTGCAGTTATGCCTTTAAGCTTGACATAAATTTTTAAATTAGGAAAACATTTTGACACTAGCGGCAATGCTCTACCAGACAGTCGCTGAATTTCAAAGCAAGGAGAAGGTTCGCTTTTTTTTGCCTCTTGTTATATGTATTTTCGTTGATCTCGGATCATCATTTAGCACCCTAAAATCATAAAATGGTTCCATACAGGCCTGGGAAAACAATGAGCCAAAAAACTTTGGCTCATTTTTCCCCCTAAAACATAAAAAAAGAAAGGGGGGCAAATATAAAGGGCCAAAATAAGAATTCAAAAAAGCCCTTACTAAGAAAAGGGGCAAAAAAAAACCCACAAAAAGTGGCTCTTAAAAAAAGCCCCAAAAAACCCATTTTATGTTTTCTATAATAATTTTAAAAAATTTTGATGGGTGGGTAATTTTTTCTTAAAGCCCCTAGGAGTTTTTTTTTAAGAAAAGGGGCTTTTTTTAAACATGCCCCTTTTCTTTAAGCAAGAAAAGGGGCTTTTCTTTTGCCATGCCCACGAGTTTGTGGGCATTTGGAAAAAAAAACCCAAAAACTTGTTAAAAAAAAGCCCATTTAGTTTTTTTTCCCAGCCCTGGTTCCATAACCGCCTAGGCAGGATGTCTGTATATGACGCCAAAGAAGGCTATATTAAAACTCCGATATTTATCAAATTTTTGAGTGAAATAAAATTTACAACATGACAAAACACTTTTTTTAAACGGGCACACACCGTGGACAGTCTACAATATTTTATTTGAATTAGACATTAGCATATAATGGATAGGGAACTCAAAGACCAAAATTACTGAGAAACATTTTTCCTTTTGTTTGATACTGTAAGCTTTAGTTTGTGCAAATTGGAAAAAAAATTAATGCATGGACACGAAATTTTAAACTCACGGCTTCGCAAGTATAAAAAAGGGGGAGGCCCTCCTGTCAACTTAATCAATTACCACCATCCCCCATGTCTTTTTATCGTCGTTGTACTACGACGACGACAAATTAAGTTGTCAAACACGTTAGCTTCTTGTTGTCACCAAGTCTCGTCTATGTCTTTTTTTCCCTGCGATTTTTAAACCTCCTAGAGAGACAAACACTCGTTTATTCTATTAGCAACAAATCTAAAACATTAATGCCCTATCATTAATATTGTCGCTTTCGGCGTCACATTTAAACTGGAAATGTCGATTCTCATAAAATATTTAAAGGCGACGGTTATATTATTGCTTTACTTAACTAACGTTTTTGCATAATCATACATAGCCTATTCGTTTTAACATAATGTGCTAATTGAATCCAGCAATCTCCCTTCCCCTATAGTTCAAACTCGCTTAGGGCATTTTTTAATTCCCGTCTCACCTTCTTAGTTAATTTATATGATTCAGGAATTTGTTACTTGATTCAATGTGATATATGCATGGCGCTAAAAAGCGCAAGAGCTTTATTTTACCCTTTTTTTAGAATAGGATTCGCTGTATTATTCTTATATATGACCGGCCCGCCCAAGAGGTATTTATAAGGCCCGGTCCCAAATCTGCTTTAAGTTTGTTAGCTTATAAGGTTCTTAGGCTGGTGGTCCCCAATTTTAATTGTAATACTTAGAGTGTTATAAAACGGCATATAAACCTTATTAACTAACATACATTTTACAAATCACCTTTCAATAACAAAATTTAGGAGACACAATAAAGTTTAAAAAATTGCCAAACAAAAATTCCTACTAGTGATTGTTTGTAGTGGGTGAAATGAGGTAAGCTTACCATTTATAAAAATCAAATTTTTATAATTTGTGGTATAGGTGATTTGATATTTCAGATTAAGGTTATTAATGCAAAAAAAAGACCGCTCATTTGGAGCAACACCACGTATATTTTGTTGCTATAATTAGTGTGTAACACTACTTTAAGTTTAAACTGTCGCCAAATACTAAATACCGGCCCTTGTTTAAACTTAAATACAGACTTTGTATAACGGTTTAAAATGGGACTAATAATGCTATTTTATAGGTTAAATTTGAACTTTATATATGATCAGTAAATTCTCTCCTTTTTTTCATATAACAATACATACACATCCCATATATTGACTTATTTTAATTGACCATTCATCCGGATACAAATGGTCAAAATTTTAAAAATAAATAAGTGCCTTTATTCCACAATAACGCTTCTGCCTTATAACCTGAGCCCTTGTCATGGAAGAGGAGATTAATTTAATTTAATTTTCGTTTGACACATTGAAAATTGAATTATAATTTCAAAATCAGGAAAACGTTATTCTGTAAGCTCAAGACAACATATGGTCTTACAAATTTTTTATCCTTAAATTGAAAGTAATTGGTTACAGTAATTACACCACAGACCGGATTATATTCTTTTTAAAAATTTAATTTGTTAGAAATCAAATAGAACCCATAACCCATCGACGATAATAAATTACCAGGGATGAAAAAGGGGAAATTAAATTCTAATTAGAGGTTTCGTTGGGGTCTGTTGTTAATGTCAATTAGAATGGACTTTAATAAGACTATACGTTAGGTTGGGTTCGAATGAAGATTTTATTTTGACTACCAAATTGGTTTTATACAGAGGTAAATGTTTAAACCAAAACGTATATACTGATACCCATAGATATAGCTCGGTCACAATAGTAATAAAATTTTTATAACTTTTGAGGCAATAAGAGCCCCATGCGCGAAACATAGAAAATAGTGTATCACGTGTTTTACCATTTTTCGCTCAAGAATATACAAACGACGAATATTTTATCAACATTGTTTTATTTCTGATCTTTGGCCTCGGTAACTTTTAACCCTCTTGCTGAGTGCCAAGGTATAACGGTCTCCCTAGGCATTAATTTTATTTCTTTTTTCTTTTTTAGAATATTTTTACAAGATCGGAGTTGAACTTTTAATTGAGATCTAAGAATTTTCTGAGGATAACTTACCTACCTATAACGTGCTTATGGTGCCCGAGATAAGATTATGTGACAGTAGCTTTTGAACAGCCTAGTCATACGGATATTCGAATATTGTTACCTTAAAAATTACACACATTTATGAAAATAGCACATTGTTGTCACACTTTTAATATTCACGATAATTACAATTATAGTAATGGATATTACACTATTTTATTTAGGAAATCAGCTAAGTTGGGCATCAAAGCAACATAAAAATATATTCATTTTTAATTGAGAGCTTTTTCTTTATGGTCTAATACTTGGGACGGTAATAGGGATGCTTGGGGTAAACGGGATAAATTTGGGGTGGTTTTGTTTTACGGGTCCTGGGGATCGGAACGAAAGTCGAAAGCAGGAAACGCACATTAGCGGATCCGGCAAAGGTCTCAAAAAATATGACGTTTGAGCTACCGACTACTATTTGCGAAATTTGGCCTTCATTCACGTCTTCGCCAACGGCAAACACGTAAATTTCAACACCCAGTGCTTTGAGCTTAGCCACAACATCGACGACATCTCCATCCGTTTCAGATGCTACAAAGACGACCAAAACCTTTTTGGCATTGGTTCGGCCATGCTTTTTGAATTGCTCATAGGCAGCGTGCAGGGCTTTAGCCAGGTCATCCGGGTTATTGTCAATCTCAAACACAATTTTATCGGTACTCGAAGAGGCAGCGGAGGTCGTCCCATCGCTAAGCTTTAACACGACCTTGGGTTTGCTATTGTAAGTCACGATGCCAAAGTGTAGTCCGCTCCCGTCAGGCACGAATGGATTGTTCTGGCTAAACAAGGTTAGCGTCTTGACGGCTAATTCCTTAGCAGCACCTACCTCAGCGACGCTCGAGAGCGCGCGAGGAACCAAGAACACCAAATCAACCGGTCCGTCTCGCGGGCGTACGACGTCCAAAAACCGTTCCGAACTGTAGGGCTGAAAGGGCGGCGGGGGAGGGGTTGTCTTAGGGTGATGTGGATAATACGGGGGTGAATCTATAGTTTTATGATTAAATGAGTGGTGTGTTAAAATGACATGTAACGATGGCAATCCTATTAAAAGATATCTATGTAGCATATTAACGTACACTTATTACTAATTTAGATGTTTTGTTTTACCAAAAAGCGACTGAAATCTGTATATGGGAAAAATACATAAAAAAAATTTTAAACATATTAAAACAATGATTACCGTAGGGATCCTGGTGGTGAGCATTTATTGCGACCAACAGGCAAGAAATAAGATATAAAGAACGCATTAAAGTAAATTTTTAATTGTAAAAAAAAATTATAAATTAAATTCACTGTAAAACTCTTTTTAAAGAAACGTTTTGACCTTAAAAATTTTTTTTTACCTTTAAAATTTATATTTTAATTGATTCTTGTACAGTCCAAAACAATTATCTAAATTTGAATATACGGTTTTTAGATTAGCAAGGTTTGTCAATTCGAGTTACAACAAATTTTCGCGGATACAAGATCAATTAAAATATTTTTTTTAAAAGCCACTAATTGATACGACTCTCGAGGTACACTATATCAAATAAATGGACATTAAAACAGATAAAGGTAGGTTCGTTTATTGGGAACACCAAGGGTCATTTCCAAACTAAAATAAAAAACAAGCCAAAGAAAATTGTTACATATTCCAAGGGATGTCGTAATGTCAACTGCTCTCAGCTAACTACAATTTTTATCCTCATAAAAAGTTATTAGAACTCTAGTATACCGTGTATTTGAATTAAACAGAATTTCCTTAATTACAAGCTGTTGCGTATTATAATTATGGCATGGCTTTTATATCGCGATTATGGCTGTCATAACTAATTTTTTATATAAAAATTTGAACGCGTGCTTTAGAATTTAAGATTCACAAATTGAAGAGCATGCAAAATAAAAATGACACTTGGGAGTTTAATCTTCTCTACCCGTCCCGGTGCAGCTCGCCCGAAAAACAAGCTGGGTCTAAATTGGAAAAAAAGTTTTCTGACTGGGCTTCTCTAAAACTTATTAAAACTTATTTTGTTGTATTAGGGCACGTGCTGAGTTTTTATTTTCGTAAAATTTTCAAAAATTTGAAAAAATTTAATTTGAAATAAAACGCAAATTTCTAAAAAGTTGCCAAATTTAGTATATGCGCATAAAATGCTTTTTCTAAAATAATTTTTTTTTATAACTTTGATAAAAATTTCGCGAAAATAAAAACTTACTTTGCACGTGCCCTTATTATTGTTTTTAAGTATTACAAGATATAAAAATAATCCAGCCCAAATTCTCTTCTATAGGTCTGCCCAGACTTATGTTTTTATTTCAAGCCTGGCACATAGTTACAAAGATGGCTAAAAAATTTTACATTGCAAGTGAAAAATTTTCTGAATATCAATAATATATAAAGCAGTTTATACCCTTCATCAAGTGATGATAAATTTATATCATGTTAATAAAATTATAAAGATATTTCGGGCAAGCTTGGGCCATGATTTTTTTTTCAATTGAGGCCCTTTAACTAGTCCAGTCGGCAGAGTCACGATATTTATCTCTAATCTATGATTCTTCGAGCCATATTAGTGTTCAGGAAAAACGCTAAATTATGGGGATGGACTTAAACTAAGAATAATCACAGGTAAAGTTAAATGCATACTTCAATTTAACCCTATTTTTTAAATTTTAAGTTTTTCACAGAAATTTGTATTTTATTTTTCACAAAACACAAATAAATCTTGGAATATAATATAAATAACAACAATGAATATATAGCTATAGCTTTATACATTGTGGTGGTTTAGTTTATTATTTACTTTTCTTTGCCTTAAACCAGCGAATGGTATGGGGTAAGAACTTTGTAACGCGAATGTTAGGGAAGGGGGGGGGGGGGGGGTTATGCGGACTTCAATTTCTATACACTTCAAAAGTTTTAAAACTAAGAATTTTATTTTGTTATCATTTAAAAGAAAAATACATGCTCTTTAATTATAGATTAATATAAGTTATCGTATATGAATAATGCAAATTTTAAACACACATAATAGAAAATAATCTGAAAAACAATTTTTTTTATTATTCATAAATTAATTAAAGTTTCAGTATTATTAATTAAATAGTGTTTTTTACATCTAGTAGAACATATTTAAAAAGTTATATAAAAAAAAATAATTTTTTAATATAAAGAGAAAGTAAAATAATTCATATTGCTACACCATAAAATTATTTTGTATACTTAATAATTAAAATATTTAAAAAAATAACTAGAATATAAGGTTGCAATTATTTATGTTTGAATTTAATTAGAGGCTATTACCTGGTCTTCACATTGAAAAGAGGGTTCGGATTCATATGGATTCATTTTTCTAATATTTTGTTGTTACATTTCAATTTTAATTACTAGTTTTGTTCATTAAATATTTAAGAAATAAGTCACAAAAATTTATCTTAATATAATATTTTTGAAGATAATTAAAATGTGCTGGGGCTGACCCCACACTGCTAATAGGCTGTTAATAGCATGTAAAGGTTTTTGTATATTTTTATTTGTCACCAAAATTTACTTTGCTTTTCCCCCTTTAGGTCATCGGAATAATATTTTACGAAATTTGCCAACAAATATTTTTTTGGGTGAGGAGCATTAAAATCATAACCCCTAGAAATAAGATTGAGCGCGACTCTCCGACAATATAATAATATCCATTGAAATGACGCCGCACTCTCTGGAATATTATTGCAGACAGGCTTAAGTCTTTCACTCTAATAAAGCTCCCATGCCTTACTATTTCTTGAAAGAGAGTACAGGGCATAGCCCCTTAAAAACATTATTTTAAATCATGGGCCACCCACACTGTGATAATAAATCAATGTAAACGTTGATTTTATTTTAATTTGTAAAGATAAAATTAAATTGTTTGATTATAATTTTTTTTGTTCCTCCTTTCAATGCATATAGTTAGTTAATTGTATATGCCAAAAAGGTTACAAATATTTGATAATTTTGCAATCTTTAATTAGGCTAAATAACGCTGTGGTACTGATCCCACCATACCGCTTGCGTGTTAAAGCAGTCGAATTTTAAGAAAATGTTTGGCCATATGAAAATTCTTTTAGGATGTTGGCAAAACAATAATCACATGCGTACATAACTTACTAATTTTTTATAAAATAAAAATTATTTTTTTAGATTAGCCTAAGAATTATAAAAAGGATGAAATTGGGGGCGATTAATTGTTTTAAATAGTTCTGCTTAGGCGTTATCTTATTAAATCAACAAGCTTAACAAATAAATTTATAGAAATTTAAAAATGGATTATGCCCACCTGTTATTGTCATATGTTTGGAAAGCTAAAACGCTGCTGAGACAATAATAACATTATATAAATTTTATAAAGGTCATTCGGAAATAATTTTTTTGTGTCAGAATCATTATTTAGAGCACGTGCAAAGTGAGTTTTTATTTTTGTAATATTTTAAAAATTCTGAAAATTTAAAAAAAAAATTTTCAAATTATTTTTAATTATTTCAGAAAAAGCATTTTATATGCATATATAAAATTTGGCAACTTTTTGAAAAATGCGTTTATTACAAAATAAAATTTTTCAAAATTTTGAAAATTTCACTAAAATAAAAACTCACTTTGCACTTGCCCTAATGTATGTTACCATACCTATGATAGCATGCCAATGTAACCTCCACGCTAAACGATGTCAATTCAACCAAGAGCTCTACAAGCTCTCAGGTGGCAAAAGTGGCGGTGTTTGCATCGGGTGCAGGCACAACACGGCTGGTAGGCATTGCCACTACTGCAAAGAAGGATTTTACAAGGATTCCACCAAACACATTACCCATCGCAAAGTTTGCAAAGGTTTAAAGTTTTTCTTCTAATTTCATCCTTTATATGTGTCTTAAATTGAAGGGCGTTCAGAATTTATATTGTGGTGTGAATTTTTAGAGGTAAATATGTTTTAAAAAAATATATTGGTTTAATGGTGGAGTTTTTTAAAACTTTAAAATATTATATGAAGTCATGTTGTACCAGCTACTAGGATTATATGGATTTAGAGGCAAATTTAATAATTATTTTAAATGTACGACCAATAGCACGGGCAAAAAGAAAATATTGTATAGAGCAAAGGTTTTAATTTTAAATCAATTTACGCAAAAAAACGAACTATGTACGTGCCTTTTCATACAATAATATACAATATTATGTTTTTTTTTGAGAATTACTTAAAATATTCTGATTAGAATTTTTTTATTACCATAAATGTGGTCAAAATTAACAAAAAATGGCCAAAAGAGTTTTTATTTACTTAAGGGCACGTGCAAAGTGAGTTTTTATTATCGTAAAATTTTTAAAATTCTGAAAAAAAAATTTTTGTCATAAAACGCAAATTTTTAAAAAGTTGCCAAATTTTGTTTATGCACATAAAATGCTATTTCTGAAATAAAAAGTTTTCAAAAAAAAAATTGAAAAAAATTAAAATTTTTAAAATTTTAAAAATTTTGCGAAAATAAAAAGTCACTTTGCACGTGCCCTAAAACATAAACATGAATATGCCATGAAATTTAGTTAGAACGTAAACACTAAAACGCGTTCAAAGTTCATTTTTTTTGATAATTTCAAAATTATGAAAATTCTAGATTACAATATTTTTAACCACCAAACGTTTGAGCTTTGTTTCTTTGGTTTGTTTTTTGTTGTTTCTTGTTTGTTTTGTTTGTTTTGGTTTTGTTTTCGGCCTTCGTTTTTTCGCTTTTCGTTTTGTTTTTGTTTTTGGTGTCCCTTGTTTTTGGTTTTCCCTTTCGGGTTTTGTTTTTGGCCTTCGTTTTTCCTTTTTTCGTTTGTTTTGGGTTCCCTTTTGTTTCTTTCCTGGTTTTGTTTGGCCTTCGTTTTTCGCTTTTTCGTTTTGTTTTTTGTGGTGTCCCTTGTTTTTTCCTTTTCGTTTGTTTGGCCTTTTTTCGTTTTTTGTTTTGTTTTGTTGCCTTTTTTCTTTCGGGTTTTTTGTTTTTTTTTCGTTGTGGTCCCTTTTGTTTGGCCTTCTTTTTCGTTTTTTCGTTTGTTTTTGTTTTGGGCCTTTTTTGTTTTTTCGGGGTTTTGTTTTGCCATTTTCGCTTTTTCTGTTTGTTTATGTTGGGCCCTTTGTTTAGGTATTTTCTTTCGGGTTTTGTTTTGCCAATTCATTTTCGCAAAATTTTTTTCTGTTTGTTTTATGTTGGTGTCCCTTGTGTTTTGGTTTCCTTTTCGGGTTTTGTTTTTGGCCTTCGTTTTTCAGCAAATTTGTTTTCTGTTTTGTTTTATGTTGGTGTCCCTTGTGTTTGGTAATTTCGCCTTTTCGGGGTTTTGTTTTGGCCAATCGATTTTCGCAAAATTTGTTTTCGTTTTGTTTATTGTTTTGGTGTCCCGTGTTTAGTAATTTCGCTTTTCGGGGTTTTGTTTTTGGCATCGTTTTCGCAAAATTTGTTTTCTGTTTTGTTTTATTGTTTTGGTGTCCCTGTGTGGTTTCGTTTTCGGGGTTTTGTTTTTGGCCAATTCGATTTTCGCAAAATTTTTTTTCGTTTTGTTTTATTGTTTTTAGTGTCCCTATGTGTTTTAGGTAATTTCCCTTTTGGGGTTTTGTTTTTGGCCATCGTATTTTTCGTTTTTTTTCGGTTTGTTTTTGTTGGGCCCTTGTTTGGTTTTCGCTTTCGGGGTTTTGTTTTTGGCCAATTCGTATTTTTCGCAAATTTTTTCGTTTTGTTTTTTGTTAGGGCCCGGTTTTAGGTATTTCCTTTCGGGGTTTTGTTTTTGGTCGATTTTCGCAAATTTGTTTTCGTTTTGTTTTATTGTTTTGGTGTCCCTATGTGTTTAAGTAATTTCTTTCGGGGTTTGTTTTTGGCCATCGTATTTTCGCAAATTTGTTTTCGTTGTTTAGGGTGTCCCTGTGTTTTAGGATTTCGCTTTCGGGGTTTTGTTTTTGCCACATTTTCGCATTTTTTCTGTTTTGTTTTATTGTTTTGTTCCCGTGTTTTAGGTAATTTCCCTTTCGGGGTTTGTTTTTGCTCATTTTCGTTTTTTTCTGTTTGTTTAGTTTTGGTGTCCCTTGTGTTTTGGTATTTCCCTTTTCGGGTTTGCTTTTTTGCCAACATTTTCGAAATTTTTTTTCGTTTGTAGTTTAGGGCCCTTGGTTTTAAGTAATTTCTTTCGGGGTTTTGTTTTTGGCCTCGATTTTCGAAATTGTTTCGTTTGTTTATTGTTTTGGGCCTGTGTTTTAGGTAAATTTCGCTTTTCGGGTTTGTTTTTGGCCTTATTTTCATTTTTTTCGTTTGTGGGGCCCTTGTGTTTTGTTTTGTTTCGGGGTTTTGTTTTTGCCTCATTTTCGATTTGTTTTCTGTTTGTTTTATTGTTTGGTGTCCCGGTTTGTAATTTCGCTTCGGGGTTTGTTTTTGGCCTTCGATTTTCGCAAATTTGTTTTCGTTTGTTTTATTGTTTATGGTGCCCTTTGTTTTAGGTTTTCCCTTTCGGGGTTGTTTTGCCAATCATTTTCGAAATGTCGTGATGGGGCCCTGTTTGTTTCTTCGGGGTTTTGTTTTGCCTCTTTCGCTTTTTTTCTGTTTGTTATGAGGCCCTGGTTTTCTTCGGGGTTGTTTTGCCGATTTCGAAAATTTTTCTGGAGGCTGGTTTGTTTCGGGGTTTGTTTCTGGATGGCGATGTGTTGTTCTTGTTGTTTTTTGTCCAGTTTGGTTTCTACTTTACTAAAAAGGGGGATGAATAAATATTTCCCATATCGGGGGGGGGGTTTTGGTGGCCCCCCCGCCCAATATTTTTCCGTTAGTATTTGTTCCCCTTATCCGATATAGAAATAATAATAATTCAAATAAGGTTTTTTCTTTTTTATAAAATTCCCATTAAATCGCCAAGGGCAAAATATCAGATGGGTGGTTTCCCTTACCTCCTTTTTAGCTTGTGAATTTTCCCCCACCCTCGGTTAAATTTTTCGTTCTACCCCAAAGTTTTATTATGTTTTTTATAGCTTTTTTTCTATTTTCCCTTTTTTGCCTATTTATTGTTCCCTTGGTTCTATCCTCCATTTTTTAGGGGGCTATTTGAAGTATTAGTTTTGTTTGATTTTACTTTCTCCTTTTTGGGTATAAAGTTAGGTGAGATTTTTTTGTATATAGTTTTAGGGGGGGGGGGGGGTGGGATTGTAATAAAGTTCCGTTTTCACGAATGGTGTTTTAGGAAGAAATTGCGGGGTATGGTTCGTGTTCGGAAGTATAGCACGTATTTTTTTCGCAAGGGCTACATTATCTAAACAAAAAAAAAATTGAAAGCGGGAAAAATTATACTGGGGGTAAGGGGGGTTTTTTTTGGGAGTGTTATATTATTGGGAAAAGGTTTTTTATCTTCATTGGGGTTAGGTAAAAATAAATATTGTTTTTTTTTAAATTAATTATTAATTTATATTTATTTGATTTATTAATTTATTAATAAACTCGAATTCTTCATAATTACTCTGCTAAAAAATAAATTCTCTTTTTTTATAAAAAAACTTATAAAAATAATAAATATAATAATTTTTATTTCTTCTGAATCAAAAGAAATGAAAAGGAAATTTTTTAAATTATATAAATATAAATAAATAAAAAAATTTTTCTGAAAATTACGATTAAAAAAATGAAAAGAAAATTTTAAAATTAATATAATATAAAATAAAATAAAAAAAATTTTTATCTGAAAATTATAATTCGAAAAAAAATGAAAAGGAAATAAAAATTAATATAAATATTAAAATAAAATGAAAAAAAATTTTTCTGAAAAATTACTGATTAAAAAGAAATCCCGAAAAGGGGAATTTTCTTAAAAATTATATATAAATATTAAAATAAATAAAAAAAATTTTTCTGAAAATTACTGATTAAAAACGAAAATTAAAGGCAAAATTTTATAAAAATTGATATAATATAAAATAAAATTAAAAAAATTTTTATCGAAAATTACTATTAAAAAATGAAAAGAGGGAAATTTCTTAAAAATTAGCTATTAATAATTAAATAAATAAAAAAATTTTTTGAAAAATTACTGAATTAAAAAAAAATAAAAGAAAATTTTAAAATTATATAAATAATTAAAATAAAATAAAAAAAATTTTCTGAAAATTATGAATTAAAAAGAAAATGAAAGAAATTTTTAAAATATATAGGATATAAATAATTAAAATAAAATAAAAAAAATTTTTCTAAAATTATGAATTAAAAAAAAATTAAAGGGAAATTTTAAAATTAGGATATAAATAATTAAAATAAAATAAAAAAAATTTTTCTAAAATTATGAATTGGAAAAAAAAATGAAAAGGGGAAATTTTTTAAAAATATAATATAAATAATTAAAATAAAATAGAAAAAATTTTGTCTGAAAAATTACTGAATTCGGAAAAAAAAATGAAAAGGGAAATTTTATTAAAATATAGATATAAATAATTAAATAAAATAGAAAAAAATTTTTGTCTGAAAATTAAATTAAAAAAAAATTGAAAAGGGGAAATTTAAAAATATAGGAATAAAAATAATTAAAATAAAATAAAAAAAATTTTCTAAAAATTATGAATTAAAAAACGAAAATTAAAAAAAAATCCTTAAAAATTATTAAAGATAAAAATAAAATAGAAAATTATAATAATTAAAATTAAAATCTCGATTTTTTTAAAAATATTAATTATTGTTTTGGTTTTAGATTTTTTTTGGGATTTTGATTTTAGATTTTTTTTACACCCATTTTTTTTTAATTTAAAAAAAAAAATATTTTTAATTATGATAATTTGGATCAACGACTTTGGTAAAAAATAATTTACGACTTTTGTAAAAATACGTTATAAGTCAGAAAATAAATTTAAAAAATTTTAAATTTTTTGAAAATTTGAACGAGCTCTGAACGCGACCCTAGTAGCTTAATTATATTGTATATATTAGCTTGTGAATGCCACCCAGTAGGAGCTTTAGGAAACACTTGTAACCAAACGACAGGTCAATGTCCCTGCAAGAACGGTGTCACGGGACTTAATTGTAACCGTTGTGCCAAGGGCTATCAACAAAGCCGTTCAGCCGAAGCCCCATGCCTAAGTACAATCTAAATTCGTTGTACACACTTTTTTATATTTGCGCAGCCCAATTTAAAAAGTTAAGCAAATTTATAATTCAAGAGTGTTTTGTTAAATTAATTAACTTGCTTAATTTAGGGGAATAAATAATAGCTTTTAATGTAATGCTTTAGACGAGATATTTCATACTATATTTTCTGTATTACGAGGATCAAATTAAAAAGAAAAATTTTAATTTTGCAAATTTTTGAGACGAAATATTATAAATATGTTTTGGACGGAACACAAAATGCCATTTGATTTTGTAAAAAAAAACTCAATTTAATAGCTACCATATAAAACAGGCTTAAATCATGATGCTTTTATTGTTCTATGTAATTATTTTGCATGATTTAAATATACAATCGCTCATATGCTGCTTTTTGCTTCTGTAAACTAATCAAATGTGCAGTGATCATAAGTAAAAATAATTATTGAGAAAAGAAACTATTAAAAATTTTATGTTTTTCGTTTCAAAACCTTAAGGGTAGGAAATAAAATTAAATCATATAAAATTGCCTTTTGTTATAGAAAATTTGATCTCGCCTTTTAATATGGGCAACGAAGATGAGTATCGTGATTATGCTTCCGCGCGTGCATGTATGTTTATATTGTATTTATTACATTTATTATCTTTTCGATTGATTTTAAATGACTAAACGAGGAAAATTTCTCCTATATTTGGGCACAATCAGATTTAAAAAAAATTGAAGTAAAATCTAACTTTTGGTGACCGATTGAAAACCAAAAGCTCATTAAGCTAGGTACTTGTCCCCTCCCCCAACCCCAAAATGGGCTAGCAGGCTGGATGTGAGTTTGAAAAAAAAAACCCAATTTTTTATATCCCATTTTAGTTCTTCGTTTTTTCATGTATTTTTTTTCTTGTTATATCCAGATTCGTGCCGGGAGTGCAAAGCGGCCAACATGATTGTAAATCAACGGAAATTTTGTCGCAAAGATTTTGGTATATATATTTTTCATTCCAAAAATTAATATGGGTTTGGCAAAAAAAATTCACATACTATATAGCAAAACAATGCATAATTAATTTTATTCGAATTGCAGTTCAAACTAGGTATAATTTTTGAAATTTTTATACATTTTTAAACACGATTTTAAAAAATGTACATATTTTGAAAAAAAATATAATATTTTGTATATTAATTTAAACTATATACATATGCTTAGCTGTCCAAGCTCGTATTCTTTCACGAGAATCAATTGGGGAATGGGCTCGGTACACGGTTTATCTCATGAAAATATTCAAAGGCTTGAAATTGCGACCCAAAGAAGAATACCTGTGGATTAAGGATAAGGTATAAGTCCATCCTAATTGATTAGTAAATTATTATTTGTGAACATTGTTCCAGGATTTTATTTGATGAAAATATTACTAAGCAGATTCAATGTATCTTTTTAGCATGGCGCGTGTAAATGCCGTCGTTTAAGGTTGGGCGAAAAGTACCTTTTGCTCGGACACTTTTCGCCGAACGTTGAACAACGACCCGGACTCGTCATCAATCGCCGAGGAATTGTGATAGTTTGGCGCGAAGAATGGAGAACACGAATGAGGCACCTTAAACGCCGTGAACGTATAGTTAAGAGTTGCTAATACCATCCGATTTGTACGCGAATATTCCATATGTTTTATATTTAAGATGTCCACAAGCAATTGCTTTTGTTAAAATCGATAGTTCTAGTATAAACATAGCAAATTAGCCCAATAAAAAATCCACGATTGATTCACCGATTAGGAATTGCGCTATGAGCATACCATCATCCATGATCAATACTAGTCACCAAAAATTCTCCATTATTATTTTCATGCCAGATCCGGGTGCCGTTTAATAGAATCACAACTACAAAACCGCAAACAACGAATATTTTTTGATTGCACTTATGGCCTTACATCATCAAACTAGTTGCATTTTTAGAATATAATTTCGATATTTATTATTAACTGCCAATATATATAATTACGCTTAAATAATTACTTTATTAAAATTTCTTTACAGTTTTCATTTTAAATTTTACAACGCTTAGCAACTTTATGAAAAACATCATCGATTAATAATTTAATTATTTTTAAAGAAGTTTTATAAAAATAGCCTAATTTATATAATGCGAAAATCATATTCCTTTAACCTTAAGAACCTAAAAAATAATATATTTTTATTTCGCTTACAGTGATTCTAAATACTCATAAATTATTTTTACACTAATATACTTCATCCGATTCCTAAAAATAACGCAGATATAATGTTTGTCTCCCTACTCTTACAGTATATATTGCGGCGCAACCTTAATTATTATTCATTTTAATTATAAATTATGAGTTCAGGCTTTGTTCAGTTAAAAAAATTTTGAAAACTTAAAAAAAAAAAATTTTGAAAACTTAAAAAAAAAAAATTTTGACCTTAACGTATTATATAAAAAAGTCACCAATCATTATCACAGCCTTTATTATTTACTATGAAAAAAAATATTTTCATAAATTTAAAAAAAAACAATATAAAATAATCAAAAAGTTTTTAAAATAAAAAATATTAAATTGACCCTTAACAAGCCCGCATCAAATTAAACATACACATTCCCAGAAGAGGGCTGTAAAAAAATGACCCAAGGCAAAACATGAATCACATAACATTAAAAAATCAATGTATCAGCTGTGGCTAATAAGCAAATAATTTTTGAAGAAAAAAATTTGAACAAATTTAATTAATATTAAAGTTGCTAATGTAAAAAGGTGTAGTTTTTTGTTGTTTGTTTTATCATTTTTTTAGTCTCCGTCAGCATTAAAGTTCTTTTTTTAAAATTAGCCGCTAAAATTTTTAAGTGTTTTTTTTTAATTTTGATAATATACCCTGAGCATATGCAGGAATTTATCAATTTTGGTTATATAATTAATAATATTTATTGCAAAAAAAATCTGCATATCAGAGTCTAAAATACTTTTCTTAAAAAATTGTTACAATTACTGGCAACTAAAATACTTTTTCTAAATTTAAAAAAATCTTTCAAAAAAAAATTAATTACAAATTAAAAAAAAAATTTAATATTTAACGGGCCCTTATATATGAATTAAATTTAATTTGCTAATACCTTAAACGTTGCTATTGCCTCGTGCTAATACAAAATTGGGATGCGTTCAAAATTCATTTATTTTTTGCAGTACTTTAAGTTTTAACCTTTTCTATAAAATGTTGTTGAAGAATGTATGCGTTTAAAACCATTATCATTATGTCTAGATAATGGATTTTGACATAAATTAAATTTAATTTTTTAATATAATTAGAACAACTTTTCCAGGTGTAAGAAATCATCGTAAAAAGTATAATCGTTAGTATTGATATAAAGTCAAATTTTAAAAATTTTAAGTTTTCTGAAACTTTTATAAAGCGATTGAATTCTGATTTGAAAGCACGCCTATATCAACATTAGGCATACGATTTAAAAAATTTTTAAAACTGCTGCTATCAAATGTATCAATATCTCTAAACATTCCAATACAACTTTACAATAATTTGCCATTATGATAAATAGTATTAATTTTTTGATACTTCTTGTATATATTATAATTTTTGTGTATCATGCTTATATAATAAACTAAATTTTTTTACCTATTGGACATCTTAATTCAACAATATGTTCTTATCTGCAAGATTCAAAATTAATTAATTTGTCTCTTTATCTACTAAAATCATCAATATTTTTTCCAAAATAATTAAAAAAAAGTGTGGTATATGAATTATTTCCAACAAACCTTTTTCCCCATTAGGGATTGGGATGCCTGTTAGAGCTTTGCTTCTTTTAATACAGCAGATCCTGCAGAATTAAATGAGATTTAACACACATCGGCAAAATCTAGGTTTTTAGGCCTAGGCTCTCAGAGCGTTCGAAGGCTTTGGAATTCGTTGGCGATCACCCATTCAAATACTAATCAGGCTCAATGTTGTTTAAATTAAAATTATAACTCTACCAATGCGCTCAAGGTCGTTATAACTACACCTTAATTAAACTATAAATCTAACAAGGTCAAATTGTGAAAATATATTCGTTTTGTTTTTTAATTAGTAAAAATTCACAAATATCATTTCATACAAGTAGTTTAAACGACCATGGTCCTTTATACTGAAAGCGTTAAACGGTCAATTAGACGTGGGAAAATGTATAGTTATGTACCAAGCCTAAATCTTTAAAATGGACCGAATAAAAAGTAAGTTTCTCCGTACAAATATGGAATAATAGTGTGCAAATAAAATTTCAATACCTTTAAAAGTATAGGTCAAAAATAAGAGGGTCTCTAAATTTTAGAGAAAACCTCCTAATTCTACATCATTATATCCATTTCACCTGGTAGACCTTCAATGGTGTATGTAGTGTGGGATGAAAAAGAGTAATTTTGACAACCTGGCAGATCAATACCGCTATCCAATGATACCTTAGTTCTTTACATAAAATATGGCAAAAATGACGTTTTTGTGATAAATTAGGTTAATTTAACCTTTCTCTTGATATTGAAATGGAAATATTTTATACAGATTTAGAGTTTACCTATAAGCTTTCAAGTGTTAGTTTCAAAATCTAATAGCAAAAAGATTCTTTTCATCAATATGTTGGTTAATTACATGTTGGCTTTAGTGTAATAATTTATTTCCCCTGCTAATAAATTTAGAAATGTAATAAAATCACAAATGTATTGAATTAATTTGTTTTTTAAATTAGAGTTAAGTAGTAAATGTAATATAAATAATTCTCCGGTTAAAAAAATATTCAAATGTTTAAGCCCCAATGATCCGTTTATTCCAGTGTTGTGCTTATCAAAGCAACGCTTTCTGAATCGGGGAAAATCTAAAATAAAATGTTGTATACATATATATTAAAATGAAAAAATGTTTTTTGATTTTGAAATATCCGTTTCTCCACTTAAATAAGAACAAAATGCCTTTTTTTGTATGACCTTATATATACTTAAAAGTATATTAAGTTAGGTGCAAACTGTATTAAATTTTAAATATCACGCGATCAATGTTTTAGATAAAATTTGATTTTTCCTTATTTCTGCATAGTGGTCCAAATCCACTGATTGCTAAATGTTCTCACTGAACTATTAGTAGTTGACCCGTGACTTGACTCTTGTTCAGCAACAATAATCAAACTTAGTTTAACTTTCCATATTTAATGCCTTGACTTGTTAGAAGATCATGCATGACCTTTCGGGGTAAAATTTTGAGGAAATAAATCTACACATACGTTTAATCTTAAAGGATTGTTAGCGTCAAATTTTCTAGCATCAATTTCAATTTTGTAGCGTTGGTAATCGCAGCACAGGGGGCTAGCCTTGTCCAAACGGGTGATCTTCACTTTAGCCCCTAGACCGGAAACTTGATTTTCCGACACCAAACTGGATTGTGACTTACCAACTATTAAACAAATATACAAACATAAATGAATAAAATTATATCTAGACCAGCCACAGAGATCATCAGCTAAATCACAATTTCAGGCCCACCTCGATATAAAACATGATGTTTATGGCTCAAATAAATCAAGTTAGCTGATGAAAAATCTGAATTAAAAATTATAATCAGTTGCATTAAAGTTATAAAATTAAATTACCAAATTTTTTTAAAGGCAATTTTAAAAAAACTGGCTTAGCCATATATTGGATTCAATATCTTATTTAGGAATCTATGGGCCATTTTAATTTTCACCTGATCGCTTCCTGCGTGAGCTCTTCTCGCCATTTTCCGTTACAGGAATGAGGAGTGAGTTATCAACGTGGTTATCATTGTCTGAAACATCTGATAATCAATTTAAACAAATTATGATTACAGCTGTTTTCATTTACTGTGAATAATTTATTCAGACCAAAAATAAATTTAAAAAAAACACTGCATTAATGTTTCCACGGGTCGGTTATTTGCAAACTTAAAATTTTAGTTCGCTCTAGACTAATCCTTCGGCTAATTTTTGTTATTACAATAAGACAAAAAAATTAATGTAATACTCATTAAACAACGAGTTTAAAGGAATAAAAAAATTTTATCACGATACATCTTATATATAAAAAGTTTTTTTAAATTTAATCGGCCCGGCCTTAATTACCTCGCGGACGTCAAGGCAACTAGTTAAAAAATCGTTGTTTTTTATTAGTTTTGTTCAGTTTCATTTTTTTAAATATTTATCAAAAATCCTGCCGTTTAGGGCAACATCAATTTGTAATTTATAATATGTTTTATATTCCATTTACCTACTAAAAGTGGATTCGCCTTTTTCATGTCCATCGTGACCGATAGTTTACATCCTGAGACGCTCAAAAAATTGGGATTATCTTCAGTGAACTCTATAAAGTCAATAGGGCAAAAAATTGATAATTATTTCCCAAAAATATATTTTGGGCCGGAAAATTTAGAAAAAAGGCAACTATTCATAAGAATTGTAGCGCCTTCAAGCAGTTTGTATTAAACCGCACATTAGGCTGGGGCTAAATACTTAAATAGAAAAAATATTTCTAAAAAATAATTTTAGCGGCCAATATCTGAAAATGAAAAGAATAGGTTTTTTGGTCATATGAAGATATGCCTAACAATATATATATTTAGAAAAAAATTTACTAAATTTTAATTTAAAAAACTTTAAAATATTTTATTTTTTTTAATTTTTTCTCGCACTAGCTTCCTCAAAATTATTAAAATTGCGTTTTTTTATTGTCAAAACTTTTTTTTTAGTTGCCGCAGCCTTGTTAGGAGATTAGACAGATTTTTATATGATGGATATTTTGTAATAAGTTTGATTCACCCTTCTTAAAAATTTATATATCAATTTGGATAACTTGGTTAGTATTTAGTTACAGCGTCTCCTACTCCCCAAATTTCATGGAAGAGCTACCCCCCTCTCGGGAGTAACTATCCCCCCCACCCAATTTTTTGTCTGATTATAAGCAGCCACTTTTAATCAATTCAATTTTATTTATTATAATGAATTATTATAATGATATAAATGTTTAAAATTATTGATAATTAAGTCATTATCTAATAAAATGTCCTCTCCAGATTTTAAAAGGAAATTTTGTAAAAACATATCTCCCATTTTGTTACGAAAAGAAGTTTTAATTAATTTTATCCTGCTCATTGATCTCTCAGCGCTACAGCTGGAGATCGTTATTGTGAGCAAGATTTTATATATTTTTTTAAGGCTTTCAAACTGTTGTAGGGGAGACCGGGGCGAAATGGTTGGCGGGGTGAAATGATTAATGGATATATCTCTGCCAAAAATTATTCAATATCTATAAATTTTATATATGATGTAGATTTTTAAACAAGCTATCGATTCATTATATTTTTTACATATACATCCATTAAAAAAATTTAGAATATCTTAATTAAATAAAAATGCTATTTCAAATTTATGTTTTAAGCAACAATAATTTTGCTTTATCTTTAATAAAATGTTACCTCGAAAATATTAATATAATTAAAAGATTTAAAAAACACTTCGTTGTATATAAAATACATTTTTAACTTATAACTTAATATTATTTGAACATTATTGATTTTGCAAACACTACCCAATGCGGGGCATCATATCGCCCCACGCCGAAACCATTCATGCGTAATTATAAAAGAAAAAGTTTGAATACAGATGAAGACATTCTCAAAGAAGCCCTTATAACCTCAAAAAAACAATTTAAATCCATAATTAGATTAGAAAACTAGCATATGAATATGCTGTCATACTAAACAAAAGAACCCCTACCAGTTGGATTGAACAAAAATTAGCAGGACCTGATTGGTTCAGCAATTTAATAAAAAGAAACCCTATCATTTCTATAAGATTGAATGTACCAGTCTAGCCAGGATATCTGGTTTCAATATAGAAGCAGTCAATGGTTTTTACCAGAACCTAATAGATCTAATGGAAAAATATTATTTTGAACCTCACATGATATTCAATTTAGATGAAACTGGTTTCACCATCTAAAGTGGTTGCACAAAAGGGTGTTAAGCAAGTTTATTATACATTATATTACAAAAGAGGCAGCCTTGCTACCATGTGTATTGCCATAAATCCAGTAGGGCAATTAATTCTACCTTATCTCATTTTTCCTAGAAAAAGGTTTAAGGTGGAATTAACTAATGGTTCTAATGGGAGTGATGGTTGTGGCAATTCAACAAGATGGATGAAAGAAGAGGAGTTTGTGGGGTATTTAAAACATTTTGTAAAATATGTTAAATGCTCAACTGAGGATCCAGTAAATTGAATTATTATATTTTAAATAAAGGCGCTTATAATTATGGATAAACATGTATCTCAGATATCCATAAAAGCAGTGAACTTTTTTAAAGATAATGGAATTAAAGTGGTAACACTACCACCTCATTACAAAGACTTCAACCCCTTGATGTTGAGATTGTTGGGCCACTGGTAATTGATTATGATATAATTATTAATAAAATGATCTAAATCTATATTTATTTTTCAATATATAAGGTTTATTTGAAATTAAAGCTGTAAATTTAATAAATTTTACACACCTTCATTTTGCCCCAGGGGTATTTCATTTTACCCCATGGGTATTTCATTTTACCCCGTATATGAGGCGAAATGGTTAATACTAGTGGGTTTATACATTGTTCAATATCTTTTTACAGAATTATATTTTTTGTTAAACAAATTTTTTTATAAAATATAATGAATTATCTATAAAAAGCCATTAATTTTTTCTTTTAGATTAAAAATGTGTCAGCAGCAACGATTTTGGAAAAAGATGTTCATTTCGCCCCTGTCTCCCCTATGTTTTATTTAAAGCCCTATAAGGTAGTAAAAAATTGTCGTCTGAACTAAGCAAGGTTTCATCATCATCCTCATCACTTTTTCCAACGTCGTCCTCCAGATAGTCAGAGAAACTCTCTGGAGTATTTTTTGATTCTAGAATTTAAAAAAAATATTGACCATTTAAATTTTTGGTAGTGATTCCATCTTTTAAAGCTTGGCGGAAAAACGTAATAAACATTTTCATTTCTTCAGATATCAAATAAGGATCAAGGTCGTAAAAAGCACATATCTTGTTTATATTTTCCACATTTACTTCATTGTATTTTTTTTGTGAAGCTGTGGTAAAATACGAGACTCCTTTATAAAATAATAAAGTATCGTCATTAAATTTTTTTTTGATATGGTAAATGTAGGTAAAAATATGCCAAAAAAGTACTTTTTGACAACTTTAATAGCAAATAAAATGAAAACTAGATCACTTTTTGACAACTTTAATAGCAAATAAAATGAAAACTAGATCAGGTAGGAAAAAACGGAAAGCACCATGATGTTTAAATAAAATGAAAACTAGATCAGATAGAAAAAAACGGAAAGCACCATGATGTTTAGCAGAAAAAATAGCAAATAAAATGAAAACTAGATCAGGTAGGAAAAAACGGAAAGCACCATGATGTTTAAATAAAATGAAAACTAGATCAGATAGAAAAAAACGGAAAGCACCATAATGTTTAGCAGAAAAAACTGCGCTAGAAAAATGTTCAAAATTTTGGTCTAAAATATGAAGTCATTTTTTGTCGACCAGTGTTATATAGACGTGTAAAAAATTGAGAAAAAAATTATATTCTTGTTAAATAAATTACCCACTTTGACCGCTACCCTCCTTTTTAAATACCCCCATAACTATACCTACCCCCCTCGAATACCTACCCCCCTCGGCCGATTTTTTGAAACCGCTTGGTTCCTACCCCCCCCCCCCCCCCCCCCGGAGTAGGAGACACTGTTTAGTTATAAGTTATTTTCAATTTTTTACAAAATTAAGATAAAGAAAAATAATTTGACCAAGTTTTTTCTTACACGATTACATATTTATATTCGCCAAATGATAATAAATTATTTTGTCCTTTATTGCGATATATTTTTTGTATATCCAAATCATTATATTGTGAATCTACAAATTTTAAAAAATAGGTTATTTATAAGTCTTGAGCTAAGGAATAATATTACAAATTGTATTCTGTTTGCTAATGAAGGCTTCAAAATAATTTTAAAACATAAGCACCAAAAGCTTGACTCTAAATTTTCGCGCATTTAACCTAAATAACCTCTAAAAATATTTTTAGTGCCCGATAACAAATATTTAACTGGGTCAATAGGTCAAAAGACCCAGCTTGCCAATGAAAATGGATATATATATAAAAATAAATTATCATTGCCAATTTTTTTTCTTATCAGATAATTTAAATAGCAAGGGAAATAAAACGACTTATTAGATTAGTGGATTAAATTAATCTAACACAAAATACAAACACAGCTTAAGTAAGCAAATAAACATTAGGACGTATATTATTTTGTCGCTGAAAGCCTCAATATTGAACAATAAACTTTTACTTGCTAGTAAAAAACAGTTTTAAGTGAAAGTTTTAAAATATATATGATTCACAAATAGAAAGATAAAAATTGAAATAGACTAAACATCTAGCAAAATAAATATAGAAAAAAATATGAAATCAAAAAGAGCAAAAGCAAAAAATAATAAACAAGATTCAAGAGGTATTTTGTATTAAGAAAAAAATAGATAATTAATTAAACTCTAGTTGTTTCTAAAACAAATATAAATTTGAGAAAAAGTAACTTTTACATCTTAAGTTTGTATTAAGGAAAATAATTTTTGGTCATTGTTAAGTATTTTTGATTTTGAAAAAAACAAACGGATTTTGGGATTGCAAAATCGTGATATAAGTTTTGCCGGCCAAAAGTTTTTATTGGTAAAGAAACGGGAAAACAATTAAATTTTATACGTTATAAATAATTTAGATATTTAATGGAAAAAGCCAATAATAGCTCTTTGTTTGTACCAAATAAAGTAATTAACTATTATCGCTTAGTTTATTATTTTCAAAAAAATTACTAATAACTACTGTTCGAATAAACTTGAACAAAACTTTAAAAATTTATTTTGCTTTTAAAAGTTGACCTAATAATGCTATTTTATTTATAATGAACTTTTAGCTGTCAACTAGTATTTTAGTATAGAGTTAATAAATTATTCAATTAGAAATTAGATTAGGAAATTAAAAAATCAAATTTAATAATCAAACAATGCAATTGTTAAAAATTTCAACTAAGTATATCGTAAAAATTCCACTTTGAATTGCTAATATTATGTTCCATTATGGACTTAAAAATTAACAAAAATTCTGTGTAGAGGACAAGTAGTAAAAGGTTAAAATTTTACCTTTAATTTTACGATGAGTATATGGGCTAGACCTAGATTTTCGTTTATATAATATTTTTTTCGTTAATTTTTTTAAATTTTTTCATTATAAACTCAAAAAGGCTTGAAATTGTTAACAAAATATATTTTTAGTTCAATTAAGCCCTCTCTCTATACAATATGTTAACTCCAAAAAAAATTTTTGAAGATGGCCAGAGGCGATTGTTAAAACAAAAATGCCTTTATTTTTATGTTTTCTAATTAAAACGTTATCCATTATTTGTGTCAAAGTAAATGAGTAAAAATACAATTACAAAATAAAATTATAACATTTTTAATATTCTCATAAAAAAAGTTTAATAGATTACTTACCGTAAAAGGCAATTGTTTCATGTCCTGGTTGTAGGGCCTTGAGGTATTTGCCGCCGTTCGAGGCTTCTTCACTGTTTCGAGAGAAGGTGCATTCCCCAATACGGATTTCATCACCTCTGACTGTTTATGCAATAAAGTCAAATATTTATTTTAAGGGCCAATAAATATACTATATATATAAAAAATAATTTGATTTAAAAGTGATTGAGAATATTGTGCGTTCCAAGGAGAATTTAGATAGTCATAAGGTATAGGCCAATCTGATGATTGATTAACTAAAGCAATGCCTAAAGGCGCAGGTTAATAGTAGTAAACAGTAATCGGAAGCTGAGCGTTCCTAACATATTGGCACCCCATAGCCAGTTGTTTTAGGCAACTAGATAAACTACTTTGTTAATATATAAGATTGGTTTTTAAATCGCCTAAAGCGCCCACAGACATTGCTTGGGTTATATGGAGGCACCGATCCTGGGGTTGCTAAAATGATTAAAACTATGTATTTGACACAGGGTAGAAGCTTACTTAGGGGCTCATGTTGGCCAGTTCGTCCCTGGGTATAGCAATAGCTTGATCTCAATTATAAAACCAAATAATTTAATTGAATGTGATTACCTGTTATAACATCGTAGATGAATATGGCGACAATTGCTATAAATATTTTTGCCATTATACAGGTAAATCTTCGAAAATTAGATTTAAATGCTTGAAAAATTAGGGAAGGAATATAAAATGGGTATATTGAAGTTAAAAAATAAACAACAAAAGAAGAGGGTTTGAATATTTTGATTGTCCGTTGTATATTTAAAAGCTGTTTTTTTTCTAAAATGACCAAATAGGTTATACAAATAATGAATCACAATATTTCGTTATTATCACGGGGTCGGGGAAGATTTTTAAATGTAGGAGATATCAAAATGATGGCTATTTCTCAATTCAAGGCTCTTTTTTTTGATTTTAATTGTAAGGCAAACTTGTTCAGGTCGCCGGTGTCAAGTATCTCTTTTATGGGGTAAGATTTAGTTTAGTATCCATTTTGGGCAAATATTTACATGAGCCCACTTACACAAGCTATAACACCCTTTACATTTGATTATTAGATGCTGTAAAGGTAAACCCATTGTCGTTGTTTGATTCACATTGACTAAAATTGTTCATATAAAGCGTTAGGGCATCTTAAAATTTGACAATAATCATTGTTAAAGGCGCTCTCATAGTTTTAAAACATTTTTTAAAAATATGAAAATTTAAAATTTTTAAATATCAGACTTTTACATTACAAATATTTACCTCAGTGTTTTTTTTTAAATATTTTTTTTCATCCGGTGCGAACGCTTAAATTATATTTAAAATTAAATAAAATTACTATCTATGTCCATGGGCACGTTCAGAATCCTGTTTTCGAAATAAAAATTAATTAAAACTTTTTTCTTAACATACAACGCATTTACAAATAGGACAAACAACAAAAATATATATTCTAATAAAAAAAATTGTAAAAAAGTTGTCAAAATTTTGGGGAAATAATTATGAGTTTATAAAAATGAAAGAACTTTGAATTTTCTATATACTCGCTGAATTTAGAAATCTATAAAAATTGAATTTATAGTTTAATAAATCTTAATAAAATAAATAAGTTCGTTTTTAAATAAAAAATTATGTCAATGTCGGGAAATTGGAAGAGCTTTAGGGTCTTTGTATCGTAAATGAATTTTCAATTTTTAATTTTATCACTATTAGGGAAAAAAGCGAAATGAGAATTAATTGACCCAATCTAGCCATTCTTTTTTCTAACCCGGTCTGGCCATTATTTTTTCTAATTCTGTCCCGGCCCGTTTTAGACTTGGATCCTGACTTAAATCTCTAATTTGCACGCACTTAAAAGGATATGGGCAAAATTTTTTTTTGAAAAACTGCCGTTTGACTCACTGATACTCAACAATTAGCCACTTAAGTTTCTGCCCGAAATGACTTAGCGGTAGAGATTCTTGGGCAGGATTCTTTTCATTAACTAAATTTTCAAATTACGCTGAGCATTTTAAGCATAGCATAAATCTAAAATAGATTTAACAAAAAAATTAACGTGGTCAGATAACCACAAACTAAAATTAGTAAATGTTGAGCATATTAGCTCATCCCAAGAATCGTTTTTAAGTAATATGATTCATATTAAAGAGGCAGAAAAAATTTTATGTATAAAAGTTCTAATTAACCTTAAATTCATAAATAATTCATTAGGAGCGTTTGAATTAAATAGATGCGACCTTAAAGGCCTGTGTGCCGGCCTGCCGCGGAGGGAGCCGAGCCGGATTTATAAACGGGCCGGGCAAGCCAGGCTTTAGTTTGAAAGGGAACTAGCCCAGGACGAAGTGTTTCTCTTAATTGCCCTCTTTTTTCAATTTGGCTCATATTGCTTAGTGGCAAACTTTCCAGTCTTAAACGCAGGAGGTTGCGAGTTCGAATCCGTGGATAGAAGGCTTTTTTTATTCTGAGCTACCTGCCTAGGCAGTAGGCCCTAAACCATATGCCTTAAGTGAGAGCCTAGGTCGAAAACCTAGGTGGCCGGCACGAAACGAATGTTATACTATTTAACCCGTCGGTAATATTAATTGCTTTGTTCAAATTAAAAAAGTTAAAGCCCTAACGGGCATGGCGCCCTGGGGAATGGTAAATGGGAAATCTCTAACCAATTAATTTTTTTTTAATTGACGAGAAAAAATATTTTTTATCACACGATGGGTATTACTTTTAAACTCTGTATTTTGACAACATTTTAGGAACTAAATTAATTTAACAGATGTACATGTTTTCAGGCTACCTAGCAATTTAACTACATATTAACAATGTTTTATTTATAATGTATAATTTAAATGTTGATGTGAGAGCTTGCAAAAATTTTATTTCACATTATTTGAGATAAAAACACATAAGTTAAAGGTGTAAATATATATAAAAAAATCGGAGGGTATGATATCATACTTTTTTTTAGATAATGTCGAGCTCTGCTTTATTAATAAAAAATTCTTAAACACGCTTTGTTAACTCCAAAATGCAATCAAGGCTGGATTGTAATTTAGTTCAACACATTCTTCAATGCAAAAACAAATAGCCGAGCAAAATAGTCCGCCCCTTAGAGCCACCTGCTAATTACGAAATTTCGTTTAAAAATACTAAAACATGTGGGCAGTGAAGACAAACTCAATGGTATATTATTCGACCGCCCAAACTAATTATTTAGGAAAAGTTAGAAAAAATCATCTTTAGTTCGCCCGCAAAAGTATATTCATTGTTTAAATTTTTTAGCCTGTTAAAAAACTTTAAGCCGTTTTACCGAAAAAATTCACGGGCCTAACATAAAAAAGAATTTTTAGGCCTAGCTCGAATTGCTAAACGGCAGACCCCACCGAAATATTACGGTTCGGTATGAATTTTAGTTTTACGTGAGTTTGGCCACAACCTAAATAAATTGTCATGAACTCTTTTTTGTATATATATATTACCGCCAACTGTACTTATGTCAAAACCACTTTCGATAGATGTTTATTCGTTAATCATAAAAAAAAGGTATTACGCGTATATTAAACAAGTTATGTGCAGCGATTTAAAGGGGCGGATTAAATTTTATCGCATTTGTTAGATAATTACACCTGTGGAGACACAGGTATAATCAATTTCATTAACGAGTAACTGATACGATATATAAGTTTAACAACTCGTCGAAAAGCTAATACTTGCATTTTGAGGTAAATCGGGTCAACGAAAGGGTCATTATTTAACAAAATTATATTAAGGTTTAAACGAGAAATTTATATAAAAAGTTGATAATTGAATTTATTTCGATGGCATAATTACCTCTCAAAAACGCCCAAATTTGACATTTATGATAAAAATTTAAGAATATGTTAAATTATTTGAGCATAACAGATGGGACTAAAAATAGGGATGAATGTGTTTAAGATTAAAAATCTGATCCGGAGTATAAAATACGTGAGTTTCATCACACATATTATAAAATATTTTTTTTATTTATAATTCCAGTATAAAACGCTTGATATTTTTAAAATATAAAACGAGTTGATACAATGATGAAATATGTGATCTTACCTATCCTTTTGATCTTCAAAGGTATTTTTTACATTGATAACCTAAATGATGCCATTTAAGCTTATCTTAGAATATTTGGGCAAAGCTAGTCCATCAAAAGAGAAAAAGCCTAAACATTTGGAGCCCCAAACAATTTTTTTATACATAAATATCTATAAAGAAAGATATAAAAGAGAAACATTTATATCTCATAAGCCGGGAATGATCACATGGGTTTGCACTATTTTTGGTCTAAAATATTTTTGCCATTTAGCGCTTAACGTCAACCAAGCTCAGATCGCTGATATAAGGGATCGTCAAAGACCGGAATTTAGGCAAACAACTACGCTTGCCGCCCAAGGCTCAGAAGCCGACCCATGTTACCTAAATAATTTTGACACGTGCTTCAACCCAATCATCAATCACGTTTTGCCCTACCTTCAATCGAGTCGATTCACCGAAAATACCGAACAGACCCGGGCTGGTGCAGTTGATACGAGCAATCCGGCTAATGTCATCTCATTTGAAACGGTGTTCGATGTTTGCCAGTAAAAAAAATGTTTTAATATGCAAGGGTGTGTTCAGACTTCATTCGTTAATACAAAAATTTACAAAATTTTATTTTTTATTGAGTTTTTACATCTAAAACTTGTAACCATTGTTTAAATACCATATCTAACGCTCGGCGGTGGCTCTAAGTAATTTTTCAATTCTTGATTATTGTGTTTTTAGATCTTCATAAGCGTAGCTGATTTATTTTAACAAGGCTCTTAAAAAAAATTAAATTCATAAAAATTTTAACATTTGACCTATTTTTCTATAAAAAATTGTATAATTTTTAAATATTTGAATAAAGTCTGAACGCTCCCTAGAACACATTTGTCATTTTGTGATCTAAATTAAATAAGTTTGTGTTTATATGCGGTTCAGCTTATTGAAGTGTAACTTTGTAAAAAAACAGTTGGTTACATAAATTGTTGGTGACTTCAGTAAATTTATGACTTTAAAATATTCTTAGCCGCCCTAATCTAGCCTTTAGGTTCTTTTATTTAGAGGCCCAGTCTTCATCCTGCATAATATTTTGATTCTAAACTAGCTTAGAGAATGTCATGGTTTTTATCTTAAATTTTTTTTTAAATTAAAAAACTAATAGGATTGTTTTCCATTAAAATTTAAATATTAAAATAAAATTGTACGAGATCGGGCGCCTGTTTTTACTTTTATCCATTTTTATAGTGCACTACGATTTTATAATTTATAAAGTAACTAACAACCTTATAAAATGATATTGCTCTCAAGCTTGAGTTATGTTTTGTTCTTGAGCCTGGTCTATAGGTCTATAACCAAACTCAATAATTTTTGAGATATATGAGCTAGTTTTTGAGATTAAACCTGGTATCTTATGGACACTTAAATCCTTTTAACGTTTCTTCTATTAACTATAAAAGTCAGCAATAATTTGATATTTTTTTTGTTAAAAAACCCAAAAAATTTAAAAAAATATAAATTATTATTTACATATAGACAGCTATACAGTTTATTTTAAACTTTTATTAATGTTTCTATTTTAAAACCATTAAACTGTACAACAAAAAAAACAACATAAACGATTTTTTGAGGGTTTTGTAGAGAATTTTCTTGACATAGCGATCCTAAGCTTAATTTTTTCCATTGCCTCTAATTTTTTTTTAGACCGCGTCCAAAATTCAGAAAAAAATTCACAAAATTTCTTTAGCTAAATTTTTTTTAAAAAATCTATTGGCATATTCAGATTCCTTATATAAAATATATCTAAAAAAAGATAATACCTAAAATTTTTAGCAATTTACTTTCAAGCTATTTAGGATCAAAAAACGGATTTTATGACAAAAACAACTAATTTTATAAAAATAAAAAATAAAAAATAAAATATTACAGAAAATTTTAAGCGCCTTACGCTACTAAAGATTGCTTACTTATATTAATATGTTTTTAAACTTTTGTTACAACCCATAGGTTCTATATTATAAAAGCCCAAAACCCCTAAAACAGAAAAATCTCAACATTGGTACCGAATAACTAAAAATCTGAGGCATTGGCTAAAATTCTGACTTCATATTTGTGATCAGCGCCAAAAACTTGACCGAAAACCATAGTTGCCATAAATGATGCTTAGGGTCGTCCAAATTATGTTGTCCAGTGTTATCTATGTAGGCTAGGGTATAAATTTATAACCTAAATGCTAATGTAAAAACCTGATAAAAATTTTATTTTTGAGTATTTAAGATTAATATGAGCTAAAGGTATTTTAAAAACATTTTCCTACTTAAATTTTTTTCATAGGGTATTTTTGAGGTCAAAAAATAAGTGTGGCCATTGTTTCGTTGTATATCTAGGTAGCAGAGCTCGAAAGAAATTTTGAAAAAACCAAAAATATTTGAGATATGGCCCTCGTAGAATGCGTAGTGTCATAAGTTTTGTCGATCACTCATTGATATTTGCACTGTGTGTTGAGACTTAGAGTTAAATAATTAGCTTATTAGCCTCAAAGTTGTATAAGCATAGCAAGTGATATCACCAGTTAATAGGCCGATTTTAATTAAAACTTCTAAATATTTTTATATTGTTTAATTTTTTAAATAGAGGATACTACAAATACAAAACGTGCTTGCAAGATCTTGTCACCCGGTGTTTCAGGTACCCCAATCCTGACGCCCTCGTAAACTCAGCGGCTTATGCCAAAGCCGGAACCATCGAATACACTTGCAATGTAGTTTTAGACGCCGCCAAGTAACTCATTTATAATTCATTAATATATTCAGTGGTACATCCTTTTTAGTAGGAGGGTGGTTTGTGCTCTAAAGTCTTTTTTATTTAAAAAATGTAACCATATGTGCTTGAAGCTGCT
The DNA here is from genome assembly GCA_030555515.1 of Acutogordius australiensis. Taxonomy (NCBI): domain Eukaryota; kingdom Metazoa; phylum Nematomorpha; class Gordioida; order Gordea; family Gordiidae; genus Acutogordius; species Acutogordius australiensis. Next base: position 746,508 of record CM060245.1, read on the forward strand.
GAGTGATATACTAAGGTAATAGGCCCCAAACGATGCGCCTAAAATGAGAGCCTAAGCTAAAAACAAATGGCGGGCGTGCAAGCAACCTTTTCTGTAAGTCAAAGCCCTAAAAAAGTATTGCCCTCTTCTATGGGAAAAGTTAAGGGGTTGACCAAAGCCCGATGCTTGTACCTGGTGTTTGCCCTGCCATGTCGCGAGCTTGTAGGTTAGACTAGAGCTGGTATGTATTAAAAATAAAGCAACGAACATTTTACACTTGTTTGAATATCACTAAATATTTTTAAGTGTTTAAATGTTAAAAAGTGGATAAATAACATTCGTTATAAATTGCAATTAAAGGTTAAAGCATTTAATGCTTAAGATTAATCTTTAACACCAAAGCACAAAAGACTGTATTGAGTATACCCACCCACCCCCTCTCCCACCCCCGCCTTTCACGAAACAAGTTTCAAGACGACCCTTTTTTACAGTTTTAGAATTTGAAAAGTCAATTTTTATTGAGAAAACTTAGCAAACACTAGCCCCTTATGTGTGTGTCGTGGTTCACTGCAAAATATGTAGATACTATACATAATTTTGGTCTCTCTCTTTATCTTCTCAAATATTATAGTAACCATCGAATCCGAGCTTTTAACGAAAACTGTCGACGATACATAACTTCCTGTTTCGTGCGCTCCCTAATTGAGATATCAGCTTTCACGGAATGCCAGTATGAACATTAAAACTTTCATACCATATTAGTGTATTGAAAGGTTAATATCGTTTATTATAGTTTCTCAAAATACTAGATTAGATATTTTAGTATCTTTCCTATAATTTATGTTGTTAAGGGTATTTTAAAAATTTGTGATTGTGTTTTTTAAACAAAAACTTTTTCCCATATTGATACATTAATTTTTTCCCATATTGACAAATTAAAAATTTACTGTACCATATTAGAAACTAGCCGTAAAGATGGTAAAGTTCTAATTTAAAACTTATTATTTTGATACTTTTACACCAATTTCATATTTTCCTTTATTTTTAGAGCCTGGAAAAATTTTCAAACCTGCGTGACGGAATTTGAATTGGACCCATCGTGTATGGCTGACCGCATTCCTGACCTTATGGAGCATAGAAATAACGTGAAAAAACATGTAAAGCCATAAATTTTCTATTTAAAAAAAATTGGTTATGAAAACACTTCAATCATGGTCAGACAAAGGCATTTGACAAACCAAAAAAAAATCAATAAAACGTTGCTTAAATAGCGTTTTGATTGATATGAAATCAATTTATAACTTTTTGAAAAAACCATAAATTTTAAAAGACATTGTCGAAACTTTGCATATAATCAGTCGGGTGGGAAAAAATGAACCAAAAACTTTTGCCTTTTTTTTCCCCAAAAAAAAAAAAAAAAAAAGGAAGAAAAAAAAATAAAAAAAAAAAAAACAAAAAAAACCCCCCACAAAAAAAAGAACAAAAAAAACACCACAACAACACACCCACCCACACATTTTATTTTTTATTTTATAATAATTTTTAATTGGTGGGGTGGTTTTTTTTTTTTTTTTAGGAATGTTTTTTTTTAAAAGAAATTTTTTTTAAAATCCCTTTTTTTTTTTTAAAAAGGGGGGTTTTTTTGTTTTTTTGCCCTTTTGTTGGTGGTTCAAAAAAAAAAAAAAAACCCAAAAAAAAATTAACAAACACCAATCAGATGAATAATAAGAGATAATTTTTTTAATATATAAAACGCTAAAAATACGTTTTTTTTAAATCAATTTTTTTTATTTGTCCAACTCTATGTTTATGCAATTTTATTACAATACATTTGCAAGTTAACTAAAAAATTAATTAAGTTTTAATTATTTAAAAAAGTAAGTAATAGTTATATATCAAATTTTATGTATGGATTTATTTAGATTAAAATTGGCTTTTATATGCTATCCCTTAATTAAATTTAACTAACTAAGCTGAACAAAGGCACACCATTTTTAATTTTTCCAAATGTTTTTCTAAAAAATCCAGTCTAAAAAGTTGGTTTGTAGCCGGAAAACATAAAATAAAACAATTTAACTTTATTATCACAAAAATTAACTAACTAAACTTTTATTTTTTTACAAACCACATTAATTTAAAAATAAAATTTATAAAAAACTTTATAATATTTATTTATATAATTAGTTTTTAATAATTATTGACATAAAACAACCTACTAATTATTTTTATGGTCAAAATGTTTTTTATAAAAAATAAATACATTTTTATATTATAAACTTTTATGCGTAAAAGTAGCAAAATCTTGATTTTAAAATTTTTTCAGATAAACGAATAAGAAATATTATTTTAGTGCGTATTTTTAAGGTCTGCATGGGTCAGCTTAATTAGAGCTCATTTTTGTTTCTTTAGGCGTATAAGATCTAAAAAAAATTTAGCCATTCACAAAAAAAAATTGATGATACTATAATCATTCTTCTTTTCATTTATTTGTTCTTATTTATATTATTCAATTTCTCGTTCATACATTTTTATTGAATTTGAAAATTTATATGTTTAAGATAAATATATCGTGCACGGATAATCCGGCATCTAGATTAACCCTCCCTCCAAACTTTTCTCCGCCTCCCGAGCCGAGACCCATAAATCCGGCCCAGCAATCCGCTGCATCAAGATACAATAGTAATGGGCGGTCCGTGAGGTAACAGTTTTTTCAATTTTACAGTTTAGGAAGAATGATATTTTTAATAAAATGCATTTAATTCTTAATAAATGTTTATTTATGTTAGACATGAGGATTTACATCTAGGATCTGACCAGAACAAAATATATATAACCTTGGTCTCAACTTTTATTTTTGAATTTCGTTATCGATTAGTATAATTATCAGCTGGGGAAAAAATATATATTTATTTTAGTTTCCATAATATTTTACGAGTTATGAGCTAAAAGAATTAACCTCCCATTTTGGAGATTTTTTTTTATCCTACCTAACCAAATTTTGTAAGTCATCCATAAATCCAAAAATAATGAACAACAAAAATCCAAAGAGAAAAAATATTGAAACAAATTTTTGCATATTTAAAATAGCTTAAATGCTCTAAATTTTATATAATATCTTTATTTAAACACATAAACAATATGTCCTAATAAGCTAGGGTGCAAATTTTTTTATTTAAAATAAATAAGTTTAAGAGTTTAATAAAAAAAATTTAACACTTTTTCTCTTTGGTTTGCGAAGTCATAAAATTTGTCTATTTAGTAAAATTTTTTTTGTTATATACCTAGCCAAAGTTCAAAAAAACTTCGGAAAACAAATATATATAATGTTTTCACCTAACTATCTATCTATATTATATTTTCCATCACTTGTTGGAAACCCTTGTAGTTTTTAGGGTTAAGATTGTTTTATATTTGTTTGATATGGTTATTAGAACTCAACAAGATAGGGTTGAGACATCGCGACGAACCAAAAGAGATACCCTTTCCCGCACAATGCACCTAATCGATGGGAATATGGAAGGAATCCTCAATGATTTGGTCGACCCGCTAATTTATCAGTTTCTTGAGATGGGAATAATAAATTAAAGAAGAAACATTATTAGCCAAAACCTACCTCAAGAAAACTTATAAAAAAACCATACTTTAATCAACAAACTACCCTTTTTAGGGGCTTGGACGCAAAATATTATTTATTTAGACATTTCATCTGCCTAGCATAGCATTATAATATAAAGCCAATATATTTAATTAAAAAATTCTTCATTATTTTGTCAGCAACTTTTGTAACTAATTTGACATATTACTATTTATATCTGACCCAAATTGAGAAAAATAGACTTGTAGTATGATATAATGCTGCTGACTCATATTGCAAAAATTATGCAATTTAATTCAATATTATTTTGACCTATAAGAGCATTTCATTATTACTATTGACATTCATAGTAACGTGCTAATAACTCATTGATTTTGTCTTATATGATAGCGTTTTATTTAAATTGTAAACTTAGGTAAATTAAAACTAGTTAAACATTAGATTTTAAATTTATATTAGGGCACGTGCAAAGTGAGTTTTTATTTTCGTAAAATTTTGAAAATTCTAAAATTTTTAAAAAAAAATTTTTTTTCGAAATTTTTTTAAAAATTTTTTATTTCAGAAAAAGCATTTTATGTATATATACCAAATTTGGCAACTTTTAAAAAATTTGCGTTTTATTTCAAAATAAAATTTCTCAAAATTTTGAAATTTTCACAAAAAAAAAACTCACTTTGCACGTGCCCTTAAGAAAAAAAATTACAAATAAATTAAAATTTTGTACAGTAGGCCAACACGTTTAACCAGAAGTAGACATCTTTATGTTAAATTTTAAAATAATTAATACTGAAATTTATTTATTTCTTGATATAGTTTTTAGCATAATATGATTCAGATCTATATGTATTTATTTATGACAAATAATTTACCAAATATGTTAAAATTATTCATGTTCCTTAATACATTTTTTAAATTCAATATGTAAAAAAAAGCAAAAAAAAATTTAATTCTCGATTAATTATACCACTCAGGAATCTTAGTGTTGTAAGAAAATTTGTCATTACCTAAACGCACACATCTTCATTTAAGAAATTTAAATTTAGATGTTTCATGTTTAAAAATCTCCAATTTTTTTTAATGTTAATTACTAAGTTTGACTTATTAAATGCTTTGATGTCAAAAATTTAAAAATTAATTGAAAATTAAATTTTGGGCTCTTCATAATTAGAAAATAATAGCAATAAATTTAATAGCTTTTTTTTTACAGGGAGTTTTTTTTAACATATACTTTTGCTAACATTTGTTTTGTTAGGAGCTATTTTTTTTTAACTGGTCAAAAATTTTGAGAGTTATGAGCTGATAGAGAAAACAATCTTAGGTTTCAAATACGTTTACCGTTTTCAATCTTATTAAGTGGCTAGTAATGAATATATTAGAAAAAATGTCAAAAAACAAAAAATAATTAACAAAAATAATTTAAATTTTTATTTGCATTACAACAGTACAAAATTCAAACTTCATATAATATCTTTATAAAAAACCGATAACGTTTAGTCTTATTTAATTTTGGACGCGAAATATTTTGTATTTCAAAAAATGATGGAAGAGCTTGATTGAAATACTAGAAATTATAGTTCTTATTATAGATAACAAATAAAAATTACAAGCAATTTTGATATGAAGATTTTAAATTTTTTTTAGGGTATTCAAGGTCTCCAAAATATGTGGGCCATTATTTTGATGTGGCCGGATTAAAGCTGAAGGCGGAAGAGAACGGAAAATATATGAAATGAGGACATTACGGCGATGTATTCTTTTATGTTTTAATAATTTTTGTCATTGATATGACAATAATGAATTTTTTTAAATTAGTTAAAAAAATGAGAATGGAATTTTTTTTACAACCTTAAGTAAATTGTCTCTAATTAATATCAAAATAATAACTATGGAAGCATTAAAAAATGAGAAGATAACTAAAACAGACTTATGAAAAATCATATAAAAAATTATGTTTAGTCATGACTCCCCTATCTGAATATTTTATATATTTATAATATACATACATTACCTTTTTGTATTAATTTAATATTAAATATATTTGAAAAGGATATTGCAATTTTCAGTTAAAATATAATTAATCGTTATACATATTAAAAAACGGTCTGCACGAAAATTATATAAATATTTTGTTATTATACTTAGCCCAAAATTTGTTACATATATTATAATAAAGTAAAAAACACAGGACTTAGTTTAGAGTTCTAAGCTAACTAGGAAGATCACGGCCCTTTCAGGAAAATTCAAATCCTTTTACCGTTTTTCAAATCAAACATATTAAATCTGCTATAAACATTAAAAATTTTAGAATTATCACCCAAATAAATACAAAACAAATTTGGAACTTTTTTTGCATACCCACAACAGTTATTGTTGAATTTGAAAATGTGTTATTAAAAACAGATAATATCACGTGCCATGTTATATTTTAACGCGAAATATTCTGTTTTATCTAAATCTGATGTAGGAGCTTTACATAATATAAAATATTATTTTTAATATTCTAGTAATGATAGGCTACAGGAGAATATGAAATTTATGTTTTTGAATTTTTTTAGGGTATTCTCGAATAAAATTAAAAACATTTAGTTATTTATATTTAAAAATCAAATTAATGTAAAATTATTATATTAAGTAGGACTAGACTATTTTTGAAAACAGATTTGCGCCTATTGAAGCTCGGCCTAGATATAACAAGCGTAATCTGATCGAATAGTTGCTGGATCAGATGGAAATGTAAGTGAAATCGGGTCTTTAGGATCAAATATGTTTCGTATGTAATCGAAAGATTCTGTGTTTTTTCTTACGCATTTGCCTAAACATTTATACAAATGGAATTATTTTATAAATGTTAAAAAAAATTTTGAATAAATACCGGAAACTAAAATAATAAAATTTATAACGAAACTATAAAAAAGAGCTCAGCAAAAAATGTCATGGAACACTATCCATCTCCTACCCTTAAACAACGATTTGTGCCCCAATTTTTAAGTAAAAAGTTGGTTTTTTTTAGTTGCAATCATTTTGCTAATTAGGTAATGCCCCAAACAAAACGCCTTTTTTACATATGAATTAAAAAGTTTCACTTAAAAGAAATACAGCATTATATATTATAATAATAATAAAAAAGGTAAAATTTAATTAGTTAATTATAAACAGGAAATTTAGTGTATTTAATATATAAAAGAAGCAATTAAAATAAAAGGTTATATATAATAATATCCTCTGGCCATATTTTTAAAAAAGAAAATAAGTATTTTTCAAAATTTCTATTGAAATTATTTTAACTCGGAGTAACTCTACACACTAAACAAATTTTCTGTAAAAAATTTTTATATAAAAAAAGTTAGACATCATTTTTAAATAATTTTAATATATATCAGTCAAGTTAATACATAAATGCTACATAATGGAATTTAAATATTAATTTTGAAAAAAAATTTCCATGCACATTACATTTATTTTAAATTTCTTTTTTTTAGTTTTAACTTATTAATTGCTTAAACACTCTAGATAATGACCACTATTGTAATTTTCTGAATAAATATATGGGGTAGCAGACAAATGAATACTATATTATCGATCGTCAGAGATTTATAAGTTATAATTTACCTTCAACTTTTTCTTCGCACAACATACGAGCACAATCTAGATAAAGAAAATGCTTTATAAAATTAAGAATCAGTCAAGTAGGTAAATCTTTCGGCTATAGGAAGCGTTCCTCACATTTTTCTAAAAAACTTTAAGATTTTCAAATATTTAAATATAAATTAAAAAAAGTTTACAACTTTTGACAATACGGGTAGGTAAAGATGATTTGTGTCTTATTAAGAACTTTCCAAAAACTGGTTATTTAAATAAGCTTGGAAAAAATTTTTACCGTTGGCAAACTTTTTGGTCGCCAAAATCATAGGGCCAAGTTTTTGTTCCAGAAAGTGCTCAAGGTATTGACACTTATCAGCCAGACCATGAGAAGATGCCCATATCACCTTTAATACCAATATTGTACATATATTTTTGAAAAATGTATTGGGCTGCATACATGCATAGTACACAATATATGTTTTTTTTAAACAGGTCAAAAAAAATTGAAAATGATTTAACTACTGATCATATGCCATCTTTAAATTTACAAATCCGTTCCCATTTTTTAATTAAACATAGGTAGTCAGCTGTCATTTAGAAAAGTTAAAAAACCAAAGATTTAAGATCAAAAACAAATTCAATTTTGCATATTTACAAGAGCTAAACCTTCAAAAAATGTTTTTTTAAAAACTATAAAATGCATCTCGTATTTAAGTTCAAACATATATTATCTAATTGATAAGTAGTTTAATATTTAAAAATTTTTATTTCGCAATTTAAAATATAATAAAGGGTTTTTATAGAAAAAAAAATTTTTTAAATTTTATTTTAGGTTTTTCTTGAGGTCGCATAACTGGTCATTTTGGTAAAACTATCTCGTTATAAACTGATATTAAGAGTCAAAGGCGTAAGACACTACTAAAGAAAAAGTATAAGAGATAAGGCCATCAAAGGGATGTATGCATGTTTTCATAAACTTCTTTTTTTTGACATAGATATTTATTGACCTAACGTAACAGGGAAAAATGTATTAAATTATTTTTTTGAAATTAAATAAGCCTGAAGAAGGTTACAGCTAATCAACATATTCAAATCTTAAAACTAATTTGTGAGCAAAACTAAAAGGCTATTTAATGTAAATATGTTTTTGTGTTTCACAACTCTGTGAGATCTAGTCAAATAGCGGTTCTGCATAGCGTTACAAATAGTAAAACAATATTAATAAAAAATATACAATTCCGTTAACTCCCATATCTAAGGCCTGTTTAAAACTATATTTAAGATCTTTATCGTCGAGGAATATTTCAGAATTTCTAGGAGGCTTTTCCATAATTTGTAATTGGCTAAATTGAGAAAAAGGAATGATAATGATAAAAAAAACAAAAACAGAAGGCACCTAATTTTTTATAATATTTCACATATTATTAGATTGGCACGCCAATTTGTTCACACTACCTTTAAAAATAAAATCTTTACCTTATATGTGAATTTGTTTTAAAATTTTTTATTTAATTACACTGGACAACAAAAAAAAACAACATAAATAATTTTTTGAAGGTTTTGTAGAGAATTTTCTTGCGATAACGATCCCGTTAGTTTTTTTCCCAATGCCTCCAATTTTTTTAGACCGCGTCTAAAGTTCAGAAAAAAATTCACACAATTTATTTTACTATTAATTCTACTAAAAATCTATTGGTATATTCAGATTCCTTATAAGAAAACATATCTATAAAAGGTTATTACTTAAAATTTATAGCAATTTACTTTTAAGTTATTTAGGATCAAAAAACGGAGTTTATGAGAAAAACCACTAATTTTACAAAAATAAAAAAATAAAAAAAAATTAAATATTTAAAAAAAAATTAAACCCCTTACGTTAATAATGAATGTTTTCTTTATCTAAATATATTTTTTAACTTTTGTTACTACCCATAGGTTTTATGATATAGAGGCCCAAAATACCCCAAAAATTGAAAAATCTTAACTTTGACACCGAATAAATAAAAATCTAAGGCATTGGCTTAAATATTTCATATTCGTGATCAGCGCCAAATAACCAAAAACCATTGTTGCCATAAATGATGCTTAAGGTCGTCCAAATTTTGTTGTCCACTGTTATTTATGCTTCTTTTGTATTCCAATCAAAAGGCAAAAATCAATACCTCAATTAAAAAAAAATAATTTATGGGACATTTCAGGAAAAAAATACATACTAATAAAATAGATGATCTCCATGTTGCTGAAAGTATTTGTTTAAGAGATTTATATATAAGTCTTATAATATACATAAAATTGTAATTTTTTTTGAAAATTTGATAATGACAATTACTTTAAAAGTTAACAATTTTAGTATTGGATAACCCAGGTCAACAAATCAATATTAGAAACGTGAATTTTATAATAAAAGAATGCATGATGACCTAGTTTTTCGTTTTTCTTAACTTTTTCCGTCTTTGGCTCCTTAAATCGGCCTATAACACAAATGGCCTTTTTGGACCAAATTGATAGACCTATATCCTTAAAAAAAAGTTTTTAAATCTTTTATGCACATAAAAATCCCTTGTAACTCACATTTATAATCACAAATGGCATTTAAATAATATAAAATATTTTGCGTCCAAACTTTAAACCGACATGATATATTATCCGTTTTTAATAACTGAAGTTTGGTTTGAATTTAACAGTTTAACTAATGTTATGCAAAAATAAAATTTCAATTTATTTTTGTTTTTGAATTTTTTGCGTTTTTTTAACCTTTTTTATTAAAATTTTTTAATATACCTTACTCATTTGATTAGGAAAAACAATAAACGGATTATATTCACAAATATGGCAGGTTTGATCTCTGATACCTCCTAACTATCATATGTTAACCTGTGTAATAAAAAGACGATATCTCTCATAATCTCGTAAAAAACAGAATTTATTTTTTAAACTTATATTAATTAAAACTAACATCTTCGTTTCTGAAGTTCCCGGGTATTCGAAACGAAAATACGCATAAACGGGCAGGCTTTGTTGTTTAATCGGCATTTTGTTCTTAATACGCAGAGATTCATGGAAAACTATGGAAAAGATTAGTAAATCAAGATAAAAATATTCCTGTTTATATTAATCAATTGTAATATATTTTTCGTTAATTTTGCAGATTACACTGGACAACAAAATTTGGACTAAGCATCATTTATGGAAACTATGGTTATTCGTCAAGTTTTTGGCGCCGATCACGAATATGAATTTAGAATTTTAGCTAATGCCTCAGATTTTTAGTTATTCGGTGTCAATTGAGATTTTTTAATTTTTGTAGTATTTTGGGCTTCTATATCATAAAACCTATAGATAGTAACAAAAATAAAAATATTTAGATAACGAAAACATTCAAACGTAAGAGGTTTATAATTTTTTTTAATATTAAATTTTTTTTATTATCCGTTTTTTAATCCTTTATAACTTAAAAGTAAATTGCTAATAATTTTAGGTAATAACCTTTTTTAGATATGTTTTTTAAAAAGAATCTGAATATGCCAATAGATTTTTTGTAGAATTAATAGTAAAAGAAATTTCGTAAATTTTTTTCTGAACTTTGGAAGCGGTTCTAAAAAAAATTGGAGGCATTGGAAAAAAAGCTAAACACGGAATCGTTATCACAAGAAAATTCTACAAAACCCTCAAAAAATTGTTTAGTTTTTTTTGTTGTCCAGTGTTATTAAACAAAACATACTTTTGGAAATTTGTGAAGTTACAATATAAAAATAACAATTAGAATTTTATTTTGATAATAAAACAATTTACATATTTATTTAATTTATTCTAAATGTGCAAAATTTTTGGCGGAAAATGGTAAATCCAAGATTACGTTCTATGCGGAGCCAACTTTAACAAACAATGATTGCATAGTAATATTTATTTTTTTTATAATATAAAATTATCAATATTGTATCATCGTTAAACTAATTAACAATCCTGTATGTAAATTTTTTGAACAATTAAGGCATAGTTAAATATTACTAAAAATATATAACACACATGGGTAACAATCATAAAATTATGGTCAACGTAAAAGATAGATATTTTTACGATATTTGTGCACCTATCAACAAAAACTAATATCAATATATCATCATATTTTTTTAATGAGTTTACAAACCTAAATGCAAGTGCCCAAACCCTATATTTCGCCGAAAGAAGAATATACTGCTTAGCTCAATGTCCATGATCTAAACCATGGAATGGACGGAATGCATATAGTCAACGTCCAGAACGTACTGATAGAATATTTTCTAGACACAATATCACAGTACAAAGCCTATTTTTGGCCTAAGCTTTATAGGGAATTAGTTGTACCTCAAATAGCTACTATGGCTAAAAACCAGTGATATATAATAGTTTATGAAAATAAGTTGCTTTTATTTTAACCCAGCTGATCGGAAATTTTATTTCAACAAATATTAATGCCAGAAACGTGAATTTTATGAAAATTTAATGAAAGCATTTTCATGAATCTCATATATATTTTTCGTTTTTCTTAGTTTCATCCGTCTTTGGCTCCTAAGATCCGTCTAAGGCAAAAAATTGCCTTTTATGCTCAAATTGTCAGTAAATATACTCAAAAAGAAAAAATTACAACATATTTTTTGCATAAAACATTCTTTTTAATTTATATTTATAATTACAAATAATGAGAAGTGAATTTTTTTATTTTTTTTAAGCTCTTACATTGGCAATTAGATAATACAATATTTCGCGTCTAAACTAAAATTGTGAATATGCAAAATTAAATTTCAATATATTTTTGTTTTGAATCTTGTTTTGTTTTTTTGACCTTTATCTCTAAAATTTTTAATGTTTATACCTGAATAACTGAATCTGATTATAAACGGTAAATGGATTTTATAATCCCTAAGAAGGCAGGTTTGATCTCCATAGTTAAATCATAGATCTCAAAAAATTGTTGACTGTGTTATATTGAGTTAATTAACTTTAAAAATATTATAAAATGTGTCTAAGTTCTAATCAAGATTAAAAAAAATTTATTAGTCAAAATACGTTAAACATTATATAATTTTTTTGTAATAAATCTTTAGTTTATATTTAAGGTCTAATCATTTTTTTTTCTTCGTTTTATGAACATAAAAGCTCATATAAGAATAAACTTTTTATTGATAATGGGTGATTAGTTTTGTTGATTAATAATTTTTAAAATTAGTATATATTTAACCAATATATGAATTTGTTAATACCAGGCCAGATTCTAGCTTTTCCATTTGGGGGGGGGGGGGGGGCAAAAAAACTTGTGGGGGGCAAAAAAACTCGTGGGGGGGGGGGGGCAGAAAATTTATTTTTGCAGCCTTCGGCGGCAAAATTGGCCGTGACCTTCGGTTATGGCAAAAAATATACATGTACAACAATAGAATCCACGTTCAAATTTTTTTAACAAATTAATAGTAATTTATTATATTTATAAAATAAAAAAAATGATTGCTTATAATTTAAATATGTGAATTAGAATTTTAATTGTTTTCACTAATATTAATTGCTCAAAAAGATATGAGGTTTGGAAAATTTTAAGTATAATTTTATCGTTTGATATCAATGCGCATGAAAATTAAATTTATGATATATATGAATGATAAAAATGAATTAAGAACTTTGGATTTTAGAAAATGAATAGTAAATATGATTGATTATCATGAAAACAAATAGTTTAAGTATGCTAATTTGGAAGAATATATATGAAAAAACACTGGTTATAACTAGTTATTAATATTAGGGTAAAAAATTAAATAAAACATAAACATAAACGTCAACGCATTAAAAAAACAATCATGTCTTGAATTTTAGTAAATAATTAGCTGATTATGAGCAGTGTTTTGTATTAATCTAACAATTTTATGCTAGTTTGTTTTGTGATTAAATTATAAAATTCATCAAAATTTAACGCCCCAGTTAATGATTTTTCGTGCCCTAGAAGAACCAAATCACCTTTACGCAGGTCACTACTTGCCATCCTACTAGAAGTTATTAGAAAATGTAGCCTCACAACTCGACGTTAAAGAGCCAAAACAAATTTATAGAAAAAATGTTAAATAGATTAGAAAATGCATTTTTGTAATCATATAAAAATTTAACAAAATCTTTAGTAATTCTTTGTAATTATTAAGTTTCTTATAAAAAAAATTTTTGACTCGGTCAATTTCTTTAGAAAATAAATTTTAATATATTACTTATTTTTAAAAGAGGCTCTAATTTATTTATACCTGAAAAAAGATTATTCAAATTTATAAGGGAATCTAAAGATTTTAAATAAATATTATCGAAAAAATCTACTATTAAAATAATCATAATTAAATTAATAATATTAAAATAAATACTTTTTACCTCATCATTAAAATTAAAATATTTTTAAATTTAAATAAAAATCAAAAAAATCTTTAGGTTTAGTTTTTCTTTTATCCATAGATAAATTATTGTCATTTAAAAAAGTATTAATATCAAAATGGTTTTTGAATAAATCTTTAAATGTATTTTTATTTCTTGATTGTTTAATTTCTAACAAACAATGTATTAAATCAGAAGTTTTAGAAACATAAGTCGTTGCATTGAAATTGATCTGTAAATATTTTTAATAAAAAAAATTTTTCAAATAATACAAAAAAATAAATTGATGATTATTATATGGTCAAAAAAACCCGACTCTTCGGCCCTGTGACCTGAAGTTATAAAAGTTTTTTTATATTTAATTTTTAAAAGAGTTTCAAATATTTTTGTGTAATTTAAAAAAAATAATGGCCAGGTAGTCACCACACCACCGATGGGGCAGCCGGGGTATGGTCCCGCATTTACTACCTACCTTGATTGCATCATGTTGAACAAATTTATGAAGAAAAGAAAAAATATCAAAAAAATCTTTCCCTTCACTTAAAAATTTTAAGACAATCTTTTACAACAAGATGCAATCGGTGGTTAAAGCAGTAAATAAACGGGACATGGTGTCCAGTTATTTTGCTTAAAAATATTTGAACACCACCTTCTAGCCGGGCATTACGTTCGCCCCATCGTAGCATTGTGCAATCAGGTTCTTTGGTTCTAGATTATATTCTAAAAAAAGATTGATGACAATTTCTTAGGCATCAGATTTATAAATTGCTTTCACAAATATAAAGCTTTCTATAAAATCAAATTTTTCTATATATCTAATAACAAAAGAAATAATTTGTGTGTTAGTTTGATCTCTATAGCGGATGAGAAGTGTTAATGAATAAAAACACTTTTAAAAAAAGTAAATATTTTTAAAATAATATTTTTTAGATATTTTTGACGAAGCAAATTTAATTATATTATGTAGAAGTAAAAAAAACTCATACGTATTTTTTTTGGGGGGGGGGGGGGGGGGGGCAAAAATAAAATCACTATGTATTTTGGGGGAGGGAGGGGAGCAAATTCAATTGGGGGGGGGGGGCAAACATAAAATTACTATGTATTTTGGGGGGGGGGGGGGCAAATTCATTTTTTTGGGGGGGCCAATCAAAAACTTTTGGGTGGGCACTGCCCCCCTAAAGGGGTCTAGAATCGTGCCTGGTTAATACTCAATTATAATTTTAAATTATAAAGTGTTTGTTTTAAACGGTTTTTAGCTTTACGACATTTGAAATTAAGATATTTAATGCATTTTAAGTATGATTTAGAATAGATTACAAATTCTATATGTAGAAAATTTTTATATGTGATTTTTAAACCTGTTCCTGGGATTAAGGAATGTTTAATTAATTTAGTTCTTAAAATCATATAAATAATTAGTCGTCAGAAAAATTTACTGCAAGATTGAAATGCGCTAAATTTAAAACCTTTTGGAGGCATTAGACGCAGAGCGCAATATCTCGCGGCGAAAACAGCCAAATAATCTTCCACTGGCAGCATTTAGGCTTTTTTCAGTATGCTAAATATTTCACCTCGGTAATGTTCTTAAGATACGCACCTTAAATCAATTGATTTTGATCTTTAAGAGTTATTACTTTTTTTTAAAGTTGAGCAGTGGAGTATACTTTTTGGTCAACGCAATGCAGATCAACGTTTTGCTATAACGTTATTATTTTTCATACTTTGAACACATATTATTAAAAAAGCAAACAATAAATACTCTTATGTATCCAAACACTCGTGTCGGTAGGGTTAGAAAGAACCTGACGATACAGATATACATCGGGAAAAAGGGCCGTAGATAGCTCGTACAACCACATGTTAGATTCGGTCACATTTCGTTGCTTTTCATCACATTTTAGGCTTTCCATATCGCTGCCAAAAATAGTCGCATCGAATATATATGTCTACATCAATTTAACTATTTTTAATTTTATCAATCTTTAGCAGCACGCAATATTGAGGCCAATATGTTTAAAACAAATAAGTAAAAATAATGGTGTTTTCCCCAAACGTATTCGCTTTACTTTCCGATGTGTTATTTTATATGGCGGTAATAAAGATTAATAGAAATAAAGAATGTGTTATATTATATTATAAAATTTTACGTCATATAGCAATAGGGGTACCTGTAGTAACCCCATTTAGCACGAGGCCTCAAGTTTTTTCCAATTTCTAGGGTGGATTCAAAAAATTTTCGAGTCGCTGCATCGAAATAATGGGTCGACATGTATTTTAGATCTTGTGGATTGCTTATTTCTGGATGCCTGGCTTGTGCATATTTTATTGAATTTTCCTAAAACGTTAAAAGATGATTTTCTTTAACAAAATGTTAAAATATGCTTGATATTATATATTTTTACAAAAAAATTTGATTAAATTATTTACATTTAAGTTTTATTTTCAATAAATAACATAAAAACTTTAAAACTTGCCCCTCTATAATTTAATTTCATTTGGGTGTCCAATCTGATTTCAACAATACCCAATTCTTAAATAAATTCATGCATTACAAAGGCGCAGAGAAAAAAAGATGGGGGGGGGGGGGGGGGGGGGTGATATGAAGAGAAAATGTGATATCTTTTAATGAAGCAAAAAAGTTTAAGTCAGTATACAAGCTAACATTAGCATAATAATTTGTAGTATTATTATATCTAATTAATATATTAAATCTGTATATTTAGATTAAATTATAATTTTATTTATTTATTTAAAATTTAAACAAAAAATTATTTATTTAATCCTTTGTAACATGATTTAAGATACAGAATGAAAAAAATTAAGTGTCCAGGCCTTAAAGGTATGGCTGTTCCAATAATAAGAGGCCTTAAGGAGGTGTTAGCAGATGTTCACTACCAGAGCTGGGAAAAAACCCATTTTTCGACTATCAAATTTTGTTTTTTAAAAATTTTATAAAATTAATTATTAATAAATACAGAATATAAGCAGAAAATCTTAAATTTTATAAATATTTTCTTGATTAAAGCTAAAACCCTTTATTTTTTCTAAATTTCGAAAAATAAAAAAATGAGTTTGACCCAAAAATGGTCATTTTCCCAGCTCTGTTCACAACCTTGCATGCGCCGTTTAATATTAGAAATAGGATAATTTACTACTCATATTTGCATATCTTTTTCTCAATTGCACTGGTGCATCTGTTTTTTTTAGAAATTACTGGTGTATTTGATTCAATCTCAGTCTATTTATAGGCTAACTTTGGAATCAGGCCGGCACAATTTACCTCCACCCTTCCCATTGCTCTCCAGAAAAGGTAGAAAAAGGAATAAAATTCAAATATATTTATTTTGTAAATTTAAGATGCTAGACGCATTAAAACATGTAACTAAGGATTTACAAATTGACGAGGCGAAGGGAAAATAAATAAGATTTTATAGGTCGTATTTTATTCGCATTTTTAAGTTTCACAAGGAATAGTATGCTGGGCCCACCCCCGTCTAAATAAGAAGGATATTAGAGTCGGTGAAATCCTCCATGATTTCCCCAAATTTGTTTTTCAATAGCAAACTACACATTATATATTTACTTTATAAAGCTCCCTTAATTTGCCTTCGATAATGTTGAGACTCAATTGATATTCTTCAAAATCGATTACGGCAAGTCCCTAAATGCAAAGTGTTTAAAATAATAAATACATATTGAACATGCGCACAAAATTCAAATTGACAATATTAGATTATTCATTACCAACTATGCCTTATTTTTATATCTCATGATTAGCACAATTAGTGTCCGTCATGTTTAGGATTGGAATATAACAATTTGATTTTTAGTTGATTGAATAGTATATTTCTGTAAAGGATAAGGACTTAAGCGTTAATTAAGTTCTATAAATTATTCAGCCCGATTGACCACTGTTTAGCCAACTCTAACAAGTTAAATACATTTTAATCTTTTAAATTTATTATAATTTCACTCTAACCAGTATCGGCAAATTTCTAATAAGCTAATAACATAGGTCAACAAATTGGTCATAAACTTGAATTAATAAAACATAAAAAAATGCACCCCCCCCTGAGGGCCTAATCTCATATATGTTTTTCGTTATTCTTAGTTTCTTCCTTCTTTGGCTCCTCAGATCCGTCTATGACGAAAAATGGCCTTTTTTGACCAAATTGACAGCTAAATATATCCTAAAATATTTTTTAATTTTTTCATATAAAAATCCCTAATAACTTATATTTTAAATCACCAATAATGAAAAATAATTTTATCAATATATCAAGCTCTTACATCGGCATTTAGATAATAAAAAATATTTCGCGTCTTAACTTGAATACGACACGATATATTATCGGTTTTTAATGTAAATTATATTAAAAGTTTAAATTTTTTAATTATTATGACTATGCAAAATAATATTTCAATTTATTTTTGTTTTCAAATCTTATTTGGTTAATAGACCTTTTAGAATTTTTAATGCTTATAACTGACTTACTAAGTTTGATTCGGGAAAACGGTAGACGGATTTGATATTTCCTAAGATGGCAGGTTTGTTTGTAGTTTAACTCATAACTCTCAAAAAATTGTTGACCTGTGTTATACAAAATAACAATGCTTTCCAGGGGATAGGGAAAGAAGACGTGGGAATGGGAAAAATGGGATGGGTTTGTGATGTATAATTTTAATTGCATTTTTATAGAAGTTATTTAGTAGAATGCGCCCTATACTCACTTTCTCCCCCTCTTTTGCAATGTGTATTTAAACCGGTTAAATAGTTAAATTCGGACCTGCAACTTGGTAAGTCCGATGTTTTTTTAATTTAGGCCATAACTAAAAACATCAAAAATTTAGAAAAATGAAAACATTAAAAACATATAAAAACAAACAGGATATTTAAAATAGTTTATATGTAAAATTCAAACATTAATATACATCAAAAATAAAAATATATGAGTCTTATTTAGGTTATAATGGATCTAGTACTTACAAATTTTATAAGACTTTACTCCGAATATTTAAGAACAAGACATGCGCATCCCACATGATGCGCATTCATACATTTTCTCACTCATACATTTTGCATTCATACACATATACATATCCGATTCAGTTATCATTTAATAAATTAACATAATATTTAAAACACCGAATAATCTCGAAGTCGCAAAAATTAGTCAATTCTTTTTGCGATACATATTTTAAATTGCCGGAACGGAATACTTTAAACGCAAAGTATATATGAGGTAAATTCTTAGAGATTCTTGTTCTAGTATTATGATTTAGTTATTACACAGGTCAACAAATATTTATGTCAGAAACGATATGAAAACATAAAAGAGTATATTCCCATGATGACCTAAACTCATAAATGTTTTTTGTTTTTGTTAGTTTCTTCCGTCTTTGGCTCCTTAGATCAGTCTATAACGAAAAATGGTCCTTTTTGAACAATTTTAGTCTAAATATACCCTAAAAAATTTAAAAATCTTTTTTGCATATTTAAATACCTTGTAACTTATATTTTTAATCACAAATAATGGAAATTTTTTTTATTAATATGTCAAGCTCATACATCGGCTTTTAGATAATATAAATTATTTCGCGTCGAAACTTAAATACGACACGATATATTATCCGTTTCTAATGAAAATATTATTTGAAGTTTGAATTTAACAGTTAATGCAAAAAAAATCAATTAATTTCTGTTCTTAAATCTTTTTTGGGTTTTTAACCTTTTTTTTCTAAAATTTTTAATTTTTATAACTGACTAACTAAGATTGATTAGTAAAAACGGTTAACGGATTTGATATTCCCTTATATAGCATTGATTCCTGTAGTTAACTCATAACTCTCAAAAAAAATTGTTAATCTGTGTTATACACATTTATTTTTTGTCGACATATGCAATGGCTGAATAAACTTCGAGGAACATTAATTGTATTTTATGTACCTCTATAACCATAACATGACACGTGGGTCTAAATAACCAAGTCGGAAATAATAAATTGTTCGCATATTAATAAAATTGATGATAAAAATATCATTAGGTACATCATAATTCTCATCAGGCATAAGTTTTTCAATGTATTTGCGAAATTTTTCAAGATGCAAGGACACGTCACCAAGTTGAGGAATTCCACCATTAACAGCTTCGAAGTCATTATCCATGGCGAATTCCTTCTCTCGATCATCTAGACAAAAAAATTTTTGAGTGTTTTACAAAGATTTATGAGTTTTGTTTTAGTATTTGACCCATGCTATTATAGCTTTTTTTATAAGTTCTATTAAAATCAAAAAAAATTTAACTTGGTGAAAAATTTAATCAGTGGAAAACTGTAGGGCGCAATTTTGACTTAAAAATATAAAGTTTGTTTGCGTTATCTTTTAAAAAATAACCTAGATTGCTGGGGCGGGGGTTTAAACTCTTTTTTTATTTTGAGAAAAAAAAAAAAAAAAAAAAACCCCCCAAAATTTTATATTTTTAAAAAAATTTTTCTTTTTTTATAAAAAAAAAAACAAAAAAAAATTTAAAACACCCCCCCCCAAACAAAAAAAAACAAACAAAATAAAGGCCTAAAAGTGGCCAAGGCATGGCACCTATGGCCATTTTGTGTGTTAATAGCATAACAAGTCCATTCGCAAGCCTATTGTATGCTGTAAGCTAGTCATTTTTTGCTATTATATTTAAACACGTATATGCTAATATACCGCGTGCTAAATTATTCTCTAATCTAAATTTTGATCCATGATAACAACAGCTTAAAAACGAAAAGGTGATTTAGAAAAAAAAAATGTTTTTTTTGTAGATGCACATTAATTATCTGTTCAATCCGATATCAAAATTGCCTAAAGCTAATAAAGGTTGGGGGCAAGGAATAAATTTGATAATAGTTTTATTGAAACCAACCTTACCTAAGCTTTTATTGAGGATTTTGTAATGTGGCCATAGTAATTCACGGAGGTAAAAAATGACAATCGTGTTTCCGTAAAATTCTTGATCCTTATTATGTTCTATACCATAGAGATCCAAATTGAGAGGGTGGCCGAGGATTGGTGTACAGATGTTTGAGGGTATGTTCCAGAAAACACGAAATTTCTTGGTATCTATAGACAAATCGAATCGTATTGCAAAAATTGATATATTTGCGACTTATAGTTTTTAATAAAAAAATATTTTTCGCCAATATCAAAGGTCAACAAATATCAATGGCACAACCGTGAATTTTAGGAAAGCATGAAAGAATTTATCCCTATGGTAATTTTATCTCATAAATATATTTTGTTTTTTTTAGTTTCTCCCTGCTTCGGCTGCTTACACCCGTCCATATCGAAAAAATGGCTTTTTTTTGACCAAATCGACAGATCGAATATACACTAATAAAATTTAAGAATCTTTTTTTCAAATAAAAATCCCTTGTAGCTTATATTTATCATATCAAATAAGAAATAAAATAAAATATTTTAGTAAATCAGGTTATATCAGAGTTTAAATAATATGAAAATATTTCGCGTACAAACTTAAAAACGACACGATATATTATCGGGTTTTAATAAAAGTTTTATTTAAAGCTTGAAATTAATAGTTTAGCTGTCGTAATTATGCAAAAAAAAATTTAATTTGTATTTGTTTTTGAATCTTTTTTGTTTTTTTTGGGGGAGCGGGGGGGAGGGGGGATTTTTCTAAAATTTTTAATGTTTATGGCTGGCTAACTAAGTTTGAATGGGAAAAACGACAAACGGATTTGAAACCCCTAAAATGGCACGTTTGATCTCCGTAGTTAGCTAATAACTCAAAAATTTGTTTACCTGTGTATTATACAAATGGTAAGATTCAAAAATTGAAATTTTGAAGTTAAACATACTATAAATTAAAATTAATTATTTTTTATTTCATCTAAGGATACAAGTTGTAACTTGCCTAAATAAAATATTTATAAAAAGTGAAAATCAGTAAAGTCTAAAATAAATTTTTTTTAATATTGTTTTAGAAATAGATTTTAGCTTGATAGTCAAATTGGTGCTGGAAATATTATATTGGTACCACAATATTAGGCAGTGTTTAATAAAAAAATTCTCCCCCCCTGAATTCCTCTCTTTTTTTGTTTTGGGGGGGGAAAAAAAAGAGTGAGAGGGGGGATATTTTTTTTTGGGGGGGGTAAAAAATTAAAAAAAAAAAAATTTTTTTTAAAAAAAAAAAAAAAATTTTTTTTTTTAAAAAAAAAAAACTCTATTTTTTTTTTTTTGTTTTTTTTTTTTTTTTTTTTTTTTTTTTTTTTTTTTTTTTTTTTTTTTTTTTTTTGAGGGGGGGGGGGGGGGTTTTTGGGGGTTTTTTGTTTTTTTTGTTTTTTTTTTTTTTTTTTTTTTTATAATTATTATAATTATAATAATTTTTATAATATTTAAATATTTATTTTTTATTTTTTAATTTTTTTTTTTTTAAAAAAAGGGGGGATATTAGGTCAGGAAAAACGGTGTGGGTTTTTTAAAAGTTGGATTTTAAGAGTTTATGTCCAGCCAACAATATTCCGCCAGCCATTTTTAAAACTTCCACCGACGGAATATATTATATAGCCGTTGAGATCAAATCCAATACGCCGGGCGAGATATAGCCTATTGAATATTATGATGATTGCTGCCTGCCATGTTCTTGGTCATATACTCATTTTTTATGAAAGGGAAACATGCAAGCGGTACCGTTGTAGTAAGGCGGAAATTTTTATAATATCAAACAAGTAATTTTTAGGAGCCATGATATATTTAGAACGGAGACCTTTAATTAAAAAATTATTTTATCGACCTGAATTTTCGGTTTTCAAATTCCCTGTCAGACCCTTCGGCTAACTTAAAATATTTTTAAAAATTGCCAGGTTATTAATGTAATTTGTAAAGTAGTATTTTGGGAAGGTGATAGAAAAATTTTCCCTTAAAGTTAACCAAATATTTTTTGCGTATGCGTTCAGTTATCTTCTTTTATAAAAAAAAATTAGAAGTTTTGAAATATTAATTTGAGTTTCTACATCGAAGATTGTTAACCAAACAATTTCAGACACTCGGAGCAGTTATTTTGAGCAAAAATAAATTTATATCTAAATTTATCTAAACATAGCTAATAATTTTTTCAACAAGGCTTTTAAATTCTAACCCTCATTAAAATTTTTTGAAATTAAATTTTTTTCATAAAGATTTCAAAAAATTCTAGAAAAAAAATTGCGGATAGTATCGAACGCATTCGCTAAAGTATAATAAAATTTTTACCATGTTGCTCTTTTAAGCAAAGTATCAGTGACAAATATCCATATTTAAAGATCAGGATTGTTACAACGATCGACCGAATGGCTGGCACTGAGCATGCCATTTTGTTTTCAAGATTAAAAGTATGAATTTGTTTCGTGTGAGAAGGTAGAGCCAATTCAAAGTAGAAATGAATCGTTTTGCCTGGGCCCGGTCGTTCAAACGCTAACGGCCATCAATAGCCTTAGAAATTTCGGTCAAAAAATATTGTTTACATTGTCAAAATCATTAATCGATAATTGATTATAAATATAAAAAAATATAAACATGATTTGACTTGAATTGTTACAATAGTATACAAATGAACCTAAGTAAGTTATAGCTTTATCATTTACAAAGTTTTTAATGCTGGTGGAGCAAAAATAAGTTAAATGGGTTATTAGTTGATAAATATTTGATTTGAGACATTCTAAAAACAACTTGACCCCAATAAATCTGCAGGAGAGAATCGTTGGTTTATCTAATAATTAAAAAGGGGTATGGAGTTTTAAAGCTAAAATATAAAGATATTGACTTATTGGACAATCAAATTTTTGCTGCCTCAAATATTACTTTTATTGATATCTAATGTCAAATAATGATAGAAGCAAATTATATTATTTCAAAAATTATAATAGCCAAGCGATGAAAATATTCTTGTTGACTAAATTTTATAATAATATTGAAAATTGGGGCAATATATAAGAATTGACGAATATTTTTATGATCATCCTGAAGCAGGACACAAGGGATAAATGTCAACTCTGCATTCGCTCCTATTTGAAACTAAACAAATAAGTTGTGTTTAAAAAATAAAAAAATTAATTTTTTTTATATTTCCTTTAAAAATAATGGCATGCCCCTAAAGATGACATAATTAGCCAAAAAGTAAATTTATATTAAAAAACAAAACAAAATTTTGTCTGAATCAAATGTGGGATAAATTTGGACCAATGGGGGTAAAAAGGGATGTTTTCCTTGTGCCAAAAGAAAGAAAAAAAATCAGTCTATAAAATATAAAGATCTCCCCCCTCCCCCCCCCGGATGGAAAAACGATTTAGAAATGAAAAAGTTAAATTTTTTTAAATTAAGTTCTTAAACCCATTTTTCCGTATCTCGCATTTAAAAAAAAATTAGTAAAAAATTATAATCAAGTATAAAAACGCACAAATTAAGTGAAATGTCCTACATATTTTAAAGCTAAAAATCTTTATATATTAAAAAATTAAGTTTGATCTATTATATAAAGTTTAATCCTTAAAATAGAAAGCCCCTTATTTGTTATTAAAATGGGACATTTTATATAGAACTTTTTTTTAAATTATTTTTTGGCCTTTTTAGGGACTGGGCTCTTTTTTTTGTCACGCTTGGTTTAAATCAATTTTTCGGTTATGAATGCATGCCAACGCGTTGAATTTCAATGCGAAACAACAGAAAAATATTAACAGTTATATTAAATATTTGAGATCTTCTGTTTTATTTGCGTAAGTCTGATTATTTGTAGTAACTAAGATTCATAATCGCAGCTTTTAATTGATTTTTGCACCCTGTTCTTGTTTCTTACAAAATTCAAGGCAACAGAATTTTTTTATTTTTAAATAGAGCTAAAATATGACTCATTATTTTTATATTTTTAGGCAAATTACATTGGACAACAATTGGACGACCCTAAGCATCATTTATGGCAACAATGGTTTTTGGTCAAGTTTTTGGCGCTGATCACGAATATGAAATCATTTTGGCCAATGCCTCAGATTTTTAGTTATTCGGTGTCAAAGTGATTTTTCAATTTTAGGGGTATTTTGGGCTTCTATATCATAAAACTATTGGTATTAACAATAAAATATATTTAGATAACAGAAACATCATTATTAGTAAGGCGTTTTAATTTTCTATTACATTAAATTTTTTTTATTTTTATAAAATTAGTGGTTTTCGTCAAATCCGTTTTTTGATCCTAAATAACTTAAAAGCAAATTGCTAATAATTTTAGGTAATAACCTTTTTTAGATTTTTTTTATAAAAAATTAATAGTTTTAGAAATTTTGCGAATTTTTTTTCGAACTTTGGAAGCGGTTTAAAAAAAATTGGAGGCATTGGAAAAAAAACTAAACCCGGGATCGCTATCGCAAAAAATTTTCTACAAAACTCTTTTTATGTTTTTTCGTTCTGTAAGAATATTCTGTAAGAATAAATCCTTGATCATTTGCAAAAATGCTAACTATGACACTTTATGGATCTAAGTTTAAAGCTTTAATAATAATTTATATTTTAAAATGTGGTCAACTTGAAAATACAATTTTAAATTAAAATATTTTTTTAACTATCTAGATTGTTTAAATTTTTAAGAAAACTTAATACTAAAAAGCTATAATTTTGCTGATTTTAATAGATTTTATCACAATAAATAAATATCATATCAATTATGGCAAAATAATATTTATATAATTTAGAGTAAAAACATATTCAACAAAATACACTTTTTATGTTCAATTAGAAAACGAAATCCCTTCATCATAGATAGGCTAACAATAAAAAAAAACAAAGAGAAAAGGATTAAATTACACTATAAAAATTACCAAAAATTTATTTTCCGGATTAGTTAGACCGGACATCTAAATTTGGACAATCTTAAGCATTCTTTATGGAAACTATTGCTATTGATCAATTTTCTAATGCTTTATATTAATATATGCCATTTTATAATATAAGTTGCTGACGATAATCTTAACTGAGGAATATTTGGGCTTTTATATTATGAAACCTGTGTGTAGAAACAAAAGTCTAATAATGTATTTAGATTAAGGAAACATGCATTATTACAAATATAATATTATACTTTTATGTTTTGCAAAATTAGTGGTTTTTGTTAAAATAACCGTTTCCCTAAATAACTTGAAAACAAATTGCTTATAATTTTAAGTTATAACTTTTTTTGATATGTTATAGACAGGGCTGGGAAAAAAAACTTAATGGGTTTTTTTTAAACAAGTTTTTGAGTATTTTTTTTACAAATGCCCATAAACTCGAGGGCATGGCAAAAAAAAGCCCCTTTTCTTGCTTTAAGAAAAAAGGAATATTTAAAAAAAGCTCCTTTTCTTCAAAAAAAACTCCTAGGAGTTTTTAGAAAAAAAAACCCACCCATCATTATTATAAAGAAAAAATCAAAATTTTTTGAAATTACTATAGAGAAAACATAAAATGGGCTTTTTGGGGCTCTATTTAAGAGTCAATTTTTGTGGGGTTTTTTTGCCCCTTTTCTTAGTAAAGGCTTTTTTTGAATTCTTATTTTTTCCCTTTATTTGTGGCCCCCTTTCTAAATTTATGTTTTAGGGGAAAAAATGAGCCAAAGTTTTTTGGCTCATTGTTTTCCCAGCCCTGGTTATAGATATCTAAATATGGCAATAGAATTTTTTGGAAATTCGTATAGAAAATTTAATTTCTTTTCTAAACTTTACCCGCAATATAAAAAAAGGGGCATTGGAAGGAAATTTAAACTTAAAATCAATATCAAGAAAGTTTTACAAAACCCTGTAAAATTGTTCATGATTATAATTATCAGCCTGTTATTAAATATTTAAATCAATAACATTTCATTTTAAATAATTCTAATTAAAAATTAAAAAAATCATTTAAAAGACTAGTCTTATGTTTTGGTACAACTTTAAGTTAAAAGATATGACCTTCCCCATAGTATAACAAATTTTAAGCGACCTAATTTTTATACAGGGCGGCAATCTTTAATAAAAATTTTGTAAGCGTTTGCCTTGTATTTATATTTATTCGGTGTCACAAACTTCCCTTAATGTCGTGTTTTGTGTTATTATGTCCGGTGAAAAAAAAAGTTCAAAAATCAAAATCGGCTTAACAAAACATTTAAATATAAACGCATGGGGAGATTATTTTATAAGGGGACGTTCAAACTTCATTCAGTATTTTGAAGAATTTTGAAATTTCTACATATTTACGTTTAATGTCTACTAACAAAAAAGTAGCTAATCTTTATTATTGGCATAAAATATTTTTTTTTCAAAAAAGGGTTTAGAAATTTTGGAAAAATTATATTTTTAAAGTTTCTTAATTCTTAAAATTTTTTAAATAAATGAACGAAGTTTAAAGGCGCCCTAAAGAACTAATTTTTTTTTTGTTTTACTATCGTTATACCCATTTTTTCTTTTGTCAGTTAGTATGTATGTATTATAAATTTTAAGTTTTTAGCACGATTAAACCAAGTATTTTAAATATAAAATAAATTTTTTTAACTTATTTTTTTACGTTTTTTCAAATTTTTAACGAAAGTAGGATCCAAGTTGGGGCATTAAAACTAAACCCGGTATATCTTGCAAAAATCTATATTTTTGTTATTCCTATGTATGTGTTTAAAGTCGAAAGAATTTATAAACATCTATTTATTTTTGATTAACAAAGTATAACATAAATATAAAGACTGATTTTTAAGTGTGAGAGCCTATGTTGGGCCATTTACGTAGCACTTGTAATCTGTTCGTATAGTTTTTTTATCCGATGCAAAGGTTTGTGAAAAAGGTTCTTTCGCATGAGCAATTATGTCCCGTATGTACTCGAGTGATTCGGTATTTTTTCCAATGCATTTGCCTATGTATTAAGGTAAAAAATAATTTTTACTTAAAATTTGGTATAATGATAAACCTATTAGGTTGATAAAAGAACGCAGGCGACCCTTTTGCAAAAAAAATATGTAGCAATAACAATTAAGGATTAATAAATCCAACGATCGGAAAGCTTTCTCGGCCATTAGCTTTTTTAAAATTCTGGATTTAAAAAAAATAGTTCTATTTCAATATTTAACAGTAAAATCAAATGCTTGTATATTTCCTTTAATTTAAGTAATAATTGGATTTAAAATACCAAGCGACCAGGCAGCCATTTTGTTTGAGTGATATTGTTATAACAGTAATATAATCTAAAATAACAATTTATTGACGTATTAGTCAACAGCATTAGAAATGTGCGAATTTTAGCATATATTCTTTTCTTTCCAATTAAAATAACCTAATTCCATATTTCTAATTTAGCTCAATGGTCAGAATGTCAACCACTTGATAATCGTAGTGTTGAATCAGATACATACAAGAACAAAATTTTATTGCAATTTTCAAAATAGAAAAATATAATCAGATTTGTTATTACCTTGTGATGAATTTTTTGTTCCATTTTTACATAACATCTCAGAACAATCTAAAATAGATAAATGTAATATATTTATTTGGTAATATTATAGGATATATATTATTTTTAAATTACTAACGAGTACATTGAATGTAAATTAATTTATCATTTTTTTAATTTTTTTTGCCATTCACTACATATAACATAATATCATAAATTCTGTTATCAAAATTTTGCTTAAAGATGGTAACATGTAAATTGAAAAAGGTTTCCACTTGTTGTCAAAATATCTTTTTTTCATTTTTAATAGTTTTATATATAAATATTTATAATTTTGTATTAAAAATTTAATATTTTAAGTGAAAATTAAATTTGTACCATTGGCAAATTTTTGAGTGGCCAATATCATAGGTCCAAGCATTTCCTCCAAATAACTTTTAATTAGATGGCACTTGTCGACAAGACCACTACTCTTTAACCATAATACCTATAACATCAATTTTTTTTTGGATATAAGTGTATTTTAATTTTAAATTTTTTAAGTTTAATGACAAAATTGCTAATTTTGATTGTTCGTAAAGGGCCGCATAATACTAAATTGATAAATCTTGTACTATTGTAGTTTTTTTCGCTATTATAAATATATATCTGCTTATTTGTCAAGGTTTTGCTACTTTTTAGTGTATTTCAATGGTCGTTTTAAAATTTAAAACTGCTAACGGAAAATTGAGGGTCAAATATTTGATGACCATTTGCGCTCACTAAAGCGTAACCTATGGAACCTAGCAGGAGTTGAAATTTACTCGAAGGATACTATAGTTTTTAAATAACCATCTAAGAATAATTTGCGATCAAAACTTAGAAAAACCATATCATTATTTTAACAAACAAGAAACACCGTTGTCAAACATAGCCAAGATGTTATATGGAATTTTAAAAAATAAATTTATTATTTGTTTCAAATCTTACTGAGCATCTTAACTTAACTTTTGATTGCAATCAATAATTTGCGTAATATCTTACCACTTGTGAATTTACATTTATATTTAGGTATAAGGTGTGTTATTGAGGTATAAAGAATTTCTATATAACGCAGGTTGATGAATATCATTTTTAAAAAAAGAAGTTTGATATAAATTTTAAATATAAGAACTAAAGAAAACAAATCTGTAAAAAACAACCAATTTTTTAAATCAGCTCTAGCAGAACACCTTTTAACCTCTCACTCATTAAATCTTACGCCACAAATCTTAAATGTTGAACAAAATAATTTTAAAAGAAAAATCTTAGAAAGTTTTGCTATACAAATAATCCCCATTCATTAAATAGAAAAATTAATTTGATTACATTTTAAATAAAGCGACTTCACATTTTATTAATAATCATAATCACAATTTTTTATTTAATTAATTAATTTTTTTAATAATCAGTTACCATTTTTAATTTAATTAAATAATTTTAATAAATTAAAATAATAAGCTTAGTTTAATTAAAAACAAATTTGTGCCCTTTTAAAATTTTTTACTAATTTTGTAATATTACGTACTCTATGTGTTTTTTAAAATTATTTCTCATACTAATACCACCATCTAAATAAACCTTTGACCATATCCAATCAAAATATTTCATGGAATACACCATTCTATTCTATTTTTTATTATTTATTATTCATTGACAAAGAGAATTAAATTCCCGAAATATTTGTATATTTTAATTTTTTTTATATATAATTTATTATATGTTTAATACCGGTAAATACCATTATTAAATAAAATAAATATTAAGATTCAGGACTTAAATTCTTATATATTTTACTATATAACGGTCATTATAAATTTGATAATTTACGCTATTAGAATTCTATTTTACAAATGATCATTAAAGTATTAAAAGAAACTGATTACAAGTTTTAACCTAATCCTTTTTCACACCCAGTTTGTTCATTGTTTCCTCTATTTTAAATTATTGCCAACATTAATACATTCCCATAATCCAAGTATATTTAACGCTGCTCGTTCTACAACAAATACTTTAACCTTCTCGGCGTGCCAAAATTGAGAGTAACCGATTTATATTTTTTTACCATGTCGCCACCACCTATTCCTATACAAATCTGAGTTATTCATGCACCAACCCCTTACCATAGTTATTCTTTGCCAAAAGACGGTCCTTCAAAAAAGTTTTTTCACAACGCTATTATTTCTACGCTATACAAAACTTATACCTTCAACCATACGTTATCTTGTTATAATTACACCTTTTTCTTGCAAGCAAAACACGAAAAATTTAACTTTCTCAACCTACTCCGATAAATTGACAGTCAACCAATTTGCATTTTTACTACATACCATATCCTTAACACCTATTTCCTATATATTTCTAAATTATTCATAATCCCCCCATTCCCCCCCCCCCCCTATTCCATATTTTACTGTATCGTTACCATGAGACAAACTTTCAAAAATTTTACGCAACGCTCTGATTTTTATTAATTACAAAACTCAATATACATTAAATAACGTTATACCTTATAATCTACATACGAATAGTGTCAATTCCTTGTCATTTTCCATTTACATACTTACTACAAGCAAAAACCACCCCAAAATAAGTTTTATACATAAATAATTTTGAATCTAATTGTAAAAAATACATAAAATATTCACTTAAACTTGAGAATCATTCAGAGCTGGGAAAAAACCCATTTTTCGACCAAACTCAAATTTTTGTTTTTTAAAAATTTCATGACAGATTAAAAAAATCAACTATTAATAAATACAGAATATAAGCAGAAAATATTAAATTTTATAAATATTTCCTTGACTAAAGCTAAAACCCTTTATTTTTTTGAAATTTCAAAAAATAAAAAAATGAGTTTGACCCAAAAATGGAATTTTCCCAGCTCTGGAATCATTTACATCATAAAACTATAATCAGTTACCATTTTTAATTTAATTAAATAATCATAATAAATATAAATAATAAGCTTAGTTTAATTAAAAACAAATTTGTGCCCTTTTGGAATTTACTAATTTTGTAATAATACGTACTCTGTGTTTTAAAATTATTTCTCATACTAATACCATTATCTTAATAAACTTTTGACCATATCGAATTATAATACATGGAATACACCATTCCATTCTATATTTTATTATTTATTATTCATTGACAAAGAGAATTAATTTCTCAAAAATTTTGTATATTTTTAATTTTTTTATAAATAATTTATAATATGTTTAATACCGGACTTAAATAAAATAAAATAGTATTTTGTTCAACATTTTTTTAAGTTTCGCTTCTTTCCTGTTTTTATGACATTTTTATTAAAATTTATAGATGTTATAGTTGACTTACAAAGTTTGATTAGAAAAAATGACAAACAAATTTAAATCTAAGTTGACAGGTCTAATCTGTGTACTACTCTATTAAAAAACAATTAATTAGCAAAATAACGTTTTTATATAATTTTGACAGATAAGAGGTCAAAATTTTAATTTGTTGCTATCGTTTTTTCTTCTTAGGCCCTGTCTTGTAATAAATTTGATTCTATAAGTTATTAAAATGCTTTTTAGCACATTTTGCCACTAGTGTCGAAGCGTGTATCTAAAGGTTTGCCTTTTGAGAAAAATAAAACATAATAAAATTTGGTCTTTTATTTTTCTACCAAAATAAATAATGAATGTGCAAATAGAAAATGTTAACCATGTATATAAATCAGTATTCAATTCTATTTTACGGCCTAAGAAAATTGCTCCTAAAAAAGTTAAGCTTTGTATAGATTACACTGGACAATAAAATTTGGAACTTAAGCATTATTTATGGCTTATCACGGTCACGTTGATGCTTATTACGAATATGAAATCAGAATGCCTGAGATTTTAATTGTCAGAGTTAAAATTTTTTGATTTTTAGAATATTTTTGTCTTCGATATCACAAAGCCTATGGGTAGTAACAAAAGTTTTAAAATGCATTTAAATCACCATGACGTTCATTAATAACGAAGGTTAAAATTTTTTGCTATTTCTTAATTTTTTATATTTTTATAAAATTAGTAGTTTTGTCATAAAATCCGTTTTGATCCTAAATAACTTGTAAGTAAATTGCTTATACTTTTAAGCTAAACCTTTTTTGGATGGGTTTTATATGAGGAATAATATGTCTTGATATGTGAAAAATTAATAGTTAAAAATTTTTTAAATTTTTTTCTGAACTTTAAACGCGGTTTAAATAAAAATTGGAGGCCTAAGGAAAAAAACTAAACCCGATATATCGCAAAAAAATTCTACGAATCCCTTATAAAATTGTTCATGTTGGTATTTTTTTGTTGTCCAGTGTATGATATAAACATTCTGAATTAATAATGTCACCAATAATCTATATATTTAATAACTGTGAATATATACGGGAGAGTTTTCAATTTTTTTTACTTGATAAATGTTATAAAATACCATTTAAAAAGCATACCATTCCATCCATTCCCAAATCCAAGGCTTGTTTGAAACTCAGTTTTAAATCGACATTAGTGAGAAACATTTCACTTCTTTCGCCATCACTAATATTTTTGGATAAGTAAGAGCTTGAAATATGCTTCTTAAATATAGACTATAATGACTTAAAAAAGACCAAAAAAAAAGCAAATATATTAAAGTTAAATGGACCCTTTAAAAGCCAAGTTTATTTTAAATTAATTTTTACGAAACATATTGGTGCAATAGGGCACAAAAAATTATTTTTTTTTTAATTTTCTATTAAAATAAACTAATAAATAGAATTGTATTTTGTAAAAAGAAGATGAATTGTTTTTAAAGGGCTGTTAAAAATAGAATTTTGAAATTAAATTAAATTGCTGTTTTAATTCTTATTCTATCAAAAAACAGCCATTTTTGAGCAAATTTTATAAGTTACATATAGTTAAAAATGAGGGAGCTCAACCTAGCGCTTAATTAATATGAATACGTAATTAATTTAATTTTATCCTTATGAATAATAACATAAAATCCATATTTTCATTTAAAAAAAATTAAATATATTTTCAAGTATTTAATGAACAAAAAATGTAAAATTTTGAATAAAAAAGGTGTAAG
Source organism: Acutogordius australiensis (assembly GCA_030555515.1). Lineage (NCBI taxonomy): Eukaryota > Metazoa > Nematomorpha > Gordioida > Gordea > Gordiidae > Acutogordius > Acutogordius australiensis. Next base: position 779,545 of record CM060245.1, read on the forward strand.
ATTTCTGAACAACTGTTGTCTGATTTTTTTGCAATGTTTATTAAAAAAATACAACTATCAAACATTAAAAATATAATTACAAACTTGATCAAAACAATTAATTATATATATGGACGCAATCACACTCATTTAAATAACTTTAAAATATTTTTAAATGTGAAAAAACCTTGGCGTTTCTGGGTATTCTAATCGAGAGTAAGCGTAAGCAGGCAAGATTTGATTTTTCAATCTGCGTTTTATACGCATTGATTCATGAAACTCTATGAAGAATGGAATAATAACAAGGCTTTACAATGGCATTTTTATAATGAGACATATTTCGTAAAAAGGCTAAATATAAAATTATACATGACAATAAACATAGTATTATACTTATAATTATTAAGGGCGCGTTCAAAATTTCATTCAGTTTTTCAAAAATTTTCAAAATTTTTAATAATATAATTTTTTTATTGACATTGAACGGCATAAAACGCCTGATGATTAGCGTTTAAAATAATATTTTAAACAAAAAAGAATTTAAAAATTTTGACAATGTGTGAACGCGCAAAAATTTCATTACATTAATTTTGTTTTAGTTTCAAAACAGACTTATTCATAGCTAGGGAAAAACCCATTTTTAACTAAACCTACATTTTTAGTAAAATTTTTTTAGGTATTTTCATAATAACTATTAATAGATTCTAAGCAAAAAATCTTAAATTTTATAAATATTTGTTTTAGCTAAGACCTTTTATTTTTTCTTATTTTTAAAAAATTTAAATGAGTTTAGCCCAAAAATGGGCCTTTTCCCAGCTCTGTTTTTATCGGGAAATACAACCAAATTATTTCTATTTAAGAGTTGGAAAACTATTTTATTTTAAAGAAAACATTGAGATGGCAAAAATTTTACTTACCAGATACCGTATAAATTTAATGCAATGAAAAAATTTGCATTCAACCTGCCAACACCACAATCCCCCCCCCCCCCCCCCCCTCCTAGGATTCCTTCTGAGTTTAAGCGGCAGACGAGAAAAGTTTTATTCAAAGACGAGAAATAAAATCTACAGATTTTTTTTGGTAGCTTAATTTTGTCAAATAATATTTTGTTTTGCATGCTAGAATCAAAAAAAATCAATTGGGTTTAAGGTCCTTTACCATTTTTCATAGAAATGTGCCTTACCCTTTGTCTATGAACCATAGTAAAATTTGCTCGCATGCCAACAATCTAAGTTTTTAGCCTAGGCTCTCATTTAAGGCACTCATCGTTTAGGGCCTATAATGCCATGCCCGTTCAGCAGCTTCATATGCACATATGTCCTATCCCAAAACAGTACCCTTAAAATTAGAACAATTAACCTCCTGCTTGAATGTTTGCTATATGCTAGCATAACCAAATTATGCTTCAAAAAACAATAAACTATTTAAATAAATATATGACTTTTAAACACAACGTATTACAACAACGATATTATTAAATTCCAAAAATTCCCAATCTATCGTGAATTAATTTGAAAAGAGACCTACTACCGGTGGGGGGCGGAGGGGGAAAGGGAGCAATTGCCCCCCTTTAAAATTTTTTTTATTTTTATGATTTAACCAGCGGTTGAACTTATATATCAAACATATAAAAGGGAATAGAAATCATTAAATCTGATATTTTTTTTGGAAAATATACAACATAATATAATTTTGCAAATAAAATATCAATATTTTAAAATTTGGTGTTGCTTTTCACCAAAAAAAATTTTTGCCCCCTTTTATAAAAGTTTGTGCATACGCCCCTGCCTACTACCTTTGTGAATCCAAACTCCAGTAGCGATTGAGGTAGGTAGACTTTTTGGGTAAATATATATATCGGGAAATATGGCCGTAGATTGTTTGTAGATCCACATGTTGTTATCGGTTATGTTTCGGTTGATATCGTCACATTTTAGATTATGAAAATTGCTGTGAACAAAAAACTCGACATTTTACAAACGCGTAAAACACACTTTTGAAATAGAAGCTTTATATTTATGGGAAAAAATACTAACTCATATCGACAAAAATTTCCTTTCCAGGTCAAAGATTTAAAAATTGATGTATAAACCTTATAATGTTAGTTGTAAGCTTAAAATATATTTTGAACCAAGTTGATTTTAAGAAATAAGCAAATAGATTTTAATAAAAAATTACTGACTGTTGACAGCAGTAACTTAAAAAGTGTCGTAGCTAGATAATTTTACCGCGAGTAGTACTACGAAGACAATACAAATACAAAGCCCCCTTTAAAATATATATATCAATCATTAAATTTTTGTGTTTTCATCATTGTCCGTGTGATCCCACGTGGTCAATTTCAATGAAAACTATAATAAAAACTCAATATAAATTTGGACTGGAAAAATTGCAACCTTAATGTGAGTACACTTTCGTATGTTGCTTTATTTGGAAATATTTAAGTATATTAAGTAATTGGAGTTTTAAGTTAGCTAAAAATAGTTTTATATTTTATATAATTTTTTACCAAGGATTTTCTAAAAATATTCTTTTCAACCTAAATATAAATAATACAATAATGATATATTTAATTTGGAAATTCAATAAAGTATAGAAAAACTATAATTTTTAATTTTTATAAATTTGTTCTACATATAGTTTAATCAAATATATAATATAAATTAATTATAATTTAGTTTAATTCATAATACATTTCTCATCTTATAAAATAACAAAAAGAGGCCTATAGCTTTATAACTTTATCATGGAGGTTTATAATTAGGGTCCATAAGAGCACTTTAACATTTGAGCAATAAACTTGCCACACACTCGAAAAAAAACCGAAATGTGAAGTACAATGAAAAAATTAATATTTTACCAGAAACCCTATGAAAGTCAATATATCGATAAACTTATCTAACCTTCACGGAAATTATAAAATATAGGCCTTAAAAGTATATTTAACATAATTTTCAAAGAAGTCATGGCCTTTGAATTAAAATGTTGTTACAAAATCAACTCTTAATTAACACGTCACCCATTTATATCATTGCATTTTTCGATAAAATATTGCTCAATAAAATACATAGGTTACTAATAATTAATAGAATTAATATTCATGTTTTTAAATTGAGCTAATAAACCCTAAAACATATTGGTGCCCCCAAAGTTGGGGGGAGGTGGAAATAGACTAGTTCACATCTTTCATTTGATTTTGTTAAACGTTTAAATTTGCAATAAAAAGCAGTATATGACAGCAAATGCAACATTGCTACCACAAAAATTTCCCTCATTTATTTTGTCCCACCTACATTTATCCACACCCTCAAAAATAATCTAAATAAGAACTTGTAATTTGTATTTACATAATACAAAAAATAGTATGACTCCTTTTCAAGTATGAATATTAAGTTTGTAAGTCTGCTAAAATTTGCTAAATTTTAAAATTTTTAAAAAAGCCAGAAATTTTCCAATTTCATTATATCTAATTTTATTTTCATTATTTCATTTGATTAAAGTAATAGAATTTTGCTAATTATTATTACAGTATTTTTTTAATATTTTTATACCAACTTGAAATTTTAAAATTTTGGCAACGTATTTTTTTATGATTCAAAATAGGCATTTTTGCCAAATATATAATTATATTAAAAAAAGATGGAATGAAAGCTTTTCACTGTAAACACCAAGTGGTAACGTTTTCTCGGAAAATTATAACTCAAAATTTAGGGTAAAATTAAGTTAAGGCAACGTTAAGATCAGGTTGGGGTCTTTAGGAGTCATTTTTTAATGTAAGTTTCACAACTATATTAGCCTATCTGTAGTTATTAAAATACTTCTCGTGATTTAAGTTCATTTTACACAAATTTTCTTAATGTCAAATGTTATAAGCCCAAACATTAGATTACCTTCTATAGCAGTGAGGGTACATATAGTAACCCCATTTAGCTAAAGGTCTCATTTGCTTCCCCGCATCTATGGTGGATTCCATAAAATGCCGTGTAGCGGCATTAAAATATTGAGTTGAAAGTTGTCTTAATTCTTTTGATCTTAAATTTGGGTGCTTTCTTTTGGCGAATTTTAATGATTCATCCTAAAATAATTTATAAACAAGCTTAATTAATTTTTAAAGTTAAGACTGTTTTGATAGGACTCGATTATGCACCTATAAAAAAACTGCAGTTTTCTGTCGCCTGCTTTTTTTTTTATTTGATGTTATTGAATGCAAAAATCTAGTAAAACATTTTATGCAGGGCTGGGAAAACAATGAGCCAAAAAACTTAGGCTCATTTTTTTCCCTAAAACATAAAATTTAGAAAGGGGGCCACAAATAAAGGGAAAAAATAAGAATTCAAAAAAAGCCCTTACTAAGAAAAAGGGCAAAAAAACCCCACAAAAAGTGACTCTTAAAAAGAGCCCCAAAAAGCCCATTTTATGTTTTCTATAGTAATTTCAAAAAATTTTGATTTTTTCTTTATAATAATGATGGGTGGGTTTTTTTGAAGAAAAGGGGCTTTTTTTAAATATGCCACTTTTCTTTAAGCAAGAAAAGGGGCTTTTTTTTGCCATGCCCTCGAGTTTATGGGCATTTGGAAAATACTCAAAAACTTGTTAAAAAAAAAGCCTATTAAGTTTTCTTTCCCAGCCCTGATTTTATGTGCAAAAATGCCGGCAACTAAATTATGTTATAGTTAATATCTATTAACTCTAGCTTAGATAGATTTATTTAAGCGTTAATTATTAACTATGTGATATCGATAAATTTTTTTTAGTAGGGTGTGATCAAATTTTTAAAAAAATGTTGCGAATTTTAAAATATTTATATGTTTCTTTAGTAAAAGGCATTTTTAGTAAAAGTCGTCAATAATTTATTACCATACAAATACTTTTTTAAATAAAAGTTATAAAGTAACTTATAAAAAAAATAAAATTTTAAAAATTTTTGAAGTTTTTTGAAAATTGAATTCTGAACGCGCCCTCATTGTTGAAAAGTCATAGCTAAATTTTTTATGCCAGCTTATGTAAAAAGGTTTTGGTGTTTTTAAAAAACATTTCTTTGAAAACTGATATCATAAGAGTTCTTATATATTAGCTTGAAATGGTGTATGCAAGATCAAAAGCTTAGTTCATTAAATTTAATTAAGCAATAAATACATAAGGGCACGTGCAAAGTGAGTTTTTTTGTGAAATTTTCTGAAAATTTTAAAATTTTATTTTTTTCAAAATTTTCTAAAAAAAATTTTATTTCAGAAAAAGCTTTTCATGCGCATACACTAAATTTGGCAACTTTTTAAAACTTTGCGTTTTATTTCAAAATAAATTTTTCAAAATTTTGAAAGTTTCACGAAATTAAAAACTCACTTTGCACGTGCCCTAATTTACAAAATATATATTTAAATTAAATATAAAATCCGTTGCATTTTTCAAGACTCAACTAGGCTATATTTGGTTCAAACTTTGTTTCTGATCTGACCCATCTTTGGCGAAAAACCCAGAAGGAATGGTTGAAAATAAATTTTGCTTAAAGTTTATTTCTCTCCATGATTGTTTAAGTTTCATACCTTATAGATATTCCGATACTTCCCTTGGAACATGTCGATACTTGGGGTATATTCTTCGAAATCAATGACTGCGAGACCCTAAATATATAATAAAGTGCTATTTAAATTTACATACAAACATTTTAATTTGTTTAAGCCGATTACCCAGCCCGTTCTAGAATTTTAAGTCTTGATCCAAAAACTTGTCGGGTGTCCTGTGCCGTTAAAAGGTTCAGATATAAGATAGTCAAGATGAATTATAAGATTTTATTTTGACTACTATATTAACTATGTATCATATTTTATTTTCAAGCTCTGCTTATTATTATTAACTTTAGAGCCAACAAGTACAAAGATCAGCATATTATAAAAATATGAGCTATACGAGGATAAAACATGCCATTAAAGAAATTATTATATCTCTTCCCCGTTTTTAATCTCTTAGGAAGTCAGCTATAAACAGCGTCTCTTACTCCCCAAATTTCATGGAAGAGCTACCCCCCTCGGCAAAATCTCGGGGGTAACAAACTTCGTAATTTATTCATATTCCCCCCATAACTATACCTACCCCCTCGAATACCTACCCCGCTCGGTCGATTTTTTGGAACCGCTTAGTTCCCCCCCCCCCCCGGTGTAGGAGACACTGGCTATAAACAATGTAAATTTTAGATAAAATGAAAAAGCAAAATATAATATATGAACATAATATTAATTCGTATTAAAAACTCCAAATTGTGTTTTTATAATTAACCCATAGTTAATATAGTCTTAAGGGTGGGGTGCCATATATATTGTATAATGTAAATGTTGATGTAAGAGCTTGATAAAACTATAAATGTTATTTCTCTAAATTTGAGTTAAAAAATAAAGATAACAAAGAAGTTTCATATACCATAATTTCGAGGCGTACCTGTTATTTTCTAAAAAGAGCATTTCTTTATGGACGGATAAGCGTAGAGGGAGATACGAAAAACGTAAAATATATATGAGCCATCCTAGCTTTTATTTATATTTGCATACTTTTTATTTGACATTGATTATACTGAATAACAAAAAAAACAGATTAAAGATTTTTGAGGGTTTTGTAGAAAATTTTCTTGCGATAACGATCCCGGGTTTAGTTTTTTTTCCAATGCCTCCATTTTTTTTTAAACCGCATCCAAAGTACGGAAAAAATTTACAACATTTTTAAACTATTAAATTTCCTAAATTTCTATTGGCATATTCAGATTTCTTATAAAAAACATATCTAGAAAAGGTTATTACGTAAAATTATTAGCAATTTACTTTCAAACGTTTATGACGAAAACCACTAAACAAAAATAAAAAAATTAAATAAAATTAAATATAATAAGAAAATTTAAACGCCTTACGTTAATAATGAATGTTTCCGTTATCTAAATAAATTTTTAAACTTTTGTTACTACCCATAGGTTTTAAAAATCAAAAAATCTCAACTTTGACACCGAACAACTAAAACTCTGAGGCAATGGCTAAAATTCTGATTTCATATTCATCGAGATCAGCGCTAAAAACTTGACCAAAAATCATAGTTATCATAAATGATGCATCGGGGTCGTCTAAATTTTGTTGTCCAGTGTATTTGTCGACCTATGTTTTAGATTATAATTTTAGGGGTAGTATTTGTTTGTTTATTCGGGTCGAGGTGGGTGGGATCTAAATTAAAAAACAAATTTAGGACCTTGCCATATCGCAGGTTTGTGATTATTAGGTCCAGTGTAAGTTTAATATGTTGAACGGGGCCAGAGCATCATGATCGCGATTTAAACTCTAGGATGAACATAAGAAACCTGAATTAAGACATATGAATGTTAAGTGTTCAAGATGGCACCAAAAAATTACGAAAAAAATTTGATTGGTCAACCAATCACAAATTAGCCTGAGTATTTACCTCAACCAAAGGTAAACCTCTTCAAATTACCAAGCAAACCCCACCTTAAGCTATCCTAACCGTATTTATATTACACTAAAGGTAAAACAACCCTTTAGCCCTAAACTATATTTACAATGTTGGGATATTTTATAGATTCTTGTCATTTTATGGATTTTCGTTTCCTACAAATTTGGATCCACCGTGTTTTGTTCAAAATTAATAATTGCATTTACTTGACCAAAAAAAATTTTTGGTAGAGCTGTTTTGACCTTCTTGTTTTTGTCCTTTTAAATCCTTACAAAACATTAAACAATGGGCAGACTCTTATTAATGAACCCTTATTTTCAATGAAATATACCCTTGCATGAAAATTCCAAATTGTATTTATAACTTGTTATAATTATTTTGTATGATACTAAAAACAAACATCATATCCTTCAGGCATAAGTCTTTTAATGTTCTGGCGAAATTTTGCAAGATGCAAGGAAATGTCACCAAGTTGGGGTATTCCTCCATTAATAGGCTCAACGTTATGGTCTAAACTAGCAACGGATGTTTGGTCATCTAAAAATTTTATTTCGTAATATTCACATGTTAAAAAATTAACACGGGTTTTTAGAGCGGAAATAAAATCGGTTTGCCACTAACTACCAGACCTATTTATGACCTTTGGGTTAGACAAATTTTCTTTCAAATGCAAAAAAGTAACAAAAATGCCAAAAAGGACACTATAACTTGGCTCAAATCAAAATTAAAACATTTGTATATCATATTGAGCTAACTAAATACTGTTTAAACTAGTAATATACAAATTAAGCTTCAGTGCCTGCAACGTAAATAGGCTCCACGATGCCTTAAGCTAGAGCCTTTAAAAGCTTAAATCACCTGCATGTGGTCCATTTTAATTACTAGGCCATGTTTATTGCTTTTTGCTAAGGTAAAATCTAGTCGTGATACACCCTTAAATGGGGCACCTATTTAATATATTTTATATGTTTGCAAATAGTAATCTGTTGGTGCAATAGCGGTGTAGTTTTATCCATTCTCTTTAAAAAATTGTTAACCGTTTATTTGCGAAAAATTAACACCTGTTTTATTTAATTTGCAGAGAAAAACTAATTTTCATGTGACATCTATAAAAAAATAGGTAATAAAAAAATTTTAAAATACAGTTACTAAAAAAAATTTTTTTTAGAGAGTCCGATTGTAAATGAAATTTGATGTAAATACAATCGTAAGAATTGAAATAGATTATTTGACTATAATTTATAAATGCAAATTATTTTTTAGAATTAGTTTTTTTTAATTTATCAAATTTTAATTTCTAAAAATGGTAATTTTATCCTGAATTGCGCAATTTATAATTTTAACTATAACACACTATCTCTTAATCGACTTATGTTTATAAGGGCGTGTTCAACTTTTTTTGATAAAAATTCCATAATATATGGTCCGATGTTGAAAAACTACTTAAGAATAAGGATTTTTTGATAAACATGTTTATAGGGGCGTGTTCAAACTTTTTTTGATAAAAATCCCATAATATATGGTCCGATGTTGAAAAACTACTTAAGAATTAGGATTTTTTGATAAACCTTAATTAAATGATTGTAGCTAGGTTTAGGTAAAAATTAATCAAGGTTTTGAATAAACTTAGAGCAAACTCTGTGTGTCACGAAATCCAAAAACGACGGTTTGGAATTCCCGATGTAATTCAAAATATTTTGTAAAAAGAATAAAATTTGTACGCGTCCTACATACATAAACTTTAAAACTATATAGTTTGGAAAGTAAGATGGCTGCAAGCAGGTAAAGTTGTTGCTTCAACAATAAATCATTTATATGTCTAGGCCCGATAAAGAAACTTTTTGTTACAGTATACTCATGAATTTCTCCGCATGTTTTAAAGTTCCAGCAACATAGTTTACCCCAGGGCTGGGAAAAAAAACTAAATGGGCTTTTTTTTAACAAGATTTTGAGAGTTTTTTTCAAATGCCCACAAACTCGTGGGCATGGCAAAAGAAAAGCAAGCCCCTTTTCTTACTTAAAGAAAAGGGGCATGTTTAAAAGCCCCTTTTCTTAAAAAATATTAGGAGCTTTAAGAAAAAATAACCCACCCATCATTATTATAAAGAAAAAATCAAAATTTTTCGAAATTATTATAAAGAAACATAAAATGGGTTTTTGGTCTTTTTTTAAAAGCCACTTTTTGTGGGTTTTTTTTGCCCCTTTTCTTAGTGAAGGCTTTTTTGCATTCTTATTTTGGCCCTTTATTTATAGTCCCCTTTCTTTTTTTATGTTTTAGTTGGCTCATTTTTTCCCAGCCCTGGTTTACCCTAGGTGAAGCTTTTACAAATCCGTCTATAACCTATTGATTTTGGGGTAAGCACTTTAAAATGTGGCCATAGTAATTCTCTCAGGTAAAAGATAATGATGGTCTGTCCGTGAAACTTTTGGCCCTCGTTGAATTCTATCCCGTATCGACCCAAATCCAGCTGATGCCCAAGGACGCGCGTGCAAACGTCAGAAGGTATATTCCAGAAAACGCGAAATTTTGAGGTATCATTCCTCGTGGTTTCTGAGAGAATAGAAAAAAGAGGAAATTAGAATTTTTGTGGTAATTTGCATTTTACAATGGCATTAACAAAAATTCTGGTTCCGGTCGGGTTTTTTATTTGAATGTGTTTGATACATAAACAAAAATAATAGGAGAAGAGTTTGCTCAATAAAATGAAAAGGCAAGATATTAAATTTTTACCTGTATCCTACTTCTTTAAAAATATATTTTTAAGGCTAAAAAAAGTGCTGTTTGTGAAATATGAACAAATAAACCATTTTTTTTTGCAGATTTTTATCCTAAAATAAATAAAAAATATAACGTATTTTGGCTTATTATCAACTTATTAATATCTATAAGGTATAAATGTCAAATTTAAAAGATCAAATAGCTACAGGCACGACAATTATTTTATAATATAGGTCGACTAAAATCAGATAAAAAAAAATTATGACACAGAAAAATACAATAATAAGATCATATCTAATACATGTTTTTCATTTATTATTTGACACGGGCTTTATTTTACGGTAAGAAAATGGTCAAATTTGACCATATTGACAAATTTTGCAATATCAAGAATACCCAATAGAAAAAAATTATTTTCTTAAATATCACTTTTAACCTATATATTTTAAAATAACACAGGTCAAAAAACTTTTGAGAAATATGAGTTAACTACAGAGATCAAACCTGTCATTTCGTGGATTTCAAATCCTAACCGTTTTTTCAAATAATACATTAGCTGATAATATATCGTGTAGTATTTAAGTTTGGACACAAAATTGTTGTATCTAAATGTTGATGTAAGCTTAATATACTTTAAAAATTTATTCCTTATTATTGAGTTGATAAATATAAGTTACAAGATATTTTTAAATGAAAATAAAAAATTCTTAACTTTTTTCTTTTTAGGGTATTCTCGAAGTCGCAAAATCTGTTAAAATGGCTATTTTTGCGATATGTAAGAATTTAAGGAGCTAAAGGCGGAGGAAACTAGGGAATTCAAAGAATAATGTATATTAGACCATAAAGGGGATGCATCCTCTCATATTTAGAATTCATATATCTGACATTAATAATTGTTGACTTGTTTAATGAGAAATGAAAAAAAGTATTTTTAAATCTTACGTCAACACTTAGGTGACACAAACTCTTCATCACCTTCTCGTAAAAAGGACTTAACATATTATTGAGTTCTAAAAATATAGTAGTCCATTAGCAGTTTTGCTTTTTTATATAAAAATAATCTTTTAAATAATTTTTTATTTTTGATTCTTATTTGTTTTTTGCTAATTTAATAAAAAATGTCGCGGTTTATAACTGGCTTGCAAAATTTGGTTAGAAAAAAAGAGAAACGGATTAGAATCTTGATTGCAGATGTTTCTAAAATTAGCTTACATAGTCTGTCTGTTGAGGTGTTATTGATTCTTTGCCCGTCCGGTGCTTCTTATTTCATAACTGGGCATCAAAATTTGCCTTAAGCATCATTTATAAACTATAAGCTGAATCCGAATATAAATCAAATTAGCCAGATGCCCCTGATTTTAGTTAATCAGTGACGATAATAAAGTTTTTTATATTATTGTTTAATTTGGGAATATCATAAAATTTGTTGGTAAAAACAAAGGTTTTAAGATATATTAGACTAAAATATTTATTAATAACGTAAGGCGTTTGATTTTTCCTAATTTATTTTATATATTTTTATTTTCCTTGCTTTTGTAAAAGTTATGGTTTTCGTATTGAACCGTTTTTTTATTCTGATTAACTTTATTATTTAATAACTTTTCAGTATCAACCAAATTTAGATATGTTTTTTATAAGAGATTTAAAGATGAGATTATTTAGAAAAAGTAAAAGTTTGATAAATTTTGTTGATTCTCTTTGAACGTAGGTAAAAAAATTGGGCGCAATGGAACAAAAACAAACCCGGTTTTCTGAACGCAAGGAAACTTTTTATAAAATTTGTATATTTATTGTCAAGTAATCGGTATTTAATGTATAAAACAGGCTAGTTTAGTTCTTTGCGGTTCAAGCTTTCACATCGAAGAATGTAAAGTTTGTTGACCGTAATTATCCATATATTATTAATATCCAGGCCCAACTTTGCTTAAACTTATATTTTATGACCAAAAAAGGCCAAAAAAGGGTTTTTTAGCACACAAATTACTATTTTATCTAAAAACAAAACATGACAGTTAAGTTACTTCTACTGTACGACGTAAAAAAATTGGCAAAATCGATGAACAGACCCGTTAAATTTTAATGCGTTGATTTTGTATAGCATAACACATTTCAATTTATTAGGCAACAATCAAGTTTCATATTTATAAGTATATCGGTGATTATCGGTTTACAAAGGCAAAATAGTTTTATTAAACCTAAAAACAAATTTTTTTGAAAATCTTAATTAGATGAGGGAGGAGCAAAACATTAACCCATTAGTGCCGGAGGCACAAAAATTTTTGAAAATCAAATTAATTTTGCGATAATATTTATTGTTAGACATCATATATAAACAATCCATTATAAAAAAATTGTATAAAATTATTTGCGGTCAGTTATGCGTTGTTCCAAAAATGGAACATCCGGCACATCTATAGTCCTTTTTTATGGAAATCGGCGAAACATTTTCTGTGGAGTAAAACTTCACATTTCTGGCATTCTAGAAGCGTGTTCTTCTTACAGAGCTTGCACCGGCCTTGTTTAGCAGCTTTATTGAGGATATGGGTTAAATCCAGAGTTTTCAATGATGCGTGAGGTCTCCCAGAAATTATACGAAAGGGGCGATTTTGTGTATGTAATGCCATTTCTCTAACTAAATCGCGTCTGAATTCTAAATGATCTTTTTTTCCGCCGCAATGAATGTGAAAGCGCCACGCAGCGACGTCTGCCATGTTTAAGAAGTTGGAAAAAATGCACCACCACCATTTTTTTGAACGTAGTTGAGGACGGTAATCGCTTTGAAATCGATCTAATAAGTCCACTCCCCCCATATGACTATTATAAGAACTAATTGGTTTAGGTTGATTTATTTTCACAAAACTTTTCTTTTTAGAGTTCCATCCGTGTGATCTTGGATTTTTCAAACATTTTGTTAGTTTATCGATAACATGTTCTCCTAATAATCCGGTATATGGGGTGGATTTTCCGGTGTAAATTTCAAAAGAAAAGGGGTATCCACAAGAAGAAGAAAGTACCCAAACTTTAATTCCAAATTTAACCGGTTTATTTTTCATAAACATTTTGATAGTACTTTTTCCAAAATAAGGGATCATTTGCTCATCCAAAGACAAATTTTCTTTAAATACTCCAAACTGTAAAAGATTTTCTTGGAATATATCTAGAAAAGGCCTTACTTTTGCCAATTTGTCGGACTTATTGATCAAAGTGTTATCAGCAAGGTGTAGATATCTTTTCATTTCAATAAATTTATCTCTTGACATCAAGGAGCTGACGAATTTTGAGTGAACGTCATCTTCGTTGCGCCAATACAAGCGTTCTCGGGGTAAAGAATTGTATCCGCTGAATAATATTATAGATAGAAATGCCTCTAAGTCGTAAAAATCGATTTGTAAATGGTGGTTGTTTTGATAAGCGTATATTTTGCTTTGTTCAATAATTAAATCATAGATACGATCATCAAAAAAATTTTCGAAAAAGATTATAAGGGGATAAGTTTTTAAATTCTAATAGTGACAATTTATTAAGAGGATCTACAGCAAGTCTACGATTTAAAGTTTTGTGTTTTTTCCAATTGACATTTTGATCTTCATCTAATTCTTCATTAGGAATAAAAATTTCCAATGTTCCAGCAACATCAGTTTTGACATTCACGACCAAATCATCATCACTTTGTTCTTCGTCCGTCACATCCCCAAAATTGTCTGGAGGAATCACGGTTATTTCTTCGTTTCCCGAATTGGCATGAGCAAAATCAAGAGCGTTGATAAGATTTTGGAAAACGGGCATAATAAGAAATAAGAACAGCTGGAACTATTTTTAAAAAAAAGTTGTGAAAAAGAATTAAGCTTTTATGCTGAGTAAAATTTAAGTCGTTTTTCTTAGAAAAAATCTATTTTTAACATTTCTAAAAAATCAGATATCGGATGTGCCGGATGTTCCAAAAATGGAACAAAAATTTTCAAACTTTAATATTTTTTGATAGGTTAGGCCAAAGTTATTTAAATTTATACATAATATAACACTTATGATCCTTTAGAAACCCCAACTGTTTAATCTTTAAATAATTATCATATAGCCCTATTTATGGGCCATTAAAAAGTGAAAAAAAATCTTCCATTTTTTTGCACTTTTTAAACCGCATTTTAGCTCATTAAAAAACATTTTTTTTTAAATTTAATTATCTCTCTATATAATTAAGGACTTGATCTTTACACTGATATTAAATTTATTTTATAATCTTATTCCAAACCAAAGTTATGACCCCTCAAAGTTGATGTTCCAAAAGTGGAACATCCGGCACTAATGGGTTAATTAAGTGATTTTTTTTTATAATATTTTCATTCATTTTCGCTCGCTTAAGTGACCAAAGTTTAAAACTTTCACCAATAACTATCATATTATTAATAATTCCAATATATGATGTTTTAATAGGAAATATATGAATTTGGTAATAATATAAGCTCAAAAATTAAATTTTTGTCGGATTAACACAGGCTGAGATATTCGACCTTTAAAAATGTTCAGCAATTTAAACTTTGTCTTAAGCTTTTAAAACTATAAGATGAAGACAAAAACGAAAGCCATAAATATCAGCAAACTTCTAAATAATATAAGTTGCATCCCAACGTGAATTTGTACACTGTTGTATAATATTTTAAAATAAATTTAATACCCCGCCAACTTATTTAAATTTTTGTTGTTCATGAAATTTGATCTGTAAAAAAGTTAAATAAACCAACTTTTTATTGAATTTAATGTTAAGACCCGTTTTTATCACATATCAACAACAGACTATAAAATGTTTAGCAGGGATAAAACATTTAGAGAGCCGATTTTTTATCGATAGATATACCCAGAGCTGGGAAAATGCCCATTTTTGGGTCAAACTCATTTTTTTGTTTTTTGAAATTTAGAATCTATAAAATTAGATTTGCGGTAAGTGATAATAAAATGAAGGTACATTTCCTACAATACATTTAAACACAATTGAAATTAATATGTTTTGCGTGAGCATTATTTAGTTGCAGGATAAGTATATTTATATACAATTAACAAGGTATTGGACAAATTTAGCTTTTAGATAATAATGTCAAAAATTGATATTCTAAATTTCCATCAATAACCTTGAACTGAAAATCTGAATGACCAGGTGCTATAAAAATAATTGAAAAACTTTTCAACCTCACCGGACCAATAAATAGTCTCGCGTCACAGTTTTAGAGGAACTTTTAACAGTTTAAATCAAATTGTGTCGAACTTTAATATGATTAGATTTTATAAAATGTAGGCATATTTATCTAATTTATGCCTTTACAAAATTGTTTGATCATAAATAAGTATTTTTAATCAAGAGTTTAAAAAAATTAATATTAGGGTTACCTGATTCGGCCAAAAAAGTTATTGCCAATATTAGTATGATGATAAAAGGTGTCATAGTTTATAAGCTTAAAATATAAAATTATTTTAAAACAAATTATTTGTGCAATTTGGTAAATTTAGGCCCACAAACTGTTAAAGGGTGCTAAAAAAACCTAAAATTTGCTCCCTACCGATTTTTAACTGACTCAATCAAATGTCATCAACTTAAATTTTTATTCATGCCAAATTTTCTTGGCAAGCCCTTTACTATAAATAACTAAGAAAAATAGTATGTAGCCAACAAATTGGCCTCTAAAACATACATGCCAATAAACAATTTTGATATATGTGTTTGGTCAACATTAACATCTTCTTTACCTTAGAGTTCGATCATTAAATATCGATTGAAAATATTCTTTACAGCTATGATGATGAATTTATACAATCACAGTGAATGTAATGAAATTCGCCTTCTACCAACGTAAATTAGTTAATTGGGATTTAGATAAGCAAGGAGCTAATGGCATAGTCCTGTTTTAAAACTGACCTTGTTATTCACGATCCATTGCACCGGAAAACAAAAGTTGGGCGACTAACGTTTTTAATCAAGTTTTGGTGCCAATTACGAATATGAAATCAGAATTTGTACCAATGCCTTAGATTTTTGATTGTTTAATGTCAAAAATGGGATATTCTGATGTATTATAGGCCTAAAAAAAAATATAGGTAACAAAAGTTTAAAGATTAAGAATACATTCATTACTAAAGTAAAGCGTTTAATTTTTTTTTAAATTTTATTTGTTTTTATATTTGTAAAATTAGTTTCTCGTCTAAAATCCCTTTTTGTATCTTAAATAACTCGAAAGTAATTGCATAAAGTTTTAAGTAATAATTTTTTTAGATATAGGATATCCGAATATGCGTATTTTTTGGATACCTATCAGCTTAAAAAAATTTGTAGATATTTTTTGAACTTTGGATGCATTATCAAAGAAAAATTGGAGGCATAGAAAACTAAACCCGGAATTTATCGCAAGAAAATTATTTACACCCTGTAAAAATTTTTTATGCTGTTTTTTGTTGTCCAGTTTTATTATTACGGTTCATCTTTATTATTTTACAATGATTTGATTAATAAAGTTAACAGCATAGGCGATTTTTTATTTCAAATGTTTTATACAAAACCAGCAGAGAGTATTTGTTTATCCATTCAACTTTTATGCCACTAATCAAATGTAGTACTTTCAATATTTTATCCAAAAATTAATTTATATTGCTTTAACAATTTTAAACTTTAAGATAATGATCTATTCAATTTTGCTATATATAATTGTAGTGTGACCTCTTTCAAAATTTACACTTTTTTAAAACACCTCCAACTATTTTTTTAATAATTGGCCAATTTGTATCTTTTAAAGCAAAAAATTTAATCTAAATGGCCATGGCCCAATACAATTTTTTTTCTCCCCAAATCCTTTAATTTCTCTAAGATGGCCGCACCTGATTTTAGCATTTTTCGTTTTTTAATTTAAAAGGTTTTTATGACTCAGAATTTGTTAAGTAAAATAAAAAAATCTTAAACATTTTGCACGTTTTTTGATAAAAAAAAATTGTAATTGGAAGTTAAAGCCGAATTATAAGATTTCGTATAAGGCGTTTTTAACCTTATCACCTCAACGCAAAATTACGGAATTAAAACGAGATTTTAAAATGGTAAAGTGGTTTATACAACAGCGTTCATTTCAAATTATAGTTTTTTTCGTAAATTAAAAAATGGCCTTAACAACATCAATTATAAAGTGCTTTTACGGGTTATAGGTATGATGCCGAGGAAGAAATTAACATTTTACATTGACAATGGGATAGCTTATATATGCATTTTAATTCCCCTTAATCTATTCTGTGTAAAAAAATTTCAGGTGCAAATTTTTACATCAAAATATCAGAGAACAACAAAAAATATATTTTTTTTTTATAAATGTTATAAAATCGATGCTTTCTGATAATTATTTATACCTGGGTGGCAAACTAAATTAAGCCCAAATTTTTACATCCGTTCAAATTTGAATATTAAAATTTAAAAAAAATTGACCTGATTATATACATTAAATAGTAACTATATTCAAATTTCACCCTAATACAACAATAAAAATTAAAATTTAGGTAAATTTAAATAATTGTTTAAACGTGATCTGTTAGTTATACCGCTTAGTTTGCACAATCAAAATATTAAAATATTAGCCAATAAGCTCTTTTTTAAGGGAAATAAAATTACAAGAAACTAGTTAGATTTAGAAAAATGCTAAAAAAAAGTTGCCACCACCAAAACGTATGCAAAAACTAAATTTCAAATAACAGTTGGATTAAAACAATTATATACATTTATTAGTGGTAATAAGGGCTCAAAATTCGTTTCAATTTTTTTCACAAGACCTCAAAATATATAGCATTCTTTTACGACCTTGACCTACAAAATAAAAACTAATAAAAAATTGAAAATATTAATTAGCATGTTAGCCCTAGCAATATATTTTTCATTCTCGCCCGAAAATTTATTTAATCCTAGATTATTTCACAGGTCAATTGGGTGAGGAGCATTAAAAAATGCTATACGATGAAGTTCATAACTCTGGGATCAATTATATATATATCTCTCTCAATAGCTTAATTTATTAAAATGACACAGATTTCTTTTCAGCATGCAGGCTCTCTAACCCTAACAAAATGAAGAACTACATTTTTTTTGCAGTCTTGATTACAATTTTTTGAGAGTTATGAGTTAACTTCAGAGATCAAACCTGCCATCTTAGTAAATATCAAAGTTTAACGTTTTTCCTAATCAAACTTAATTAGTTGGTTATAACATTAAAATTTGTAGAAAAAAAGGTCAAAAAACTAAAAAAGATTCAAAAAAGAAATTAAATTTTATTTTTGCATATTCACAATAGTTATCTGTTAAATTCAATCTTCAATTAATATTTTCGTTTAAAACGGATAATATATCGTGTCGTATTTAAGTTTGGACGTGGAACATTTTGTATTAAGCCGATGTAAGAGTTTTATATACTGAAATATCTATTTTCATTATTTGAGATTAAAAATACTAGTTACAAGATTTTGATTTGCAAAAAAAGATATTTAAATTTTTTCTTTTTGGGTATATTTAAATTTGTCAAGGTCCAAAAAGGCTATTTTATGTTAAAGACGGATTTAAGGAGCCAAAGACAGAAGAAAAGAAAAACTAAAAATATATATGAGATTAAGCCATCATGCATTTTTTTATGTTTTAGTAAAATTCACGTTTCTGACATTGTTATTTGTTGACCTATTCTTAGTATGTTAAAAATTAAAAACATTTAAATATATATTGATTATTAAAAATAAGATATGAGATAAAGCATTAATTATAATTAAAACTTAAATTAGCGAGATTTGAATATATGAGAGCCTATTTTGGATTTAGTTTTTATAACACATGTAATCTGATCGGATGGCTGCCGGATCATTTGGGAATGTTTGTGGGATCGGGTCTGTGGCATGAATAAGAATGTCGCGTATGTAGTCCAGTGATTCTGTATTTTTTCGGACGCATTTACCTAAAAAGTTAGATGGAAATAGTTAGTTTCGACATTGTAAAAAATTACGAAATTTTAAAAAATGTACACGCATATACGAGCTAGGTCGAATCTCATAGTGACATCAAAATCACAGCAATTTTGGTCTTTTTGAATGCAGGCCAAAGCCATTGGTTTTTTGCATTGTTATGTGCGTTTCGTTAATAGATACTCAAAACCACAGGTATACTTTTTGTAGCGGCACAGAAAAATTTCGCAAATACTAAAGGTGTTTCATTCATTTACATTTTTTAGATTTGGAAAAATCAATTGGGATAAGACCAAGGGCTAATAAGATCTATAAACCATAAATACTAACCTTGTAAATTTGCCAACATCCCGGTTTATAAAAACTGCTTTTAAAATATTTTATTAATTAATGTAAAAATAATTTCACTTTTTCATCTATTTTGTATATATACCTATGATACTCAAAACCACAGGTATACTTTTAGTAGCGGCACAGAAAAATTTCGCAAATACTAAAGGTGTTTCATTCATTTACATTTTTTAGATTTGGAAAAATCAATTGGGATAAGACCAAGGGCTAATAAGATCTATAAACCATAAATACTAACCTTGTAAATTTGCCAACATCCCGGTTTATAAAAACTGCTTTTAAAATATTTTATTAATTAATGTAAAAATAATTTCACTTTTTCATCTATTTTGTATATATACCTATTGCAATTTTTTACATAATATTCTTGTTTTACAGGAATCATCTTGACAAGGTTATTCGTAGAAATAAAACTTAAACGATTTAATAAAAACGTAAGCTCTAAAAGTCTATAGCATTTTATTAATCATAAATAATTTCAAAAATTATTTTTTTATACAAATTACATAAAAACAAATAATTATATTATACAATAGTTTTGTCGCTTTATCCCGTTTTTTCGAATATCAGGAGCAATTTTAATAGCGTAAAATAATACATATATGAGCTTCACTCTCAAATTGTATTATTTGAATTTTAAATTTTTGATAAGTTTTTATTGGTAAAAACTTAATTTGAAAATGCAGCTTTAAAAAAAATTCATAAATATTCTTATTTTTTTTATATCACGGCACGTATATGTAATCATTTTTAAATTTTTTATGGCATTTTCTACTTTCCCAATATGTAGTAAGATGAACACAGTATAATGATTTACTTCTAAAACTTTATTAAATTTAATAAATTATGTTTTGACCATATTATCCCTCGCAATATAAAGGAATACAAATTTTCATCAATTTGTCTTTTACAAAAAGCAAAACTTCATTTTATATGTCAAGTTTTAAATAAATAGCAACGTTTTCTTTTTATTGAGGCTCTAATATTCAGTAAAATTTAGTTAGCTTGAAAATTTTTATATTGTTCTGCAAAAATTAAAGTCATGGTAGAGTTTAAAACAAGCGTTGAAGCATAACTAACAATTATTTAAAATTTCAATCTTCCCGGCTGCAACCTGTTGAATTAAAAAAATTAAAAAAATAAAAATAAAAAATATTAAAAAAAAAAGTTTTTAATGTAATTAGTCCATATTAGCCTTATACTAATCATATCCTTTGTGATCAAAATATTCACAAAATTATGCCACGAGGGTGCGGATTTGGGTCAAAAAAAAGTTTAAGGGTAGCCAAATAGTTAATGTTTTAACCTGTAATTGTGCCATATATTATTCAACCTTCTTGCATGTATAATTTTGACCTTTTTTAATTTTTACAAGTCTATAGAAATTTATAAAAAACAGAAATTTTAGATTAATTTAGAAGTGAATAATATATTTAAACCTTTTTCTGTTTCTAAATAACCTTTTTTGCATTAGACATTAAAAATTAATAAAGTTTAGTATTAGTAAAAATACCGTAGATGACACTGTCTCGGGCCTCATTACAAATTGTATACAAAAGGACATTATCTAATTAAGCTATTTATGTTTTATAATTTTTATTCAAACATTCTTTTTTGTCTATTTTAGTTTTTAAAATAACAATGACAAAAAATATATATTTAACAATAAACAAATTTATTACAAAATTATAATATTTAGTTTATTATTGGCAATTATTATAATACATGAAGGGTCGCCAGCTCTTAACTAAATATTTTACTATATAATTAACATATCAATTTGTAAAAAAAAATTTTTAAATTAGATTTTTCTTATTATGGAGATCGAAGGAAATGTCATTAAAATGGGTATAAATAGGATGATATGGCTACGTAAATATATGAAAAAACTGTGTAAAGCTTAGAGGTAGTTAAAGTAATGCTGTTCCTAAATCCATTCATAATTGTGCATCATAGTTGTTACAAAATATTCATCGGAAAGTAAAGCTGCGGGCTAGTGAAAATAAATTTGAAAGATAAAAAATTGATTGCATTTGATTACCATTTAGATGGCTACTGTAAAAAAACATAATTTTTTTTTGTTAAGCAAATTTCAAATAGGCCAAATTATATAAATTTTTTAATTAATTTTTATTTTAATTCAATATTTTTTCAATTTTGAAAAAATTGATAAGCCGCAGCCTTAAATGCGAAATAGAAAAAAACAGCGCCAATAATCATAATTTTTTATTACCATGTCCATTCTGAGGGTAGTTTGGAGTATAATGAGGCATTTTTCTGCCCCAATTATTTAGACTTTCTTTGCACAAAGTATTTGAACATTCTATGAGAAATAATAAAATAATTAATAAATAACCCTAAATTAAAAGCTATTGGATTTGCAATTAATTAGCTTAGATAAATCACAATGTATTATGTAAAATTACATAACTTAAGAATTAACAATTGCAGTATATAAGTTATATAAATAAACCAAAAATTAATAAATTTATGTGTAAGTGTAGATAAATACTATTGAACAGAACAAAATACTTCATAATTAAATAATTTAAAAACTTGAAAACAGATTCTTGTAAAGAAAAAAGGAAAAATTGGAAAAACCGAACTTAACCATAAAATTTAATTATTTTTCAACTTGTGTTTAACATTTTTTTTTAATTTTAGCACAAAAAAATGTATATGCGAAGAAGCAGGCTTGGGAAAAAAATAAAAGTCAACCCAAAAGGAGATATTTTACGAGTTGTTATACTAACAAAACATGTGCAATGGCTTTTGAGCAATCCCATTTTTTCTTTCTTATAGGGTACTGTCCTAAAAGGGCTTTATTATTAGTAATAAATACTTACTATCTTAATGTGGAATAATAACGGCTTTTGGAAAGCGTTAATTCCCCATTTTTGCGGCTTTTTTAGCATTGCTAAAGGCGAGCTTGGTTAAAAACATCCAGCTTCACAGCGCTGAATTAAAAAACGAAGAATACACTAAAAAGTGATAAAAAAAACCGTTTGCAAATTTCTGCGTAGCCAGAATCATAGGTCCAAGTTTTTCTTCCAAGTAGCTTTCAAGGTGATGACATTTATCCCCAAAACCCTGAGAAGATGCCCATATTACCTTTAATATTAGTTTTCAATAAAATTTTACTAAAAAACAGTAAGTTTGAGCTTTTCTCATACCTTTCCCCATTAGTGACGCCATACCCATAAGCTGTGTAATTTCTAACCCGAACAAAGGAATTATTATTGGTCCCGGGTTAAATTGCCAAAATTGATAATGCACCGGGGACTTTAATCTTTGCCCAAGTTCTCACTAGGCATATCGTTAACCATGCCTTGACCGGCCACTCAGCAGCTTCAAAGTGGTTGCTTATTTATTATTTTTCCCAATGTAGAAGCTTTAACGGATGTTAGATATCACCCTAAATATAACATAAATTTAAGGTTCAAAACCCCTGAATAAAAATAAAACCCAGCGCTGAGTTAATGCCAAACATTTTGTGTATGAGACGTAGCCAGCAATTTATTCTTTTTTAATTAATTTTATTTACAAGCAATTTAATTACATATACTGTTCTATTTTTAAGGAGTTTTAAAATTATTGTTCTTATTATTATTTTATGTTTATTGAATTATTATTCTATTTTTTTAATTTTAACATTTTCTAATTTTTCTCCTTCATTTTTGGTCCTTCGGGCCGGATTCCTTATACACCGAATTTGTGGTCCTTTACAGATGGCCAATCAAATGCGTGCAACATCTATCAATTCAGTTGCGACGGTATGTCAAAACAACGCAAACGATTAATCTGAACCTAAAGATACGCCGAGCAAAGATCGAAGATTCGTTCACCAAGTTTAAAAAAATTACCACTCAAATTGGAATTAAGGAAATGATGATAATGTAATAGAGGATGTCGAAGGCCACTACTTTATTTCGCAGGTTCAGGCCGATGAATTACAATCGTAAGTAGCATCTTTTTTGAACAGCAAATACGTCTTCCTTAGATTAAAGTTCCATTCTCTGAATCATATGATGACTGATATAACTTATACGTCTTTAACCCATTATTTCATTCTCAAAATATTACAGGTGAAAACAAATACCTCAAACCGTAAGGGAATTGCAGTGGGAGTTTTCTAATCGCTCGAAATCCCGGAAGCAAACTACCAAATAGTGTGGAACGCTTTCAAAAAGAGATACGACAACAAACGACTAATATTGCAAAAACACCTGGATGCAATACTCGAGCTTCCATTGGTGCATAGGAAAATTATCTCCTATTACCACAAATCGTAGACGGGCTAAACAAACATCCGTCTTTGATAAACGGTTATGCGTGAATTGCCTGCGTCCTAATTACAAAGTACAAAATTATAAAAGCAGCAACTGCCTGTTGTGAAAGACACTTAATGTCACCCTTTACTATACAATGTGCATCCCAAGTATTCCAAGATGTCCTACTGCCGAGAGCGATCTTTTATACGATGTCCACGGAAAGGGTTTTCGTGTTTTATAACTTATGATCTCGTAAAAAGATTAAAACTTAAGCCATGGCGTGTCGATTTATCTATTGGAGGGATAAACGCGACAAATTGCCAAACTCAGCATTCCGCTCAATTGAATATACAATCATGCGAATGCAATTACTCGGCAAACATACAATGTTTTTTTCTTAAAAAAATCACGAACTACATCCCGTCTTTTTCGTTTGACAAAAAATTGCTGTTAAATTTAATCCTTTCAGTTAATTATAATAAAGCCCGCCCAATAGATATTTTATTAGGAGCTGAGATATTTTGGCAACTCCTTCAGGCGGGACACAAATAACAAGGTTAAGATGGATTTTTTCAAAACCGATCCCATGTCGCTATATCTCTAAAAACGTTTTATGCCATACTATGACGATATTAACTAACGAATTGAAGCGGTTTTGGGAACTTGGAGACTGCTTGGAAGAACTTCCAATTTCTGATGAAAAAATGGAATAAACTTAATTTTAATAATTATTATTAAAGACCCCGAGCGGTTGATTACACTACAACAAAAAAAACAACATTAATTATTTTTGAGGGTTTTGTAAAGATTTTCCTTGCGATAACGATTGGGGTTAGTTTTTTTTCCAATGCCTCCAATTTTTTACCGCGTCCAAAGTTCAGAAAAAAACTCACAATTTTGCCATAACTATTCATTTTTCAAAAAATCTATTAACATGATCAGATTCCTTATAAAAAACTTATCTAAAAAAATTATAACCAAAATTAATTAGCAATTCACTTTCAAGTTATTTAGGATCAAAAACCGGATTTTATGACGAAAACCACTAATTTTATAAAAATAAAAAAATTAAAAAAATTTAAATATTATAAAAAAATTCATACCCCTTACGTTAATAATTAATGTTTCCGTTATCTAAATATATTTTTAAATTTTTGTTATTACCCATAGATTTTATGACATAGAAGCTCAAAATTTTGACACCGAATAACTGAAAATCTGAGGCATTTCATATTCGTGATTAGCGACACAAACTTGACCAAAAACCATAGTTGCCATAAATAATGCTTGGGGTCGTCCAAATTTTTTGTCCAGTATTTATTATAGGTAAAACTACCATAAAAATCTAACATTACTTAGTTAGGAGTTTCTTTTTTTAATACCTTATAACTATTTCATGGTTAGAGCAAAAACTGTCTAAAGATAGCGCCCTTAAAAGTCTTTATTGTGATTTTATGAAAGATTATAACAAGAGCATATGTTACCAACGTCAACTAGTTCTAATGATCGTCCCATTCACTACAATCCGCATCATGCAGTACAGCCGCGTGATAATCCTGACGGTAAGATACGAGTAGTTTTTGACGCCTCTGCTAAATCCACATGATTCTCACTAAATATTGCCTCATGATTGATATAAAACTTCAGCAAGACCTACACTAATCACTCGATAAAGCATAAGTTGTGATTGTTGCCGACCTGAAACAGATGTATTATCAGATTCATATGCACCCGTCGCATTGCCAAATACAGCGGATTTATTGGTGAGAGAATCCGTCGGAAAAATTAATTTCTTACGATTTAAAGACAGTCACTTACGATACTTCTTCAGCGCCGTATTTTGCAATCAAAATTATACAACAGCTTGCTCATGAGAAAGCAAAGGTTCCTATTTTTTTTAAAAATCGCTCTGGGAGATTTATACGTTGGTGATCTCTTGACAGGGGCAGATACATCTGAATCTTTCGATCATATGGTTGATCAAAACTATGCTAAATCATGGTACTTTGCACAAATGGATTTCGAACGATCTTGGGTTACTTCTCGATAATGCAATAAATTTGACGAAACAAAGCCCGATCTCATTGAGCGACAATCCCGTCGTGACTAAAACTTTGGGATTAATTTGGGATCCTCAGAACGATACGTTCAGATTCAGTATCAGCATAATCTTTACAGCTACCAAACGTAAGATATTATGCCCGAGTTTTACTCTCACTTAAACTGGTAGGACCCATCACGGTCCAAGCTATAACGTACAGAAATTATGGGTCTAATGCGACTGTGATGATCTCATACCAGATAACATAGCTAGGGACTGGTCCCAAAAAAAGTCAAATTGCATCTTATTACGATCAATATTCCGCGACGCAAAATCAATCATCCCCAGACAAAAACGCATGAAAATTTGCGGATTTTTGGATGCCAGTGAGGAGGCATAAGGAGCTGCAATTTATTTTTTCAGTATCGAAAATAGTCGAAGAGCTCAAATAATTTGTTAAAAATCGCGTGTGGCACCTTTAAAGGCCGTTTTCATTCCCACACTTGAATAGTGTAGTGTAGGCAGTAATTTTGACAAGATTTCTTTCAACAACTATACGAGCATACCAAATAGATTTTAACACAATGTAATTTGCCTGATTCCACAATTGTTTTAGCATGGATCGCAGCCTCATCTCGGGAATGGAAGACTTTCGTATCTAATAGTGTCTGAAATTCAGGAGCTCTAAAGAATGGAAGTGGGGACATGTATCGTCCCAAGACAACAACGAAGATTTGTAGTCGATAGGCTGCTCTTTGAGCGAATTGAATATAACTTTGTTGAGGAACGGTCTCTTAGTATCATCACGTCCAAGTCATACCAAGATTTGCTTTTTTGCGTGCAAAATGACATTCCCGAAAATAGGCATATAAGCTGTTCTATAACATTGCTTCAGCTCGACTTTAAGGATAAAACAATAACCATGATTACATCTGTAGATAATATTGCTTTTACGATACTCAAATCGTTTACTGTGATTGCTTATTTGTTACGCTTTAACCATAAACACCCTACTCCCTAACAGTCATTCTGTCATAAAAGTTATCATCATATATTTCCACGAGATAAATCTACACAGTGGCGTGCAGAATACTCTAGCAGCAATTCGCAAATTTGCCATTTAACGCAACCAGCAGTGTCAATTATCCGGGAATGCATTTCTTGTTTTAAGGCAATTACCAATGATGGGAGAATTGCCTACTGATCAAGTTAATGTTCTTCCTTCGTTCGCCATAAGAAAAGTCAACTGGGGGGAAAAGCCGACAGCGCATTGAATTGTTCGACTACTTTGGTCCTCTATGGATGAAGGAGGGCACACTAAGAAAATACCGGCCAATCAGAAGTTATGAAGCTATATATGTCTGTTTTGCCACAAAGGCCGTGCATTTGGAATTAGCATCGGACTTGTCCATTCAAGCTTTTTTAAATTCTTTAAAGCGCTTTATGTCTCGGATGCGCCCATTTATTCCGACAGGTACCAATTTCATCGGGGCCAACAAGGAGCTCAAGCAAGGTCTCTAAAACACATACAAAATTTTCTGAAACTTTAGCATCCGAGGACATATCCAGTGGCACTCTATACCTTCTCGTGCACCACACTTTGGCGAACGAGCCGCTGTCAAATCAACCAAACATTATCTAAGAAGAATAATTGGTTTAACCCCCTTAACATTAGAGGAAGCAGCTACATTGTTAACCGATATGGAAACATTTCTTAATACTCGGCCATTGACTCCGATGTCAAATGACGCCAACGATATAAGAATGCTGACACCAGATCATTTTTTAATCCGACGTCCAATAATATCAGCAACCAAATCTGACGAAAACCCAATTTCTTGACGCGGTGGTATCTTATCGAAAAAATGCGTTGCCAATTTTGGTCTCGATGGTCACGCAATATTTAACATATTTACAACGTCGAAACAAATAGAAAGGGGCATCTACCAAAAAACTAGGCCGAATTGTACTAGTTGCCGAAGACAATTTACCCCCTTTAATGTGGAAAATTATTCGAGTTATTAAATTACTCGCGTTGCGACAAATACCTGCGCTAACGGCATCTACAAGAGGCCCGTGGTCGTGCCTTCCCAACAGCTGAACCTAAATTATTGGAAGAATAATTCTAGAGTATATTTATGAAGCGTAACCAGCAATTTACTATTTTTTACTTATATTTATTTACAAATAATTTAATTACATATTCTCTTCTATTTTTGTGTAATTCTAAAATTATTGTTTTTATTATTTTTTTTTGTTCAATAAATTAGTATTCTATTTTTTTTTAATTTTATTATTTTTTAATTTTTTCCCTCCACATTTCATACCCTTTTACTGAATATCAACTAAAACAGCCAACATAGTAGTGATGGATGAGCCCAATAAAGCCACAATTGGGGAATGCAAAAAAGAATATACCAATCCATCGATTCCCATGTCTAAAGCTTGTTTGAAACTATATTTAAGATCTCTATCGTTTAGGAATTTCTCAAACTTTCTCGGATGCTTTTGCATTTTCTGTAATTGGCTATTATAAAGAAAAAGACAACATTTAATACTATTTTTGTAAATTAAGATTTTTTTGCGAGGAGAGTTGAAAGCCAATTAATTTGTTTTTAAAATAAAAATCAAAATTTATATTTAGACGGATAGGCTTTTTATGCAAAAAGTTATAAATTAAGAATCAAAGCCTGCGGCCAAAAATAATTTTGTAACAAAAAAATTAAAATTGGCCCGTTTGCTCCTTTTTTAAAGTTTTATCGGAAGGGCAACCAATTTTGCTTTACTACATCGTATCCATTAATTTTCTCGTATTTTTATTTTTACAATAGATGAGGCTTCAGCTAAGGAAAGTAAAGTATTTTTTCTTTAAAAAATTTGTTTCCCTTTTTATCAACTTAAGGTGTGGCCACGGCTTAAAAAATTTATGATTAAAGCAAAAAATAAATTAAGAAAATAGAATTATAACGTACAATTTTTGTTCGGATGTTCCAGGGTATTCAAAACGAAAGTAAGCATAAACGGGTGGGCCTTTGAATGTCATTTTGTTTTTTATACGTAAAGATTCGTGAAAGACTAAAAGCCAGAAACATCGTTCGAAAAAGCATTAAGAAAAATGTAATGCATTATAAAAAATTAAAAAAATTATAGCAAAAAAAAGGAACAGTATGAATAATTTTAATATCTTAGTAAGTTGAATAATTTATAAAAAAAAATAATATCAACAAAATTTATATGTTCTTCTTGATCATAATATATATATTGAACGGAAGTTTATAATGAGAAATTTTTTTTTTAATTTTTAAAGTTTTAACTATTTTTTTTAAAGTTAAAAAAAAATTAGAATAGAATAGATTAAAATATTATAAATACACATACTAAATTTTATGTTTACCTTTAATCTATACAAATTAAGTTCGAGTTACAAAACATTTACGAAATTCTTACAACACTCAACTCTGTTTTGCTAATCTTAAATAATTGATAAATTTAATTAAAAAATAAATATAAAAATTTTTTTGCTTAAATATAAAAAGATATTTAGTTCAAAGTTGGCCCAATGTTTTATAAGAAACATAATTAAATTTAAATTTTTTAGAACTTTTAACTTAATAAAAATTTAAAACAAAACATCTAAGTTTGTTGTATATAAAAAATTAATCGATACTTTTGTGTATCCAAACACCTGGGTCAGTTGGGCCAGGTAAGGCTTGAGGGTACAGGTATATATCCGGAAAGAGGGCCGTAGAATGTTGGTACACCCACATATTGGAATCGGTGACATTTCGATGCCTTTCATCACATTTTAGGCTTTGTAAATTGCTAAAAAAAACAAACAATTGATTTGAGGATACCCCCATACCTTTCCCCACTCAGGAGTGCCATACCCGTTAGGGCTTTGACTCTTTTAACACGAGAAAAGCAATTATCATTGCCGACTTAGTGAGATTTTTTTAGCCTAGACTCTTATTTTTAGACATATCGTTAAAGACTTATAAGCAGGCCACCAAGAAGCTTTAAAGTGGTTGCACATGTATACTATTTTTCCGAAGAAAAAAGCCTCCTGTGCACGGATTCGAACTCGCAACCTCATGCGTACAAGGCTGAAGGTTTGCCACTGAACTATCTATGCCGACTGTAAAGTGCTAATCATAAAACATAAGTGGGCACGTTTAAATTAATCGTTAGGTTATTTGAGTTCTTTTTATACGAACTAATATACTACAATTTATATTTAAATTATATTACCTTTTAAATCTATAAATGTGAAACATTTAGAATTTTTCACCTACCTAGGTATTATGTTGTATTTGACAAAGTACAAAAAAAGATTTTTATTAAGTTACGACATCAATCATATAGGGTAAAAATTCGTGATTCACAGGCCTAACCGCTTTTTAGATGTTTTCTCGTTATTTTCTCAAGTTTTTTGCCATTTTATTGAGGTGCCATTAAAGATTGAGGTAAAAACAACCCCCTACCCTCCTTTTCCCTTGTATAAATGAATTGGGTATAGTTAAAAACATATGATATATCTTGAATTTTATTGTAACCTTCTTCTTAATTTTTAATTATAATGAATGGCAAATGTAGCAAACATTTGAGAAGTCAGATTATTTAAAGACGAAAAGGAAATAATAATTTTTACGTCCTATAGCAATAAGGGTACATGTAGTAACCCCATTTGGCCTTAGGCCGCAACTCTGTCGCCATTTTGAGAGTGGATTGAATAAACTGACGGGTAGCAGCGTCGAAATAATGTGTCGATATGTGTTTGAGGTGCTTAGGATCACTTATATTCGGGTGTTGCTCTTTGGCATATATCATTGAATTTTCCTACATAGAATAAATAGGCTTTTATAAAATAACTTAAAAAAAACTTTTAAAACGTTCTTTCTAGACCAGTGAAATAAAAAAGGGCCAACTTATAAAGGGTTGGGTTTGCATAAAAAGGGCCTTTTAAGAAATTTATTTTTTGATTAGTAATAAGGACTTTTAATTTAAGGGGCTTTTGGGGCTTTTTAATAATATTAAAACTGATTTTAAGTTTAAAATAAAAAAAAAACAAAAAAATGGTTGTAAAAAGATTTTTTATCCATTTTTCCGGCTTTTATGTAAAAATTAGAATTACTTTGAGCTTTTTCTTTTTCCTTTTTTGGCTGCAGCTAGTCAAAAAAAGAAAAATGATCCTCATTTGACTAACATAGACTAGTGGAAAAAATTTAAGAAAATAAAAATTATAATTTTTTTTAAAAGCTTTTTGTATTTTAATATTAGCCGCTAAATAATTTTTTTACAATTTTGAAATTAGTATTAGCCACAGTTTTGAGCAAGATCAAAAAAATTTCCCTTTGGCCCACATTTATTTCAGTAGATTTATAATTGTAGTTTTTATTTAAAAAAGAACCGATAACCATCCATGGCGTGTTAAAAAAAACGTACCAGAGGGCTAAATTTCTCTTTATGTAAAACACTTTATATGCATTTTATGTGGGCTTATATAAAAACATGCCCCAATACCCTTCACCCGATTATAATTAGTGATTTGTAATACATATTTTTTTCTAGCTGCAATGGATGCAATTATCAGATAACTAATGAACTACATTATTCGTACTTTTATAATTTATGTTTATATGTGAATTACACAAGGAAAAGTTAATTTCATTTCAATAATTTAAAATCTATTTATTTAATTATTTAAATTCTTTTATAATAAAAAAATAAATATTATTCTATTTGTCAGTTAAGTTACAATAAATTTTAATTTAAATTTTACAAATAATAGATAGTAATATTTGGGTTGATATTCCCCTAAAAAATATTTAGCTCTTAACATGAATTGCTTTAACATCAGAACAAAATTTAAAACAATTATATTCTGCATATTTTCTTGTTACATAAAACGAAAAATAACACTGGTAACAAAAAAAAACAACATCAACGATTTTTTGAGGGTTTTGTAAAGAATTTTCCTGCGATAACGATCCTGGGTTTAGTTTTTTTCCCAATGTCTCCAATTTTTTTTTTAAACCGCGTTCAAAGTTCAGAAAAAAATTCACAAAATTTCATTAACTATTAATCCAAAAAATCTAATGGCATTAGATTCCTTATTAAAAACATATCTAAAAAGGGTTATTACCTAAAATTATTAGCATTTTACTTTAAAGTTATTTAGGATCAAAAAACGGATTCAATGCCGTAAACCACTAATTTTATGAAAATAAAAAAAAATAAAATAGTGAAAAATTTAAACCCCTTACGTTAATTATGAATGTTTACGTTATCTAAATATATTTTTAAACTTTTGTTACTAGACATAGGTTTTATTATATAAAAGCCCAAAATACCCCAAAAATTGAAAAATCTCAACTTTGACACCAAATAATAAAAAATTTAAGGCATTGGCTAAAATTCTGATTTCATATTCGAGATCAGCGCCAAAAACTTAACCAAAAACCATAATTGCCATAATGCTTAGGGTCGTCCAAATTTTGTTGTCCAGTGTAATCAATTTTTTTTCACATAATATATCTTAAAACAAACTCAAATAGGCATAATCCTCGCTCCAAAACATATCTCGCTAACTGCCTCTTCCCTCCCACTTTTTGACCAATTAACTTTTACATAGAACTTTTAGACGACATACCTTATAGAGATTCCTTAATTTGCCTTCGATAATGTTGAGACTCAAGGGATATTCTTCAAAATCAATCACCGCGAGTCCCTAAAATAAATGGCTATGATAAAAATCAATAAACTACATTGGATATTTTAATATTTAATAATCCATTGTAGAACTACATAGACAATGGTTCTGCCAATGCTATGAATTTTTAAACCTATTTAGTCATAACCTCTAATTAATATATATTGGTTTAATCAACTATATAATTGTTATTTAACTTATTATAAATTAATAATAAAATAACTTAAAAGAGGTGATATTGCCAAAAATTATAGAAACGTAAAAAGTTTCTGAGATTTTGCTGACAAACAAAAATCTTCAGGCAGACTCCAGGCCTGCCATCAGCAAATAATTTTTGTATAACTGTTAAATTTTTTATCAAGCCGATTTGCCAGTTTAGTTATTTTAAAATGTATTAACAAATTTTTAATAAGATAAAAGAAGATTAAATTGTTATAGTCATTAAAAATATTATAGTTTAGGTCTGGAATACCCACAAAAACTCTGACCAGCCTATTTTAAGTTTAGCAGCACTAAATTGAGCCCTTCAAGACCCGTGGATAAATTTAAATCAGGAACATATTTAACCGCCCAGGTTGGAATTTTTAGAATAACCGGAATATTACAAATACACGTTTAACTAACATCGTAATCCTCCCTCGGCATAAGTTTTTCAATGTGTGTGCGGAATTTTTGGAGGTGCAAAAAAACGTCGCCTAGTTGGGGAATTCCGCCATTAACAGCTTCAACACCGTTACCCATATCGGAAATCCGTTCTTGGTCATCTACAGAGACATTAGATTAAAAATTTATATATTAATAATTTTTTGAGGCCTTTATTACTTCATAAACATTAAATAGTGATCAAGCCTCAGTCCTTTTTTAGGATTGCTTTAATTTTATCCCGTGTCGACGACGATAACGTTCAATATTTTGTGAGAGGAGGTGTCTTGCTTTATAAGTTACGCCAAAGCTGTAACTAGCTTTATGGTAAAATGAACTCGAGACAGTGTTGACCAGAATTTTAAAAACTCGGGATTTTGTCCTTCCTAAAGTCCACCCAGCCCACCAAAAGCGGCTGGGCGAAAACACGAAACGGGCCGAACCTGAATTAAAAAAAAAGAATTGAGGGGCATAAAGTTTTTAATTTTTGATTGCCTTAACAAGAACTAGGCACAATATAGGTCAAACTTATAAACTCTGTATTTTGTTAATAATTTTAGAACAAATGTTAATTTATTAATACATACCTTCAGGGTACTATATTAATATTTTGAGTTTGTTTTTATAAACTTTTGTTATGTATAATTTAAATAGTGATTTTAGCTTTATGTACCAATTTTTTCATTATATAAGTTTCAAGTGACTATAATGTAAAAAAAATATTTCTAAATCTCCATAGGGCTCTCTCAAGGTCGTAAAATCTGTCAACTTGGTTCAATATGGTCATTTTTTGGATATAGACCTCAGAAAATATTTGAAGGGAAATTTCGGGAACGGATAATATAAGAGATAAGGCCATTGTGGAAATCATTTCATTGGCAAAACTTTATTTTGTCAAACATTGATATTTATCCAGCGGTGCTAAGCACATAATTTTTCTTTTGTAAAAATATTGTATTAGTATCCCAAAAAATAAAGGCTATTAAGCAGTGGTACCATTTTCATCCAACCTAAATTTATTATTTGATAAAGCCCATTTTTTTTTAAATTACCTTAAATGGCCCGTAGCTACCTGTTAACATTGTGAAGTTTTATGCAATATGTACGAAAACCAGTGCTGGGAAAACAATGAGCCAAAAAACTTTGGTTCATTTTTCCCCCAAAACATAAAAAAAGAAAGGAGGCTACAAATAAAGGGCCAATATAAGAATATAAAAAGACCTTAACTAAGAAAAGGGGCAAAAAAAAACTCACAAAAAGTGGCTCTTAAAAAGAGCCCAAAAAACCCATTTTATGTTTTCTTTATAATAATATCAAAAAATTTTGGTTTTTTTTATAATAATGGGTGGGTTATTTTTCCTTAAAGCTTCTAGGAGTTTTTTTTAAGATAAGGGGCTTTTTTTATACATGCCCCTTTTCTTTAAGCAAAAGGGGCTTTACTTTTGCCATGCCCACCGAATTAGTAGGCATTTGGGGAAAAAAACTCAAAAACTTGTTAAAAAAATCCCATTAATTTTTTTTTCCCAGCCCTGACGGAAACTTCAATGCTTTTTTCATCTATTTTAAAATCAAAAAAAAAATCGTTAATTAAATGCGTCCACAAATGTTCAATGTTAATTTTTATGGCCTAAATCAAAAATTTTGGGCCAATTTAAATTTGGGTTGGGCTTAAAATTAAAATAAGTTTTTGGCAAGGCAGAGGGGGTTGGGGTGTTTTAATTTAATTAACAAACATTTAAATCTAAACTAAGCTTCTAACAAACAAATTAGGCACGAGATTTGTGGATCTCTGATAAGATAGGTTCAAAGTCCACCATAAATTTTTAAAAATATTAAATTTATCATTAATTAAAAAACAGGTCATTTTATTTGCAGCACAGATACAAATAACTATCGGCTTACAAATAATTACCAATTATATAATATCTTGCTTTACAATTTTTTTTTAAAGATGAGAAACCCCCCTGTCATAATTTACAAATGCCTGTCGTAAGTAAATTTATTGTCAAGCAGTGCGCATACTAAGTCACTAGTTAACATTTATAAGTTGAGCTGAAGCCGACCTTTTGGTTAAACCCATATTTATAGAAAGATCTGTGGAAAAATATAAATATATAAATATTTTTTTGAAAACTATTTTTTTATTCCTTATTTAAACGAGTTTAGTCCAAAAATAGGTTTTTCGAGCTCTCATTATAAGTTGATGTTTGAAATATTTAGGGTATCAGGTTGATATTCAGGTCTAAATGCTGAGCTGGTAGCGGCATGTCCTTGGAAAAACATTATACGTTTGAGCGCTTAAAATTATATTCACTATTTTATGTTAAAATCCCAAAAGTTGATCTTACAATTTTATGCTATAGGCAATTTTTACAACTGATAACACTGGACAACAAAAAAACAACATAAACGATATTTAAGGGTTTTGTAGAGAAATTTCTTGCGATAACGAACGGTTTAGTTTTTTTCCAATGCCTCCAATTTTTTTTAACGGGAAGTTTAGAAAAATTCTTAAAATTTCTTTATTAATATTCCAACAAATCTATTCGCATATTCAGATCCCTTTTACAAAAATATCTAAGGAAGATTATTACTAAAATTATTAGCAATTTACTTTCAAGTTATTTAGGATCAAAAAACGGATTTTATGACAAAAACCACTAATTTTATGAAAATAAAAAAATAAAAAAAATTAATTTAAACCTTTTATAATAATAATGTTTCCGTATCTAAAAAATTTTTAAACTTTTGTTACTACCCATAAGTTATAAAACAAAAGCCCAAAATACCCCAAATATTGAAAAATATTAACTTTGACCCTGAATAACTAAAATGAGGCATTGGCTAAAATTCTGAATATTCGATCAGCGCCAAAAATTTGACAAAAAACCATAGTTGCCATAGATTATGCTTAGGTTTGTCCAAATATTGTTGTCCAGTGTAGTTAGCACATTTCTACATATTTTAGTTATAGGAAACAACATTTTCTTCAAGTTTGGGACTATAAATAGTCAAAAAAAGATAAAAGTGCCGTTTTGGTGAGCTTGACCTACAAATATTTTAATAAAAAGTTAAACAATATTTATTTGTAGGTGTTAAAATTGATGCAAAAAACATCTATTACATCTAATTTTATTTTTTGAAAATTAATAAACAGATAAAATAATTAATTATTAATCATCGGTTGATACATTGCATAATTTGTAGGGCAAGTTTATTAAGTTTGATATAAAACCAAGTATCTAACTGCTTCGATTTTTGGTGCAAAGCAATAGGACGATATTAATACCTTTAAACTTTGGGCTTTTGTTGACGATCCTAAAATGTGGCCAGAGCAGCTCCCTCAAGTAAAAAATAACAATGGTTTCCCCGTGAAATTTTTGTTCCTTGTTATACTCTATCCCGTAGCGGTCTAAATTGAGCGGGTGCCCAAGAATAGAGGTGCAAACATTTGATGGTATATTCCAAAAAACACGAAATTTTTGAGATTTGTGCTTGCTATGATCTAAAGAACAAATAGAAAATCAATGGGTTTGAGGTTTCCCCCATACCTTTCCCCATTTAGGGGTGCCCTACCCCTTAAGGCTTTGACTTAACCCGAGCAATGACATCGAGTTAAAAAATAAGATTTGCTCTCAAGCCGGCGACCTAAGTTTTTAGCCTAGGCTCTTACTTTAGGCATGTCTTAGGGCCTACTGCCTAAGTAGGCCCAAAGCTTCAAAATGGTTGCAAAATTATTTTTCCGCTGTAAAAAAGTTTCCGGACATGGATTCAAACTTGCATCCTCGCGTCGAAGACAGAAGGTTTGCCACTAAGCTATGTGAGTCGACTAAAGAACAAATATATATAAAATGTATATTAACCTAGAATTCGACAGATCACAAATTTAAAAAAAATTTAAATATATTTGTTTTGAAAATTTAATTGAACACGAGTCTATAATATTATAGCCCAATTACTAATATCATTTTTTGTCAATTTATCAAAATAACAACCTGCAAAATTTAAAAGAGTGAATTTACACTTGATTTAGATAAGTTTAAGATCTTAAAACTTCTTAAACTTATTCTTACATATGAAAATAAATAGTATTCGAACTTTTTTTCTTATATTTAAATTTTTGCTAAACTTATTCGTAAGCGGACAAATTATGTTAAAATTAAAATTAAAATTAAAGTAAATAGGCTGTTTAATTTTTTTTTAAAGTGGACAGGTCACTTTCGCGATCAAATAGCGCACGTAACATATTTGATTGAAAATATGTTTGTCATATTATTTATATCTATTGACAAAAATGAAATTCCCTTTTATGCTCAAATTTCAAACAAATATTAAGGTAAGGAGGCAAGGTATTTAAAATTTTGTTGAAACAACAATACTTTTCTAAAATTCTAGGCTTATGCCATGCTCATTTAAAACGAATTTAGTTATCGACGTTTAAAATTTACCTAAGTGTTTGGACTGCTGGTCGTCTTTATAAAATCGATTGACAGATTTAGCCATTAAGGCAGGAGGCCGATTGAGTGCACCCGGTGGAAGCTTGAAAAGTCGTTGTAATCCGGGGTTCAGCTGAAAGTTTTGAGTGGACGGATTGTTGCTCGAGATAGGCTTGTCATGCTGCGTAGAAACTATTGGCCGATATTTATTCACTCCGTTGCTGAGACCAGAATAGTGCGACCCGAGATAATGCAATGGACTTTGAGGGTAGAGTCCTTAATAATTAAAAACGTCAAAATATGAATAACATTTTAATATCTGTGTTAATTAATTATTTTTTTGCAAGCTATATATACTCAGAGGTGAGGGCTAAATTTTTACATGCAGGTTAAATTCATATAAACCCGAAATTAAAAAAATCTATGTGTCCGTTACAAAATAACACTAAATGTATTTTATTCAAACATATCCCATACATTTTTATTTTTTGATTATTTGTTACCCTCTAATTTTTTGTTTTAGAAGATTGTTTCGAAATTGAGTACCGTATATTATAAAACGTTAATAACGAACCTGCTACCGATGTGGACATTATTGCCAAAGTCTGGATAAACAATGTTAACAATGTTAAAAATGCCATCATTCTGTGTTACAATAAAAAAATTTTTTTTTAAACAAATTGTTTTTTATATATCGGAAAAATTCGGAAAAATTTTGTGCTGACAATTTAAAAATCACTGCACAAAAAACATCTTTTAGCACCAATGACGAAATGAATTTACTGTCAAAAATCGTAGTTAGTTCTTTAGTTTCATAACACTTTTTTACGACACTCGTTGCTGTTTGATTAATATGCAATGGGTCGGTAACTATGTTAACTTAGGTCTCAAAAAATTGGTAGGATAACAACATATTATTATTTTTTTTCTCTTCCCATTTTGTGTAAACTCCAAAAAAACTTTGAAACAATATTTACTTTATTTGGTAGCCTTTCGACAATCAATGTTTACCTAGATCACAGGTACTTTTGCGCACAGTGTAGATGCCTATGGGTAGAACGGAATTGCATAAACACTACATCATCTCAAATCTTACAATGCAATTGTTAAAAGTTTAAAGATAGTTTTAAATAAACAGAAAGAAATGAGAAATCTCGATTAGGGTTTTGGCACATTTCAGGTGGTCGTATTCTTGCAAAAACGAAATTTATTTTACTCTAAGGGATATGGAGGCAATCCTTAAAACTCAATCTCGAATCTTGCTATAAAATAAAAAATGGGCTCATTTTTATCTCAGTTTTATATAATTTACAAAATAAATGTAGCTGGACATATTACATTTTTAAAAAGAGGTTCAAAAAATAGATAATGTCAATTAAAAGTAGCTTTTACAGCACCAAAACACTTCTAAATAATAATTAAAATTATTAGTTGATTCTGACTAGATAGCAGTAATTTTTAAAAAAAGTTTCCGTTCTATAATATTAATATAGACTGGAGTCAGCAGGTAATTTAAAATTTTCGGGACATTTTCGCGATTATGTTAGAATACAAATCTTTGGGGCCAAATTTAATTTGTAGGGAAATGGAATTTCAGGGTCGGGTTTACATTTTCATAGGTGCTCGAAAAAAATCAGAGTTTAATCAGCTTCTTAAATAAAACA
The DNA here is from genome assembly GCA_030555515.1 of Acutogordius australiensis. Lineage (NCBI taxonomy): Eukaryota > Metazoa > Nematomorpha > Gordioida > Gordea > Gordiidae > Acutogordius > Acutogordius australiensis. Next base: position 818,761 of record CM060245.1, read on the forward strand.
CTTTAACGATATTAAAAAATCTCCAAATTATAATTGGTATATGAAATACTTTTTAAATCACTGTTAAATTTTAAAGAATATTTTTTTAAATAATTACACTTTAAACGCGCCTTAATTTATTGTATCGTTGTGTTTTTAATTAATTCGCGTATATATCCGTTGCATTGTCATTTTATTTGAAACTATGCTTCATAAAATTAGGCAAATTCTTAATCCTTTTCAAAAATTTTGGATTCCTTCAAAGCCTTCACTAGACTTTAAAGGATAAGTTTTAGTTATTTTAAGTGTATACGAAAACCTAATATGAGCGATTTGGAAAATTTTCTAGCGGGCCTATAAAGTTTGACGTTTTGAAAATATGTGTCGAAGAAAGTTTTTACTTGTTTAAGATGATGCATATTTTTGCCTAAAACCAAACCCCAAAACAATAAAAATTCCATGGCATTTAAATTGTAACAAAATCTAATAAAAATGAGAAAATAGTTAAGCAATACCCGTTAAATTGTTAAAGTCAAAATATGACGTTTCCTTTCGCACGGGAAAATAGTTGGAAGAAAAATCTCGTCTTATTCTTTGAGATGGTGTTCGAATAGCAAATCTGAGATTCTCGTCCTCTAGATTAACCTTGTGCTGGATGTAGTTTGCTGCGATTTTAAAAGGAATTGTAAATGTATATTAGTGTTCTCGACGCGCCGTATTTTTAAGGCCCGGCTAGCCGATAATTTTTTTAAATTTGGTCGGGGTCGGCCCGGCCGAAGATAAATAAATTTTTCTTTAGCCCGACCCGACCCGGTCCGATCTTTTTTAAAAGAGATCCGGCCCAGCCCGATATAATAAATATTGGCCCGTAATATTTTGGTAAAAATCACTAACATTTAAACATTTATAATAACATGAGATTGTTTTAAAGTAATGATTTAATAAAATAATTAAATCCAGCTGGCCTAAACGTTTTCTTCTTTTGGTTAGCCGGCTGTCTAAAAAGTATTCTGCAATGTTGGAGCTCACAGAAATGGCAAAGATTTGGTTTGCATAAAAATTTAACTTAGGTAGAAGTTTTTGTTTTTCCACCACTGCAAAGTTGGATTATCAACATCTTGTGTTGGGAGGTTTATAAAAGTTGTAATTTCGTCCTTGGTCCTAATATTGTCATCTTCCCACCTACCTCTTTGATAAGTTTAAGGGTCTATATGTCATATTAAGCTGGGACCGGATTTGGCAATCACTCCGTCTCGTTCATACTCACTATAGATCAGATAGACGTCCGTAATTCTACTTATCTATTTTCAGCTTATATCGCAAAAAAATAGGCAAATTTAAGCGTTATTTTCGGCCCGGCCAGGCAGAGCCCGAGTCTAAATTTAATTAAAACGGCCAGGCCGACTAATATTATATAATTAGGCCCGGCTTGACCCTATCTCGACGGGCTTTCGGGTTCCGACTGAGAACACTTATATATAAACAAAAAAATACTAATCATACTTGGATACATGGCAAATTTTTGTAACATGCTTAGAACGGTGACTTACAATATAAAATAAAACTTCCCAATATTTTAAAAAATTTAGCAGCCAGGTTTTCTATTCGTTATTATACCATAAACATTATGTGATTACAAAATTTTAAATAAACAAATTAACAATAAAATTGTTGGGTTGGAAAAAAATACATACAAATGGATAACCAATTCCTCAACGGTGAAATGAAAAAAGTCACCAAGCAAAGGATCAGTTTTTCCAGGTTGTAGGTTTATTAATATGCTTGTTAGAGTCGGTGTTAACTGTTTTTCTCTTCCTCTACCACCCTTATTAAAACGGTTGTTATTTAGAGACATTTGTTACAAGACATTATAGGTCTTTCTGCGGGCTCGGTTTAGTTGAAAATATAATTAAGTTTAAGGGTTTTTTTCATACCTTCTTTACGGTAGCCATACCCAAGAGCTAGGGCCTTTTCAACTAACGCAAAGCAATTTAACCGAAATATATTACAATATTTTCCCAAGCCGGCAAATTAGGGGTTTATATAGGTCTGTTATTCTGAGCATATCTGAGGGCCAAATGCATTTTAATAATTTTAGCATAACTGTGCACTTAGATGTATTTTACAAAACGCCTAAGCAGAGAATACAAATGCTGAATCTTATGTTTGCCCTAGAGCTATCTAGGCCGATAAGCTTTTTAAAAATTCTTCACAAATAAATTGGGTTTATAAGACATATCAAACCAAAGATCAACTAACTTGCAAACACTATTCGATAATTATAGTAGTTTAAAAGTTTAAAATCAGTATTAAGGGGCGTGATAAAAAATTTGCAATTAATCAATAGTGAAAGCCATGGATGGTTTACAAATTAGTATTTGGCCCCAATTGTATTTAGATATGCCTATGGAAACAATTAAAATTTATTACCATGTGTTCCCGAACCCCCAAACACAAATTGAAAATGTCCAAGAGATAGAATTGTCGCAGCTATTTGATAAATAGGCATTGTTAATAGAAATGTGGGTGCCATTTTTATTGGAGTGAGGATTGGAATTAGGAATACTAACTAAGTCAAGGCAAAATTAAGATCGAAAAAATTCAATGTTTGAAATGATTCCAAGACTGGTTGTATGTTTCTTGTAGCAATTAATCTCGAATGCATGCAGCAAACTTACCATCGAATACGAGATCAAAAAGGATGATAGATGATTCAAATTTTGATCGAAAATATTTATCCGATATTGCATAAGTTTTTCTTAAAATTTAATACAAACGCAGCCTGAGTTTAGACTGGAAAGATAGCGTTTAATTAGAGATTGATTGTTGCTGCCCTACTAATGATATAATTTAAACATTATGCGAGGACAGCTGACATATGGCATTCGTATAAAAGGAGCCAACCCGGCACGGGAACTGAATACATGTAAAATTGGCCATTATCTGTTTAGTATTTATTATTAATCTTTGCTTTGTCATTTAAAGGAAATTAATGATATGAAATATTAATTGAAAAATTAGGTTTCAATAAAAATAATAGGGCTTTTTTTGTAAAAATTAAAACAAGTGTTTAGCAAAAGGCTGTAAAATTAATAAAATCAAATTACGATAAACTTATTTCCGTAACATATTAAAAAAATGGAGACCTTTATTAAGTTTATGTCCTTTCGGACAAGGTATTTCGTTAGTTATTCAAATCATATTTTAAATCGAATTTCAAATTATTTATTCCATTTGGATTGGTATAAATTGGCATATTTTAAGCAGTGAATCGAAAATAAAAATACATTTTTTTTAAACAAAATAATTGTTTGTTATTCGTGATACAGGTATAAGCTACCATATTGATTCTTTTTCATCTCAATTTTAATTAGCTTCTTGGGTTATAATTTTTTTTGTTAGGACAAGGGACTCACCTATTTTTTGTAATAATGAAAGAGGGTTTACCTGTAAATTAGGTATGTATAATAAAAAATACCCCCCCCCCCCGGGCCCCCCAAAGACTTCTCTCACCTGTGTGAGAAAGATCCGTTTTGGAAATGGTACATTATAAAATTTTTGATACGAGAGTTTTCTCAGGTTAAAATATATAATTAACGTGCCTTTACCTCTCTCCCCAAATGGTGTGGCCATATTTGAACGGTGCAGCTCAAAATTTCGTATTTTCTTTCGAACTAAGAGGCCGCCGATTAGGTAATTTATTGATTTTTTTTTTGTAATTACATATATTTACTAAAATTAATTTTTGCTTTTTTTAAGCATGCATTAGGAATGTTTCTAGACCTATTTTAAGTCCCACAGGTGACTTTCTTCCTAATATTTTAGATTAACCTCATTATATGTCCTCGTACTTTGTGTTTGGACAGTTGGGCTTAACTCATATATATTGTGGAGATTTTGAAAATATTGTATTTAAACTTATTGATCCCCTTGCTTTCCTGATCTGACAGCTGGCTTTTTCTTAAGGAAAACAACCCTAGTCACTATTAAGAGACAATTTAGGGACCAACATTTGACGTCAGGTGCGTATAAAAAATTTTGAAGGCAAATGAATTTTTTGTTAGATATTTTTCATTTGTTTAACTTTTCCTACCCCTAGTTAAGTAAAATGAGTTAGCCTTCATGATACAATCCTATCCTTTATTTGCATTGATAGGATGTTTACGATCCATACTTTTTACATATGGGCAAAATATTAATCATATAGTAGGTTATAACTGGTAGAAAAAATCCTACAATTAAATAACAGATTGATGAATCATAAAAAATCTTTTGTTCATATTACCTTAACTTATATATGGTCTGCCTATATAGATAGGATATTACACTGAGGTTAAAGGAAATCTTACTTGAAGTAGGATTATGATAGAAATCCTAGGGAATCAACCAGTGAAGTTTTCTTTAGATTTCCCATTAAGACGGCGCAAGTCACTTTGCTAATTTTGCGACGGCAGTACCCTTAGAGTTTTATAAAACTATGCGGTTAACTAGGCTTAGGTTTCACTAACATTAAAATCGGCGTGTAAAAATAAAAATTTAAATTTTAATATTTGTTAATTTAATAAGTTTACGTGAATTTTTTTGCGAGCTGTGCAATTATACTGTTAAAAAGCGAGTAATCAAGGGCTCATCGTTGGTCCATCTGTTCCGGAAGGCTCACATTTAAAATTCCTAAACCAAGATAGGCTCACTTAGGTGTCTTAAAAGTATACCTGTGAATTTGTTAACTTGCATCTTGTGGCTGAAAAATCAATCGTTCTTAAAAAATTCAAAATCTTTAGGTTTTTCAGGCTCTTAAAACAGCCCTGAAAATTTTGTGCTCGCTTCTGAGTTAACCTAATTCTTTATCTTTGGACCTTAAAAATTTAATTTTTGTGTGTCAAAATATACAAACATTTTTTTTGAGCTCGAATGACACCCTAAAATTTTTTTTTGCATTCGTTTAACAAAACGAAAATAACTTTTGTGTGTTTTACAAACATTGTTTATTAAGTTTTCAAGACGAGAAAATATTAAAAAGTGTTTATGAGAGAGTGAAATTGCTTTAACGCTAAACTTTTCCGTGCGTTTCTAGTAGGACTTAATTTAGCTGTGGACTTATAATAAATTCTGGAAAAAGAACTCCCTCGCACATTGCGCAATAATTTGCCGCCGTATGCGTTTTCAAAATATTGGGTCTACAGCTGAAAACAGATTTTCTTTAAAAATAGGTTTTTCGCTTCAACTACAATAAAATCCATTGCAAAATTACCTGCCAGAGCTAAAGGTATCATTGAGGTTTGAGTCTTCTTATTTTTATAAGTCATTAGCTTATTTTTGGCATATAATTTGAATTTTGAAACTTAAAATTATTAACATTGAAAATGTTTTTTGAATAAACTAGATGGCGTGTGTCTTTTTGTTAATCTAAGAAAAAATAAACCTTTTTTATCTGATATAGACCTTTGAGCAAGATTTGAATAATTCTTTAACAATTTACCTGCAACCATATTGTCTAAGGTAAGCAAGATTTGAATAAATACAATTCTTTAACTTTCATCATTAAATATAGATATAACGAATCTTACCAAATATTCTTCCTAATGGATTAACTGCTCTATATATACGTGGTCAATCCTTGTACAGTGATCATATATTATAATTATATTTTTTATTTTTCTCAATAAATTCATTTTCATTTTAACATTTTTCTATATCCCTGGAATTATTTTTTTTATGAAGTGCGTACTAAATTAATGTTAAGAGAAGATATACATGTAAACATAAGACACACATATTTACAAGACAAGTTAACAAATAATAATGGTTAGCTGTTACTTTGTGGTTGGAACAATACAAATATATTAAACTTAATTATTTTGGTGTTTAAGTTAGGGGCCTAACCTACCCATATTTTTGAACCCCCAGACATCCATTTATGTCATAACCAAAACAAGAATATATTATTAAATGTATTACCTTTTGATTTTAATTTGAAATCTATAGTAATAACAGTCAAAATTATTTCTAATATGATCATAATAATATTGTTACCCCGACTCCTCTTTCTATCAATCTGTTGGATTGTGGATGAAAAATTTTTAGGCAAAAGTTTTACAATATATGTTATGCACTTACTTAATATTCTTTTTTATACCTACTTAGTACTTAAGCAACTACGATAGGTAAAAGTCAAAGTAATTATTAAATATCTCATACATAACGGATATAATTTTAATTTATTAAACGACAATCAATATCTCATTGCCCTAGTGCATTAGACAATCGGTCACTATCGGCTAATAAACGGGAATAAATTTTATTAATGTCCTTATCAACACCCTTACCGACATTAAGGTAATAACAATTTTAATATGACAAAAATGATAATTAAAATAATACATATCAGGAAATAAATAATAATATGTTCATCATATTTAGAAAAATTTTATACACTTACAAAATATTTTATTTTTTAGGCATGCTTTTAATGCTTTAGACAAAGGTAAAATTGCCTTAAATCTCTCAAAGCCCTACAAGAAATATGATCCTGCAAATTTATGAATTCTCGGCCTTTTTCAAATCCAAGCAAGATGTCTTTTTGTTAGGTCACAATATGTTTTACTTTTTGCCGACTTCTATACATGGCGTCTATATAAAGTTATTTATATTTTGCCTTGATGACCAACCTCCTTTACTTAAACATTTAAAATAATAAACCGTGATGCTCGTTCTTAATTTAGCCGACAGAGGACGTGGTCATAAATTTTGTCTGTAACGTTTTCTCCTTATTTTGAACCCATGATGGCTTAATCATTGACAATTGTCATTATATATGAAAATTAACGAAAAGATTCTATGATCACCAACACCTAAATTTTGAACCATAATTTAACTTTTTTTTATTTCATAATCGAATAAAATGCAATCTTTTTGACATATTTTTAGCTCGAACATTAAGTTAATAATACTCCAAACATATAGCATTCAAAATATCACGCCTATACGTGACTCCTAATTATTATATACTTAAGGGCTGAATCACTTTTTCAATGGTTTATAGCTATCGTCAAGCACGCCATAACCTCTTATTGTAAAAGAAGTGTTAGTTGAACACAATTGATTAACGTTAGAGAAGACTGTTTTGAAACTGTTTTATAAAAAAAATTCTTTGTTAGGCGTTAACAGCTAATATGTTGGTTGTGTTCATTTTGTTTTTGTTCAGAGTTTTCGGGATTTTCACACCCGCCTTCTGAGGGCTGACGGTGACCCAGATTTGACTCTGGACTCCCTAGGCATCATCGTTTAGGGCCTAATGCCTTGTAGGTCACCAGTAGTCATGTGGCTACTCTCTTGCTAAAACTTTCTCCTGAAAATAAAATCTGCCTTCGCCGGAATTCGAACCCCGAACCTTCTAGGCTTATTCAGGCTACAAGCAAGCGCTCTGCCACTACACTATAGGCCGATACGTTAACAGCTAATATAACTGTTATAAATAGCAGTCCGTTCATTTATAGTTTGTTGACAATAATTGTTTATCATTGTTAACGAATTATCATCAATAAATGGTCATCTCGTCTCACCTAAGCGCCAACAATGATTTTCTACATCCATTATCTACAAACCCTACAATCGTCGTTGAAAATTGTCGTAAACAATCAACTGAAACTTGTTTAACTATCAACAATCAATTTCACATGAATGAGTATGGCTAAATAAAATTATACCGAACAGTTATAAATAGGATTAAAAATTAATTATAAATATTAGTTTTCTAGTGCCACTTTGTATAGCCGACAGTCGTATACACATAGCTGGTAAATTCTGGAGCCGGGCACAGAAAATTTTTGATGCTTAAATAATCAATTTATTTTTTGCGTTATAATTATTACTAAAAATAGTTAGTTAAGTGGATTTATGGATGAGACATATTTTATATTTTTATATAATTTTTTATAATGATCACTTTAAATCAAAGATGCTCTTGATATAAACTATTTTAATAAAGCCATATTTATGTTTTGTTCGTAATATACAAATATATTATGGGCCGAAATCACAGCTCAATAAATATACGTGAATTTTATGAAAAAATAAAAGAATGCATCTCCTTGATGGCAAAACATTTTATATATTTTTTCGTTTTTCTTACTGTCTTTAGCTCCTTAGATTCGTCTATAAAGAAATGGCTTTTTTTGACTAAATTGGCAGTATTAAATACACGCTAAAAGAAAAAATTTAAAATTTTTTTGTTAAAAATTTCTTGTAACTTATATTTTAAATCACAAATAATAAAAAAAAAAATTCATTAATATATAAAGCTCTAACATCGGCATTTAGATAATACAAAATATTTTGCGTCCAAACTTAACTACGACACGATATATTATCGGTTTTTAATGAAAATATTATATGAATTTGAATTTTACAGTTTAACTATTGTGAATAAAAAATAAATGTTCAAATTTGTTTTTGAATCTTTTTTGGTTTTTTAACATTTTTAAAATTTTTAATGTTTATAACTTGTTGATTAGGAAAATCGGTAAATGGCAGGTTTAACTGTAGTTAATTTATAACTTTCAAAAACGGACCTGTGTTATAAATTCGGGCCTAGCCTTACCGAGCCTCTTATAAAAAAACGCCTGAACGTGCCCAAAAATAAAATTATATATCTCGGACTGGGCCTGGCCACGTTTATTTAAGCGGGCTGGGCCATACGGCCCGTTGAGAACTTGCAATGTCCCTACCTAAAAATGATGAAGTTAGATTTTTTAAAAGTGTTTAGATCAAACATCAGTGAAAATACTTTAATAGTTAAAATTATATACCGGTGTTGTTATCATTTACATACAATCTTTGAAAAATGTTTTTTAAAGTTTGAATTTCCTAGTTCAAGTGTTTTAAATATCTTTTTAATACTTCTTCGATTTTGGTAATACTTTTTTCAAAATTACTTTCATAAGCTCTTTAGACATTTTTAATATAGTAATTCTTAATTAATAGTTGAAATAATTGCAAAAATTCTTTAAATAAGTGAAATTTAAACTTCAAATAATATTTTTATTAAAAACCTAAAATATATCATGTTTTATTAAAGTTTGAACGCAATTTCGAAAATACTAAATTAAAAGGATATACTAAAAAAATTTATTTCTCATTATTTGAGATGATGAATATAAGTAAAAAGGAATTATTTATGAAAAAAAATCATGAATTATTTTGGGAGGATGATGTCGCAAAATCTGTTAAAAAAGCCATTCGTTGATATGGACGGATCTAAGGAGCCGAAGGTAGAAGAAATTATCAAAAACGGAAATATATAAATAAGACTTATGAGGCTGCATTCTTTTCTGTTTTCTTAATATTATTCTTTGCAACACTGATATTTACTGTGTTATCTAAAGGGTAATGTAGAGAGCCCAAGCACTCCCTTATTCATTTCCCATATCAAAGTCAAATGGCGCTTTTGCTAATCTCTGGTCTGTTACAATAGGCGCTTTGTTTAAACAATTTATGGCGCTTAGTTTAAAAACCCGAGATGTTAAAAAACCTACCAACGCCTTAAATCCTCCCTCGCCTAGGTTGCTGGATCTGCCGGCCTGCTTCCTAGACTCTTTAATATAGCAATTCCCCTAGCCGAGTTAGTAAAAAATGAGGTGCATTTGTTTAAAATTATATTGAGGAAATAATAGGGTATAAAATATTTAATTAGTAACTAAAGTATTTCATATTAAATTTTAACTAACGAGTTTTGTTTATTGTATAATATTACAAAGTTGCCAATAACACTGGACAACAAAATTTGGACGACTTGAAGCGTCATTTATGGCAACTATGTTTTATGGTCAAGCTTGCGCTGATCACGAATACAAAATCTGAAATTTAGCCAAGGCCTCAGATTTTTAGTTATTCGGTGTCAAAGTTGAAATTTTTCAATTTTAGGGGTATTTTGGGCTTCTATATTATAAATTTATGGGTAGTAACAAAAGTTTATTTAGAAAACGAAAACATTCATTATTAACGTAAGGGGTTTAAATTTTTTTAAAAATATATAATTTTTTTTATTTTTGTAAAATTAGTGGTTTTTGTCATAATCTCCGTTTTTTGATCCTAAATAACTTGAAAGTAAATTGCTAAAATTTATGTAATAACCTTTTTTAGATATATTTTTTATAAGGAATCTGAATATGCCAATAGATTTTTTGTAGAAATAATAGCAAAAGAATTAAATTTTTTTTCTAAACTTTGGACACGGTTTAAAAATAAATGGAGGCCTTGGAAAAAAAACTAAACCCGGGATCGTTATCGCAAGAAAATTCTCTACAAAACCCTCAAAAAATCGTTTATGTTGTTTTTTTGTTGTCCAGTGTAATATATAATACTTTCTAAATTTTTAAAATTAAGAAGTGCCAGGGCACATATGGACAATACAGTGCTAGTCACCGGTTAAGTCCTAAAATATTTAAGAAAAAATTACTTGCTTAAGATAAACTTAAGACAATCTAACTGGTTTCTTAAACAAATTGTTTTTCGGGGCTTGACTTAAGAACTGCCTGTTTTTTTAAAGCTTAAATTCCATTTACATTCATATGAGGCCATAAAAAATTTTACGCATGTAGAAAATTAAGAAATATATTAAAATCTTAAAATATTAGCTTGCTTTTAAAACACGTGATTGTGGACGTTGCAAAGCCTTTTTCTACCGCATCGCTGAGAGATTTTTGACCGATTTTGAAACCCAAACATTTTGAGGCACGGTTATACGGGTGCCTTCAGAGTTAATTTATTTTTTAAAAAAATATTAAAAGTATAGTTTTCCTTGGCAAAAAACTTTTTACTCTGAGCACCCATACTTAATTGTTGGCTGTAAAATTATCGAAAATTAAATTAGCATTCTTGAGAAAGGAAGAAAATTTGAACCCGCCCAAAAAATAGCTTTGCCCCCGTGATTAACATGCAATTCTGCGCACCTCACGCACGAAGAATGTGACAAGATTTATGATGTCATTTTAACATGGCGATATACATTTATTTGATCACAAATAAGAGTTTGATTCGGGCTCTAATGTTCCGGCCAGGCCCATCCTACATATTTTAGGCCCATCCTGGCCATTAATTTTTAATTCCAGCCACTGAATTTACAAACACGGCCAGAATATCTTATATTATATAATGTTTATTAACAAAAAGTTTTTTAACTTTTTATTATTAATTCTTTTTATCAAGTTCAAGCCCTCCGACCATGAATTTCGGTTTTGCTCGGGCGGGAATTTGAGTCTTGGCTGCTATTACAGATTTTTTTAATCAAAAACTTGTAACTTAGCTTTGCTAAGTGTAATTATAATATATTTTAATAAACAAGATGGCGTTTTAGAGGTAAAAACAACAATAAGTATTTTTATAAATTAATAATAATTATTATGGCTATGCTAACTTTTTTATTAAAATATGTGAAGAAGCCAATCCTGAAATATTTGATAATGTAATTAGAAATATTTTTACGCATTCCATGGTTTGCCTAACACACTTGTATTTTAAATCATATTCCAGTATACTGTAGGCTGATGATGAAAATATAGTGTTAAACTGGAAAAGTATATTTTTTTATTAAACAACTATTTACAGAAAATTAGCACACGAAGCAAATGTGGGAAACCGTACTATCTCAGTAATTATTGAGGTAATAATAAAAAACTTTTCTCCAATACATCTTTGTCCATTCAAATAATAGCAGAAACTTTTTAATATAAAAAATTTACCCACATTTGTGCCATCGATGGTAAGCATTTAATAATTTAACACAATATTAAAGATCTGCCCTATTGTATTTTCGAATAATTTTACTCTATAGAAATTTAATGTGTGACTACAGCCCAAGATATAATTTTTAATGAGCACAATTTATTTGTTATCTTTTTTAGAGCGCGTTCAGCCTCTCATTTTTTTAAAATTTTAAATTTTTAAAAATTTTATTTTATTTAAAAATTTTTTTTGAAACTTTTATCAAAAAAACTATTTAAATGCTAACAGAGCTGGGAAAAAACCCATTTTTTGACAAAACTCAAACTTTTGTTTTTTAAAAATTTTATGACAGATTAAAAAAATCAATTATTAATAAATACAGAATTGCAGAGAATCTTAAATTTTATAAATATTTTCTTGATTAAAGCTGAAACCCTTTATTTTTTCTAAATTTCAAAAAATAAAAAAATAAGTTTGACCCAAAAATGGGCATTTTCCCAGCTCTGAATGCTAACAAAATTACTTGTAAAAAAGCTTTCAATGTCAAATGGTAAAAATTTATTAAAAAAATGAAATGAATATGAAAACGCCTCTATATTTAATTTAATAATATTTGTAGAAAAGCTCCATATTAAGATTTTGCTAAATTAAGTTTCTAAGTTATATAAGGGCACGTGCAAATTGAGTTTTTATTTTTGTGTTTCAAAATTTTGAAAAAAAATAAATAAAACATAAATCAGGCACGATTCTAGACCCCTTTTGGGGGGGCAGTGCCCCCCCCCCAAAAGTTTTTGATTGCCCCCCCCCCCCCCAAAAAAATAATTGAATTTGCCCCCCCAAAAATACATAGTAATTTTATGTTTGCCCCCCCAGAAAAAATTGAATTTGCCCCCCCCCCCCAAAAATATATAGTAATTTTATTTCTTCCATATAATATAATTAAATTTGCTCCGTCAAAAATATCTAAAAAATATTATCTTAAAAATATTTACTTTTTTTAAAAGTGTTTTTATACATTAATACTTCTCATCCGCAAGAGAGATCAAACTAACACAGAAATATATAGAAAAATTTGATTTTACAGACAGCTTTATATTTGTGAAAGCAATTTATAACTCTGATGCCTAAGAAATTCTCACTTGTCATCAATCTATTGTTAGAATATTATCTAGAACCAAAGAACCTGATTGCACAATGCTAGGATGGGGCGAACTAATGCCCTGGGGAAAAGGTGGTGTTCAAGTATTTCTAATCAAAATAGCTGGACACCATATCTCGTATATTCACTGCTTTTATTACCGATTGCATCTTGTTGTAAAAGATTGTCTTGAAATTTTAAGTGAAGGGAAAGATTTTTTTAATAATTCTTCTTCCCTTCATAAATTTTTTCAACATGATGCAATTAAGGTAGATAGTGAATGCGGGACCATACCCCGGCTGTTGCCCCATTGGTGGTGTGGTAACTCCCTGCCCATTGTTTTTTTTAAATTACACAAAAATTAATATTCTTTTAAAAATTAAAAATAAAAAAACTTTTACATCTTCAGGTCACAGGGCCGAATCGGGGTTGACCATATTTATAATCATCTATTTACTTTTTTGTATTTAATTGAAAAATTATTTTATTAAAATAATTATAGACCAATTTAAATGCAGAACGATTTATATTTCTAAAACTTCTGATTTGATACACCATTGTTTGTTAGAAATTAAACAATTAAGAAATTAAAATACATTTGAAGATTTATTCAAAAATTATTTTGATATTAATATTTTTTTAAATGACAATAATTTATCTTTGGATAAAAGAAAAACTAAACCTAAAGATTTTTCTGATTTTTATTTTATTTTCTACTCATAAGTTTGAAAATATTTTAAATAATGGATAAAGTAAAAAGTATTTATTTTATTATTGATTTATTTATATTTTGATAATAGATTTTACCGATAATAGTTATTTTAAATCTTTAGAATCCCTTTATAAATTTGATTAATATTTTAGATATAAATAAATTAGAGCCTATTTTAAAAATAAGTAATATTGATGAAAATTCATTATCTAAAGATATTGACGTAGCCAAAAAATTTTTAATAAGAAATAATTACAAAGAATGTGTTACTATTGATTTTGTTAAATTTTTATATGATTAAAAAGATGCGCTAATCTATTTAACATTTTTCCTATAAGTTTGTTAATTGGCTCTTTAACGTCGAGTTGTGAGGCCACATTTTCTTCTTTAAGAAGGATAATAACTTCTTGCTGCTAAGTAGTGACCTGCGTTAAGGTGATTTGGTTTTTCAAGGACACGAAAAATCATTAACTGGGGCGTTAAATTTTGATGAATTTTATAATTTAACCAAAACAACCTCTAGGATTAAATTGTTAGATTAATAAAAAACACTGCTCATAATCAGCTAATTATTTACTATTTTAAAACATGGTTGCAATTTTTTTTTAGCGCATTTAACGTTGTTCAGGTTTTATTTAATTTTTTACCCTAATATTAATTACTAGTATATATAACCAGTGTTTTTTCATATATATTCTTCCAAGCATAGTTATACAATTTGTTTTCATGAAAATCAATCTTATTTTTACTATTCATTTTCTAAAATCCAAATTTTATATAATTTATTTTTATCATTCATATATATCATATTTCTAATTTCCATGCGCATTGATACCAAATGATAAAATACTTAAAATAAATGTCCAAATCTCATATCTTTTTAAGCAATTGATATTTGTGAAAACAATTAATTTTAATTCATATATCCAAATTATAAACGCAAATATTTTTTTTTATTTAGAATATAATAAATTACTATTAATTTGTTAAAAAACTTTGAACATGGATTCTATTGTTGTACATGTATATTTTTTGCCGTGACCGAAGGTCACGGCCAATTTTGCCGCCGAAGGCGGCAAAAAATTTTTTTCTGCCCCCCCACGAGTTTTTTTTGCCCCCCTAAAATGAAAAAGCTAGAATCGGGCCTGACATAAATATTAAAAAGTTGCCAAATTTAGTATATGCACATAAAATGTTTAATATGAAAAATTTTTAAAAAATTTTGAAAAATATTAAATTTTTAAAATTTTCAAAATTTTACGAAAATAAAAACTCACTTCAGTGCCCTAATATGTATTTAACTTCCAAAATATTGATTGTTTTAGGTTCTAATTGCCGAGATAGGCTCCCCTGGATGTGCCAATCTTTAATAATGTCAACAAGTTTATCATCCGCATTGTTACCCAATGAAAAAATACAGCAATGGATACAGTCAAATGTGACATATTCCTTCACAAACCCTTATTTGACAAAAATGGATATAATAACTCAATGTGATTATTTTTGTAGTTATGGCAAAAAAATATATCAAGAGTTTTTGATACTTACAAGTTTTTTTTAATAATAGTAGTGCACACTTTGCATTCTTCAATTTTATTAAATTCCAATTTAAAACATAGCATAATTTTTTGACAATTTAATGCAAAATTTTAGCTTAAGACAGTCCTATCTGCTTTTGTTGATAGCGCTTAAGATTCACTTTGTGTATCATTTTGCAATAACTAAAAATCATAGTTCTTGCAAGTGTCTCTTTTTCGATAGAATTATTGTTACAACCACGACCAGCGGCGTATGCAGAAACTTTTCTAAAGGGAAAAAGTTTTTTTGAAGGAAAAACAAATTTAATTTTACATATTTTATTTGCAACTTTATTTTGTAAGGCTGTATATTTTCAAAAAAAAATAGCAATTTTATTTTTCTACTTTTATATGTTTAATATATAAACTCATGCTCTGGTTACTTCATGAAAATTTAAAAAAAAAGTTTTTAAAGGGGGGTTTCCTCCTTTTCCCCCTCTCAAAACTCCCAGATCACAATTATATTTATTATCGGATGCCATTTTTCCTGTAAGAAAAAGTCCCGCTATATCTTTTATCTGTTTGGCTTGTCCTCTTAAATTATATTTTCTCTCATCTCATAATTTAAAATGCTGCGTTTTGTCTTTATAATTAACATTTAGCTTAAATAATCGAAATTTCAATACATTCTACAACATGTCATCAGAAGTAGATCACAAGGTGGACCCAAAGTTGCACGAAACGAAAATCCATAAAATAACGAAAATCCCTAAAATATGCTAACATTGTGGCATAATTTAGGATTATGGCAAAGTTGGGTTAGGGTTAGTTTAACGTTTGGCTGAGGTAAAATTTTGATTAGGATAAGCTTAATTTCTTAAAATTTTGGTGAGATTTAGTTAGGGTTAGGTTAAGTTAATCTTAAGGTTAGGATGAGGTTAGCTTAGTGTTAGGGTGAAAATAGATTAGTATAACAATGTTGTTAGCTTAAGGTTAGAGTGAAATTAGCATAACTGCGTTGAACTATTTAGGGTTAATTTTATGATTAAATATTCAAGCTAATTTTTGATTGGTTAACCAATCAATACTAGACGCATATTTTATTAGCCGTATTAAATCTTATTCTAAATTTTAATAATTTTTAATTTAAATTAAATAAATCTATTTTTGTGCTAATTTTATATTTTTTAGTGTTTTTTAAATTAGGGCACGTGCAAAGTGAGTTTTTCTTTTCGCGAAATTTTGAAAATTTTAAATATTTTGTAATAAAACGCAAAAAAATGTTGCCAAATTTAATATATGCACATAAAATGCTTTTTCTGAAATAAAAAATTTTTGAAAAAATTCTGGAAAAAAAAATAAGTTTTTAAAATTTTCAGAATTTTCAAAATTTAACGAAAATAAAAACTCACTTTGCACGTGCCTGTCTAGTGAGATATATTGTATTTACCACCTGATCTATTGTTCTACATATATAATCATATGATCAATTGTGTACGATAAAGCTATCCTGATAATTGGTGTCAGAAGGATACTGGGGCTGATATCACCTTAATATCCAAAAGAGACTTTTTCAAGATTTGGCCACAGGCTGAATTGAAACAAACTAGGCTAAGGTTAGTACAATATAATGGAGAGCAGGTGGATTTATTGGGTCAGCATGAATTTGACCTGGCAATAAATACTACCTTGTTGCATATGACAATATATGTGACTAAAATGGGGGCCAGGCCAATTATGGGATGGTCTTGGATAAGGGAGATTGGTCCTTTAGTAGGTTGGTGGGGTATTTGTGGTAACTTCTGTAAAAAAGCTGGCCAAAAAGACCAACAAAGTAGGAACAAAAAGATTAGTTTGTGCATGAAAATATTAAGGTATTTAGGTTTGAATAAATTGGAAAATATTAATAGCATAAATATGGTTAAAAAAGATAATATAATTAAACAGACAAAAGAAATAAAGCTTCCAAAAGATGTTTTAGTTAAATGCCCATTTTTAGCAAAATATTCAAAGATTTTTAATGATGAAATAGGATTGCTAAATGACCATGAAGTAGTTATTGATTTGAAGGAAGGAACCATTCCACGGTTTCTACCTAGTCGACGTGTACCTTTTGCAATTTATCCAGAAGTAGTGGAGGTTCTTAATCGTTGGTTAGAACAAGATGTTATAGAACCAGTAGAATATAGCTATTGGGCTACACCACTAGTTCCTATAAGGAAAACTAATGGAAAATTGCGGGTATGCGCAGATTTTAGGTTAACCGTTAATCCATGTTTAGTACCTATTAAATATCCCCTACCACGTATAGAAGAAATTTTATATAGGGTAGGGGGAGCATGCTTATTTTCAGAAATTGATTTTGCGCAAGCTTACCTACAAATACCCATCAGTAAAAAGTCTATTAAGATTTTAACTATTAATTCACCAATAGGGTTGTATGCATTTAAGAGGTTGCCATTTGGGTTGACCACCTCGGCGCCAATATTTCAGCGTACGATGTACAACATTTTTCAGGGTATGCCTGGTGTCTTTTACTATTTAGATGATATCTTAATAGTGGGGCACAATCAGGAGGAACATAACCTAAGGCTAGAGGCTGTGCTAGCACGTATATTGCACAAAGGGCTTCGTGTTAGTCTTGAAAAATGTTGTTGGTCACAATCGGAAGTGATTTATTTAGGGCATGTTATTAACTCAACGGGCATAAGGCCAGTTGAGAGTAAGCTAAGGGCTATTAATCGCATGAGACGGCCCGAGTCAGCACAAGAGCTGATGTCGTTTTTGGGGTCAGTTTCCTACTATAGGAAATACATACCGGGATTTGCACGGGTTTCTGCATGTTTATATGGACTTTTGAAAAAGAATGCACGTTTTACATGGGGTAACAATCATCAGCTAGGGTATGAGACTCTTAAAGCATGTCTCACGTCAGCACCGGTACTAGTTCACTTTGAACAAGACCGTGACACCCTTTTAGCTGTTGATGCCTCAAGTATTGGTATCGGCGGGGTACTACTACAACGCCATAACCAAATGGAGCATCCAGTTTTTTTCTTTTCTCGAAAGTTAACTATCACTGAGTGTAAATACTCTGTGATTGAAAGGGAAGCACTAGCAATGGTTTTTGGGTTGACAAAATGCCGGGAATACCTTTTAGGTATGCATGTAACGGTAGTCACCGATCATAAACCATTGGTAGCCCTTTATAAAAAAGACAATCGTGAGCTATTGCTTTCTCCACGATTACAAAGATGGCAATTACAGTTGGGTAGTTTTGATATAACTGTGAAGTATCGTGAGGGGAAATATAATTACTTGCCCGATATGTTGTCGCGCTTGGTACAACATTTCGATGCTACGACAGGTGAGAATGTTTCATACTCTCCGGTAAACCAGTTACTAGTATCAGAAATACCTGAAATAGCTGATGCCATTCTAGCTGATTCTGTTTTATCACTTGTATTAAAATACTTGCATGGTGAAGTTACAGAAAATGCAGTCCCACGCACGTTTGTCTCATTTCTGCATGAATTGCATGTTGAAAGGGGTATAATAAAACGTGGGGACACGGTAGTGATACCTGAGGCCCTACGCCAGACAATTTGTCATGAATTGCATGCAGGGCACCAGGGTATCAACCGCATGAAGCTGCTAGCCAGACAACTGGTGTGGTGGCCAAAAATGGGTAAACAGCTAGAGGCTGTTGTCCGGGAGTGCAGGCATTGCGCTGGTTTAGCCCGTGTACCCAATCATGACCGTCAAGCTAAATGGCCCGAGGCTCAAGGTCCGTGGGAACGCATTCACATGGATTTCTTTGAGCATGATCGGTGTTCGTATCTTTTAGTTGTAGACGCATACTCTAGCTGGATTGAGTTCAAAAAAGTGAAAAGAACGTCAGCTGGTGCGGTTATACAAATTCTAAAAGATATGTTTAGCTTGTATGGTATACCAAAGTCAGTGGTGTCTGATAATGGAACCGCGTTTGTTTCTAAACAATTTTCCGGTTTTTGCCATTATTTAGCCATTCGACATATATTAACTGCTACTTATCACCCAAGTAGTAACGGTTTAGCAGAACGCTCCGTGGGAATTGTAAAAAGATGGTTAAAGTTGTCCAAACTGGAAAAAGACGGTACTTGGATGTATAAACTTTACCATAATACAGCTCCCAGGGAGAATCGTCCTAGCGTTTCGGCACAATTTTTGGGTAGGGGGTTAAATTTACCTTTATCTAATCGGTTGCAGAAACGTGATGCTAATATGACCGGTACAGTTAATAAATATAAAAAGGGTGATCCAGTTTGGGCTCTTACGCTAACGGGCCACAACAAATGGATTGAAGCCATCGTCATTGGATCAATTGGGAATAAAATGGTGTCGGTCAAACTTTCGGACGGTTCAGTGGTGCGGAGGCACGCTGAACAGGTCAGACGAAGGTGGGACACGCCGGTTCCCGATTGTGAGATGATGCGATTATTTTCTTTTAATGGAAATACGCAAATCAACTTTCTCGTTAAGGATGTCACTGTGCGTACTGAAGCGACCGCTTCAGGAACAGTCATTCCGAGTGACGGTTACACGGCAGGGATTTCTGCGAGTGCAGGACGATATCCCTACTGTAACGCGGCCAGACGAGAAAGCATCGACCTCGGGTCTAGGGAAAAAACTCCGTAGAGTTTTTTGCAAAACTTGTAAGGGTTTCCGAAAGGTAGCACACGAGTGTGTACCTAAACCATTACAGGTTAGGTCAGCTCTCGCAGGTAAAGGACGCTTACCTTCGAGGACCGTTGCCAGGACCGTTGGAGCTGATCAACTCAAACACGGTTCTGCCCGGCACACCAAAGTGGTTAAACCGAGTAGTCCCAAATGGTGGGATGCTCGAGAGGCAATTAAATTGCGGCAGAAGGGGGGTGGTGACATTAAAACTACGCAGCAAAAACAAAAATAATTAATATGTTAATTTTAATATTTTGTAAATAACTATCTTTTCAAACAATATGCAATTTTTTTTATTGTTATCAATATGATGATAAATATATATGATATAAATTTTGCAAAATTTATATTAATTTTAAATACTTTATTGTATTCAAAATTTATATTATGTTACAATATTTTATTGTATTCTAAATTTATATTACTTTTACACATTGTATTATTCTTAAAATGTTTATTATTATGATGCATTTTATTGTATTTAATATTTGTATTAATTTTTTTTGTATATTATATTTTACTATGAGATTGTAAACACCTAGGCTGAAACATTTTCTCGTGAACCAATTTTTTTTTTAGAAGGGAAGGGGATAACCATTTAAGTTATTCGACAGGCTAGAAGAAATGTAATTTATTTTAAAGGCCTTTTTAATTGAATTGCAGCTAAGAGAGATTTTGTTAAGGCCGATGGTGTCTGAGATATATTGTATTTACCACCTGATCTATTGTTCTACATATATAATCATATGATCAATTGTGTACGATAAAGCTATCCTGATAGTGCCCTTATATGATTATTTATTGTACGACAATTCTCGCTTCTGGCTGCGGGTAGTGGGTAAAAAAGTTTTGACGAAAAAAAATTGTACGCATAATAACATCGAGCAGGCTAAAGTAAAATATAAATTTAAAAATTAATTGAAAAAAAAATTTAAAAAAAAATTTTGTTAGTATTCTAAAACGACAAAAACCTAAGTTCTCTATTTTTAATAGTAGCAATTTTTATTTTAATTTTTTTACAATTTTGAGAGAAGTATTAGCCGCACCCTATAATTCATTTTTGTTTCAAAAATATCATATGGTGATTAACATATGTTTTTAACCACATGGCAAATTGATTGGGTTCTTTATCAAATATGACATTAAACGCTTATTTTTTGGAAGGCCCTCTCAGCAAATGGACTAATTTAGTTAATGGATGGCAATACAGATGGTTTGTTTTGAATTCTCAAACAGGAATACTTACTTATTATACTGTATGCATTTTTTTTTACTTAATTATGGAAAGTTATATAAATTGCTACTTAGGGGACATTTTAATGATATATTTTATTTGCATTTATTATATAATTTTTTTTAGTCACGGGATAAAATGAAAAAAGGCTCTAGGAGAGGATGTATATCGCTGAAGGTGTGATATAATATTTTACCTGGTGCTCATATATATATTTATTTTTATTAATTAATCAAGTTTTATAATGATTTTAATTCAGTTCATTTGAATTATATCTATTTTATTTTTTTTGTGTTTTTATAGAAAGCTATGATAGGCATTGATGATGAAGATGAAAGTGGATTTAGTATCACTTCAGAAGCTAAACAGTTTCATTTTCAAGGTTAAATTAATAATGTGTTCAAGGGTATATATGTAATAACTATGATAAACTTTTTGTTAATTAAGAATGTGGGGTTTTTTTATACTTGTAATTTTATTAACTTCTTTACAAACCTGAATATTGCAATAATTGTCATAGTTAAATAAATTATAATTAAGTATTTTTTAATAATTAGCAGGTTATTTTTTTATATTTTTTTTTAATTGAGTTTAATTGATATGGGCTATTTGGCAAATGTGGGGTTATTTAAAATTATTATATGTGTAAGCTATTGCCCCAAGGTAAATACATTTACATCATTTTTATCACAGCAACTAAATCTTTTAGTAGTTAGCTAAAATAGGTTATTTTGTTATAACTAATTGCCTTAAATGTTTGACGCTAGCTTACTATATTAACGGATTTTAAAAATCTTTAAACAAGAGTTAGAATTCTCTTCATACCTTTCCTCATAAAGGGGCCCATTTAGTAAGAAACTCATTAGCCCTAGGTTTTTTGCCTAGGCTCTCAAATTAAGGCATGTTGTTTACGACCTATTTTTCTAAGCCACTCAGAAGCACCAAAATGGTTGCACTTGTGTATCTTAGCTGATTAAAATTTTTTAGACAGGTCTGGTCTTTAGAGTATTGATATGTGCAACAAATAATTTTAGCAAATTATTTATCAAACCCTTTTAACTTCTTTTGTAGCACGTGATGGTCAAGATCGTGAAAAATGGGTTAGAGCCTTAGAGTATGCTATATATCGAACTAATAACCTTATTCCTGCTCAAGAAGCGACATCTAGTAAACCTGACACAGCCCACGACCCGAATTATGTTGGATTAGGGGCAAACGAAAAAAGTTTGAAAATATTTTGTAGTTATATTAATTTTCAATTTTTGTGGTATATTTTATTTTTCATCTTCTATTAAATATAAATAATCAGATTAAGGCTACAATTATCCAAAATATTACAATGTAACTTTCAATTGAAATATTATATTTGTTTTATTGTGAAATTGCGGCTTTTAAAAGTTTTGACATATGAAACATTAAATATAATTGTAGTGCTATACAGGAGGGCTAATTATTTTGGTAAAATTGAAGTTATTGACACTAATATAGGGAAATAAAAATTATTTATTCTAACATTTTTGCTATCTATAAGTTCCAAATACGTTACATTTTCCATATTATGCCATTACTAGTCGTAGCTACAGAAAAATATAAAATAACATTAGAAACAGACCTGGCAAGAAAAATAAATGAGTTTTAACAACTTTTGATTTTTTTTCCAATATGCCCTTTTGGGCATGGCAAAAAAAACCCCCTTTTTTGCTTACAAAAAGAAATTTTTAAAAGGCCACTATTTTGTAAAAAACTGACCCTGTATTTTTAAGGTTAAGGATTTTGCCCCTTGAATGTTTGGAATGAGTAGATAATATTTTAATGCCATATTGCACAATATTTAAAATAATATCCTTTTAGGTCTGTTAAAAGTTGCATATTTTTTACGTTATCTAATGTTCGAATCCGAAACTTTTTCATTTATAAATTATTGACACCTAAAACTTGTGCGAATTTATTAGGTCCATTTTATTTTTACCGAAATGAAATTTATTAACACAAAAAATTAACCGATCAAATCTATTTACGCCTTTAACTATAATTGGTAAATATTATTTTAATGGTAATTATGGGGTTATAAATTAAAAAAATTACGGACAGGGCTAAAAGGACTTAAACCTAAAGTCGACCCTGCCCGTCGACAGCTTCAAAAACAGACCGGTCGGCCTTGCCGAGTTTAACGAGTCGGCATTTTCACTTTGCCTTATTTTTAATAGTTTTTAACAAACATTATGATATAGTACTCTGTATTGTCAATAATTTTAAAGCAATAATTTTTTTAGCCTGCGATTTAAAATTTTCGAGAAGTATTTTTATTTGGGCCGGGCCTAGAAAAATTAGCTTAAGTTGAAAAACATTTTGGTGTGGCTAGATCGTAGTATCGGCATAAACTCTAGAAGAGTCTTAGATAGGGAGAATCGTAGCCGAGTTTTATTCAATAAAATAATATTATAACAAATATCTGATTTAAACAAAAAAGCACAAAATAAAAGTTGTCTTGCCAACCGGCACGAGTTATTATTTATTTTTATTATTTAGCTAGGAAGATGGCACAAGGGGGAGAAAGAAAAGTGAAGAAGAATTAGAACGAAAATTGCTATGGAAAATATATTGTGTAGCAATTTTCGTTCTAATTCTTCTTCACTTTTCTTTCTCCCCCTTGTGCCATCTTCCTAGCTAAATAATAAAAATAAATAATAAATTAAAATAAATAAAAACATGCCTGCGTGCCAGTTGGCACGATACCTCCCCATCCAAAAAGGTTCAAATTGTAAAATTTCCGAATTATTCAAGCATATACCCAACTGAACAAATTCACAAAATAAAATATTATCATACCATCATCTTCCGGTCCTAAGTTCATATCGAACTCTTCAGGAGTGATCTTTAACAACTCACTCACATCTCCCTCATAACCATCATGTCCCCCTCCGCCGGTTCCGTCGAATGAATGCTTGTCGAAACGGTTGTCCTCAAACCTTTCTTCACGTCCCCGGACTCATCCTCCTCCTTCTTCAGTAATCGCTTTAAATTCTCTTTAAACCACTCGCCTTCATCTTTCTCCACACCAGGCCATTCGAATTCTGTCCACTGGCAATCAATGTCGATTGTATTCTTAAATAATTTCGGGTTTCTTCACACCTGAATGTCTGGGGCTTTCCGCACAAGAATAACCGTTCCCTAAACTTCGTGGAATGCCTCCTTTAGCATAATTACTTCATTTAAGGGGAATATTAAAATACTGTGAGAGAATAAAAAGAGACCACAAAAAAACTTTTATTTGTAAAAAAAATTAAATAATTTTACAATTCCTCCTCTCCTATATATATCTACACCTCCCTTCAAAGTCATTATGGATAACTCTGTGGCGGAAATCCTCCACATAAAATTAATTGATCTTTATTAACTTCCGAAGCCGTATAAAAATTTAATGATGATATTTTCCATGTCTGTCTGATAATCCGGAAACTAATACCGATTGATTCAAAGACCATCAAACTTACCGACAAAGTAAAGGAAACAAACGGAAAATATTGATTGCTCTACTAGCCTTTCTCTGACACATATAATCCTGCAAGGTACAAAGAGAAGTCACCGCCAAACAAACTTATTTATCTTTGCATTTGGCATGATCAAGTTAAAATCTTAAATGTTATAACAAATCAAAAGTGTTAATATAAAATCAATAAATTCTTCCGGTATACCATATATTTAAATGTAACTCCAAACTATCTATGAAACAACTGGAATAACTATTAAATAGTGTAAAGTCTTCGCTAGTATTTGGTAAAAATCGAAAATCTCATAAAAAACTACTAAATAATAGTTCTTAAATACATCCTCACAAGAGTCGTTGTACCACCTTTGATATAAACGTAGGCTCAACTTAAGCTTAATAAAAACAAATGAATCCACTTTTATTATAATCAGGGTTTCAGGTGCTTAGGTCAATTTTAATTCGGATGCGTTTAAGGTTAGTGTCAAGGTAAATTTTTATACCAAAAAATTTTTTGAGAGTTTATAGACTTAGATAAACTTTTCTTTATACATTTGTATTAGGTTTCAGGTGATTGGCATGTGGGGCCAGTATAACGCCGTTTACTAGTACAGCGTACTTACTTTTATTTAACTGCTTCATCACGCTTCCTTGTACAAATTTAAACGGTCCTAAGGGCATATATACTCAAACACTATCTCCCTCCACAAACTTGCCTGAAAAATTCTTTATCACCTTTTTTTCATTTAATATATCCAAGGGAACTCTTAAATCACGCCCTAAAAATCGTTCAACCGGCGGAAAACCAAAATGGTTCTGCGTTGTATTATAATATAGCATTAAGACCATAGCAATTTGCGTGTACCATTCATTTTATTACACCAAGATTTCACTAAGCCAACAGCCCTCTCGGCTAAACCATTTGTCTGAGGGTAATAGGGCGGTGCCATAATGATCTATGCCCCAATCGCTACAAAAATTTATAAGTGCATCATTTTTAAAAGCAGGGCCTCTATCTGTTACAAGCATTTTAACTAACCCGTACTTGCTAAACAAGGGTTTTAAAGCTTTAATTACAACCTTTGTCGTTAGCTTATTGATCCAAATTATTTCTATCCAACGAGAAAATGCGTCAATAATAACTAAAAATTTTTGCTCCATTCTCCAAAATCCATATGAACTCTAGTCCATGGTCCTTCTGCTTCTTCCCAATTTGCTTCTTACCGCGGGTAATGGTGCCATTTTATTACAACTTTCACAACCTTTAAGGAATTCATCAATCTGCTTTCCCATCTTAGGCCACCAGACAAATATTCGCTGCTTGTTTCATGTACTTCTGTCCTATGCCCTCCATGGAATATTTTAAAATCTTAAGTCTTAAGGTAACAGGTATAACCATTCGATTTCCTCTTAAAACAATTTCATCTTCTATCGACAATTCTTCATGCATTCTTTCAAAACTTTTATCTTCCTCACACCAGTCAATTTTACCTAACAAGCTTTCTTTAACTCTAGTAAGTTGCTCATCATTATTAACTTCTTCCGCCAATTCCTCCCATGTGCAAAGATTACTCGATAATTTTCTTAGCGAATTAAGAGGTAAACTATCCGTATTCACCGTTATTTCCGCATTACCATGTTCGACTTTACATGATGTTTTGTTCATATTTCGTATTGTTACCCAACCTGGGCAAAATGTCCGCCGTATTATTTTCAGAACCCTTTCTATATAATAGTTCAATGCCGAAAACACTAACCGTAACCAAAAATCTTTGTAAATTGTTTGAGACCATTATTTCATGATAAATTTTAGCTAATAATCCTATCAGCGGTTTGTGATCAGTAAAAACGATTATTTGCCTACCCACTATATAATTACGACATTTCATGAGTCCATAGACTACATCTAATGCTTCCCATTCTCTAACAGAATACACTGGACAATAAAATTTGGACCACCCTAAGCATCATTTATGGCAACTATGTTTTGGGTCAAGTCTTTGGCGCTGATCACGAATATGAAATCAGAATTCTAGCCAATGCCTCAGATTTTTAGTTATTCGGTGTCAAAGTTAAGATTTTTCAATTTTTGGGGTATTTTGGGCTTCTATATCATAAAACCTATGGGTAGTTACAAAGTTTAAATATATATAGATAACAAAAACATTCATTATTAACGTTAGGGGTTTACATTTTTTTTTAATATTTAGTTTTTTTTATTTTTACATTTTTATAAAATTAGTGGTTTTCGTCATAAAATCCGTTTTTTGATCCTAAATAACTTATAAGTAAATTGCTTATAATTTTAGGTAATAACTTTTTATAGATATGTTTTTTATAAGGAATCTGATTATGCCAATAGATTTTTTGTAGAATCAATAGTAAAAGAAATTTTGTGATTTTTTTTCTGAACTCTGGACGTGGTTAAAAAAAATGGAGGCATTGGAAAAAAAACTAAACTCGGGATCGTTATCGCAAGAAAATATCCTACAAAACCCTCAAAAATCGTTTTTGTTGTTTTTTTTGTTGTCCAGTGATATCTACGCTCCGCATTTTGTAACTTCCTAGAAAAATACATTACTGGTTGTTTCACATTATCAATTATCTGCAATAAAACTCCGCCTAACCTTCTAAAGGAGCATCCACCGCTATTCTGGTCTCTTTATCATGATCAAAACACACTAGTACAGGTTTAGACGTTATCTCGTTTTTAAGCTGTAAAAATCTTTGGTCATGTATTTCCGTCCAATTAAAAGACGTTTTGTCTCTAGTTAGATCATTCAACGGAGCCATTATTTCACCTGCAATGAACTTGCCATAGTAACTTATAGCGCCTAAGAAAGACTTTAAAGTTTTAACATCTTTAGGTCTTGTAAGATTATTTATGGCTTCAACCTTACTTTCAACTAATTTAATTTTATTATTGCCCAAATAACCTAAGTACGTAACTTGTTCCCCAAACACACTTTTGCCTACGTTAGCCTTCAAACCGTTTTCTTTTATATGATGCAGG
This sequence comes from Acutogordius australiensis, assembly GCA_030555515.1. Lineage (NCBI taxonomy): Eukaryota > Metazoa > Nematomorpha > Gordioida > Gordea > Gordiidae > Acutogordius > Acutogordius australiensis. The sequence goes on from CM060245.1 coordinate 846,281, forward strand.
ACCGTTTTTAAATGTTATGTTCTTCCATATTTTTAAACGCAATTAAAACATCAATCAAATAAAAAAAGGTACTGGTCAAATGACCCAAGAGTAGACGTGGTTTTTTGAAAAACCTGTGCCGAAATACTAAGACCAAACGGTAACTTTGTAACCATATACAAACCATTATGTGAATTTAAGACCAGTAATTTTTGAGCATCGGTTTTAATAGGCAACTGCCAGTACGCATTCGAAAAATCAATTTTAGAGAATTTCATAAGACCTTGTAGTCTAGCTAATATGTCATCTATAATTGGCAGCGGAAAATTAACATTTACAATTCAGGGATTCAGTGTTACTCAAAAGTCAGCACACAATCTTAGTTGTTTATTGGCTTCTTCAACAGGGACCAACGGTGTAGCCCATTCAGACGCTTGCAAAACAGGCACAGCTTCCCCAATATCCACCCAATTATCCAATTTTTTGTCCACCGCCTTTAGCCATGCATATGGTATTCTACGCGCTTTACAAAATAGGCACATAATTTTCTTTCAATTTTAAATCAATTTCATAATTGTTTAAGCAACCCAGCGTACCATCAAAAATTTCTTTATAACCCTCTAACAACACCTTTAAGTCATTTTGATAGCTACTTTCCATTAAGACATTTATATTTTTATCTTTTTTAATGTTAGTAATTTCTTTACGCATAAAAACATCCCAAAACTTGTTTTGGCCCCAAAATACTAATCCAATCCCAGCCTAAAACATTTATAGGACTCCTACTATCTATCCAAATTTTAAAATACCTATTTTCATTTTTAATCGGAAAATTAATTTCAATGAATTCTGTAAAAATGATCTTTTCCCCGTTAAATTGTACAGCAACCAACCGTCCTTGATTTATAAATCTTTATTTTTCCATATTCTTCTAAAAGTGTCTGAATTCATGACTATTATACCAGCTCCCGTATCAAATAAATATTCAGTTTTACGCCCTTCAATATTTACTGTAACATATGGGCATGCCCGTTAGCTTGTTAAATTTATAAATAAATATTTATCATAAGAAAAAGTTTTTATTTAACTAAATGCATTTACATTATTAATTATTTTCGCATCAGCCTGTATCATTGACGGGGTACAGGATTGGCTTGTCCCATGCCCCTTTGCACATTATTTTGATCAGCATTGTCACGTTCATTAGGCACTATCGGGTGATACCTTGGTAAAGTTGTCTGGTTTGTTATATTTTTGTAAAAGCAATTTCGACTATTATGTCCCAGTCTAACACATATGTAACTCTTTGTAAAACTTGGCAAATGACCATTATATTGAGATCTAAACTGATTGACATTTGTTCTTTTATTCACAACTCGTCTACAATTCGCCATTAGTCCACTTTTATAGCACATTCTATTATCCCTTACTTTGTTTAAGTTTGCATTATTACAGTCCTTCTTTACATGTCCTTTCAAGCCCCAAGCATAACACGTTACATCACCATTCCTCCGTCGGTTATCTAAAGACATAACATTTAATTCATTAGCACAGTCGGGCTCAGCTTGCGCCTCCCCCTTTGTCGACAAACGTCGGGGTCCGGCTTTCGCCGCCCCTATTTTGTCTGTGGTCTGCAGACTATCCATCAACCGGGTGGCCAACAGCTTGTGGATCTCTTGTTGAAGATTCCAGTCAACTTTGATTGTTGTTCTCCCATTCCTTTGCCCTAGCAAGTATCCTATCAAGAACCCAATTATTAAAGCGAGTCCAATAACCACCGTATAATCCAAATCCTGATTAGGTATATATAGGAGAAGAGAAATTGTAAATTCATTTAATTTTTTTTCACAAATAAAGGTTTTTTTGTCTTGATTTTTCTCTCTCACAGTATTTTAGTATTCCCTTCAATGAAGTTGTTACTGGTAAAGAAGACCCATAAAGTTTTGGAGACGGTTATTCTTGTGCGGAAAGCCCCTGACATTCAGATTTTGCGAAGAAACCTAAAATTTAATAATACAATCGACATTGATTGTCAATGAACAGAATTCGAGTGGCGGGTGGAGAAAGACGAAGACGAGTGGTTTAAGGAGAAATTAAAGCGATTACTGAAGAAGGAGGAAGATGGGTCCGGGGACGCGAAAAAAGTTTTGAAAAAAGCCACGTCAACAAGTTTTCATCCGGTGGGACCGCGGAGGCTGATATGATGATTGGTTATGATGATGTAAGTGAATTGTTAGATCACGCTGGAAGAAATCGACATGAACCTAGGGCGGAAGGATCATGGCATGATAATATATTTTTGTGGATTGTCTCAGTTGGGGTTATGATTGAGTAATTCGGAAACTTTACGATTTGGTCCTTTTTGGATGGGGAGTTGTCGAGCCAATTGGCACGAATGCATGGGACATTTTTATTTATTTATTTATTTTATTATTTAGCTAGGAAGAAAGAAAAAGAAGAAGCCACACGGGAAGAAAAATTTAAAAAAAAGAGACTTCACTTTTTATTTTTGTGCTTTTTGTTTAAATAAGATACTTGATATAATATTATTTTAATGAATAAAATTCGGCTACATAAATTAAACAAATAAATAAAAATGTACCAAGCGTTCGTGCCAGTTGGCACGACAGGCAGCATTTATTAATGACCTGGGCTAAAGTCCGAGCTTTGCCAATATACTCCTTCATGACTTGTTTGGTTAGATTTGTGAGCTAAATTAAATACAGTCCGACAAATTTATTTCAAATATCCTCTTAATGAAATATTTTAAAGTTATAAGATTTTCTCAGAATATTATTTGAGTGTAAGGCTAAAGATTTTAATATACCCTTAAGTTATGTCAAGAAGCTTCCCTTAAGTTTTAGGAATTTTTTAATTAAGATTTTGAAAAAATATAGAAAAATTAAGCTTTTCGGTATATTTTTTTAGAGAAGCCACTTTTTTGGAGTTTTTTTTGCCCCATTTCTTTGTGTTGGCTGTTTTTTAAATCTTGTTTTAGCCCTTTAATTGTAGCTCTGTCTTTTCCAAGTTGGGGGGGGGGGAATGGGTCCAAAGTTTTATGGCTTACTGTATTCATACCACTGCTTAGAGCCACATTGTAAATAGGCTATTTTACTTAAGTTTTTAAACTATGCTATACGAAATACCTAACATTTCTTTTTTTTTCATGTTAAAAATTCGCTTTTTTAGTTAAATTTAAATATTTTTAGCATTGAAAGTTATGTATCTTAAGGATTTGTAATCGATCAAAAAAATTAGTTGTCATTTTTGTTTGTATATTTGCCTATTTATTTATCAGTGACCCAAAACGATATTTCATCGTCTACCAAAATTGCCAATTCACCCATATCGCCTGACGTTCAAGAAGTTAGACAGCTAAATTTTTTAAATATGAAAGCATATATTTTTTCACTTTTTTATTTCTGGCTACTAATTAGGGCTTTTTATATTCTAGAATGGCAAATAAATTATATTTGTTTCCTTTTTTTACAAGTGAATGAAGATATATGGCAGATTCAGTTAAGAATTTTGTTAATCGCTAAACTTGAATATTTATTGCTGAAATTTTTTTTAATAGGATTTTACGCCAAATAAGGGTTGGGTTAAATGTAAACACGAATATAATCATGTGCTCATCGTGTTTTTTCTTTTTATACACCCTTCTTCCCTTCCTCAATTAAATCACCAGTCAAAAAATATAAATTGCGTCTTTTAAACACTTCCTTTATGCAAAATTTTTCCCTGAGTTGTCTTAAATTTGTTGGATTGAGTCAAAATTGGCCATATGTTATTATTGCATGCATAAATAAAATTAAATTATAATTTAGGCTCTCCCTAGTCCATCACCTCCGCTTCCTCCAATAGTTGATCCTACCTTCGATTTCGATGGGAAAATAAGTGAAGCTGATGCATATCTGCAGATACTCATCAACCAATTGAAGGTTATATTTTAATTTTATACTTATAATTATTTTGGGAAATTTTGTAATATAAGTGATTTTACAAAAAATTAGCTTCATATAAGGTATGACAAAATTCAGGAAGTGGGAAAGGAGTCCATACATTCCGGAGTTCCGGATTTTTATTTTTTTAGATTTTTGCTAGTTAACATTAGCTAATTGGAAATATTGGAATTCGTATGTAGTCTAAATTCATTTTGTTTGATGAAAGTTTTAAATAAATGTGAAAGCATTTAATTATGTAACAATTACATGTATTAAATAGCAATTCCCCCAAAAAAACACATGAGTTTTGACATGCTTTAGAGACAAATCATTAAAATAATTTAGAACGTTTGGACAGATAAATATGATTAAAGAGGTTAGTTATAGTGGAAAAACAGATGCAAAGGACTTTTCTTAACTATAAAGTTCTACATAATTTAATTTCTAGATACAATAGTATATTGGAATAATTTTTAAAAATTTAAACTTTTTCTGTTTTGTTTAAGTATTTAAAAATATAGTTAGTATTGCTAAAATTTAGCCTAATTTTAATATTTTTGTAACTCAGAACCTGGAACTTAAAATGAGTCGAATGAATGAGGAGGACGAAATTTACAAAAAGTACCTGGAAATCAAGATATCTGCACATGTAAGTTTTTTGCTCATTTTAAATTTTTAATAAATTATAATAAAACATCTATTACACATACATAATTTTTTTAATGTTGTAAACGCTAAATAATTGTCTAATCCAAAACTGTTCATTTTATATATCTTTAGGCCCTCATAGACTCTGTCAAACATTCAATAGTCGTCTTGCAAATTACGCGGGTATTGAATTTTATATTTAGGATTTCGTATTAAAAAAAAGAAGGGGAGGGGGCAACTAGCTATACATCTTTTTAATTTATTTTACTTTAACCCGCGAACACTGAGGTCCATACGGACCCCAGCACTTCGAATTTTGTATATCAAATATATTATATATTATGGGCTGAATCTTTGTGACTTTTTTCTTAATTGTATAATTAACAAATATAGTAATTAAAATTTGGTCGAAGTCAAACAACAAATTACTTAAAATTTAGAAATTGAATTGGGGTCCATATATAGACCGTACCCTCTCAATTTCAATGCTGAAATCCATTTTAATGCCTCTATTTTAATTTTTAAATAATTGTAATCTTATATTCTAGTTATTTAAATAATTTTAATTATGATGTAAAAATTTGTAAACAATGATATGAATTATTTTTTTCTCAAATATCCAGTTTTTGTGGTAAATAATAGCCAAAAAATTTTTTTTTACCAAAATTTTTTTCCATGAAAACTCTAAATATGTTTGACTAGACTTAAAAATTTGATACATTTAATTTAATGAAATGATTTACTGTATTATGGAAAAAATGAAAAATATCAGTTTTTCAGATTTTTTTCTACTTTGTGTCAAATAAAATTTGCAATATTGGTTAATGATAACGTATAGTAGCCTTTAAAGAGCACTTATTACTCTTTAAAATAATAAAAGTTTAAAGATCATAGCTTTAAGACTCTTGAAGTTATAGAGGTTTAATGGAGTTCATAAGGACCCCAAGCATTTGCGTTACAAATTTCTTACCCAAACATTCGCAGGCTAAAAATATTATAAATTAAAAAATAGCTTTATTTTATTCATTGATTTTTATTTTTTTATTAATTAACTACAAAATATTAAGTATATTTATAGTTTTATGTTGAAATATTGTGCTCAATGTCATTGCAGAATGCCCTTTTTCCCAGCAGCGGAATATATCAATCGACGCTTCCGCCCCTTGTATTGTCGCCCAGTAGTCCATTGAATGCGGTTAATAATACAATAAACCATTCTATCACTAACGATGAAGTAACAGGCCAAGAATTGTCTCCACAAACAAACGGTTGTGCTTCCACTCAGGCATCAAACTTTGCTGGCGTATTAGGTAAGCAATATCTATTTAGGAAATTAAATGCCTATTTTTTACAAACCGATCGGTGATATACTCGCCCCCCCCCCCGACATATTTATTTAGCCCCCTAGAATTTTGTGTTGCAAGCTAAAAAAATTTATTTATTTAAATTTTTTTATTGGTCAAAAGCTTTTTATCTTAATTATGGAATTGTTTTTATTTCATCAATTTCATGCAACTCATATTGTAAAACGAGTGTTTGTGTAATGAAGTGGTAATTACATGCTTTGTGTTTTTGACAATATAATTTTTACCCTTTAATTTTTTTCTTATCTTTACCCTTATAGAATTACCTATAACTTCTGCCGGATTGCCCCACTCCCATTCTCATCTCGCAGGCGGCTCAAACTCTAAGCAAACATGTGAAGAGAAATGCGTTTCACTCCCTGCCAAATTGCTTGATTTGCGTCTCTTGGATGGCTATTCCATAATAGGTCATCAGCAACCGACTTTACTCGGAGCCGATGACAACAATTATTGCTCTGCCAATGTTCCCAAATCAGCTGGGCCGGGATCGAATCTCTCTAGTAGCTTGACCGAATCTTACCTTAGTGACGATGGAGATTTTGAAGCATTTTACGATGCCCAAAGTGATTCTATTCTAGTCTCAAACTTTGCCTCTCCTTCCACCAATTTTCCATCTAAAACACCAGCTTACGCCGCAAAAAATATTTCGCCCAATAAGATCCCACGTGATAGGTAGAATTGTTTTAACCGTACATTTTGTTGAGAGTCTGATTAATTTTGTTATTAATTTCGTTTGCACCATTATCAAATTTAAATAAACGTGAAACTATGACTTTTTAATTGAAAAAAATTTTTATTTGCATTTCTGGAACGGTTAACCTAATACTGAATTAAGAAATAATCAGATGATAAAAAAACGCAATATGGTTCCTCATTAAAATTAAGCTTAAACACCGTTTGTATTTTTAACTATCGTGCTTATATTGTCTAACGTGTGAACAAAATTCTAAAATTGACCCAAATTTAATTGAAATACAAAGATTTTATTTAATACAGAAGGAGTGTTTATGCTTTCCATAGTAGTTATTTTAGGACTCATTTTTTTATATTTACGTTTAAAATTGTAGATCTTATTTACAGAAATCTTTTGTTTTATAGGGATGAAATTTCTTCTTATTATGTGTATCTAAAAATCAAAAATTTTGTCCAAAAAATCTTAATAGAAAATGACTTTTCGCCTTCTTTTATATTATTTTTCAAATGTTTTAATTATATTATTTAATTATATTTTTTGATATTATAGATCATTGTCTCCAACTATCAATACGGCTCAAACACCATATAAGAGTGCTAATTCTAAGCCTATTAATCCTGAAGTTTGTTCTTTGCCCGAAATTAATCCAACCACTTCTTCTCCCAAATCTAAAAAATGTTCGAGCGACAAAATGTCACCCTCTAAATGTTCACCTTTACCTAAACGTAGAGGTCTATTTGTTTTGTTATATTGATTTAAATATAATTTTGATTTAAAGTTTTTTGATGACTTTTTGATATAACTTGTAGCAAAATATTTTTTAAGCAATTAAGGATTGAATTAATGAATATTTTTAATTATTAATTTTTAATTGCAAAATTAATATAAATACCAAAATATTAAATATAAAACATAATTTGAAATGAATGAAAAAGCAATTGTAAGTATATCAAAACTTATTAAAGAAACTTTTAATTTCAAAAACCAATGTAATTTTTAAAAAGTTGCAGAAATCAAAGGTATGAGAAATCACAAAAAGATTTATATCTTAGAGCGTAAATACGTATATAGCTGTTATGGCAACTATATATCTTCTCGTTATTGATTAATTTAATTACAAAATAATGTTGTGTTTTTTCATATTTTAGAGAGTAAATCGGAAACATACTCGCTGTTTCAAGAATCTATTGATGAAGAATGTAATTAATAATAATATTCACTTGATTATATTTGAATTTTTGTAACCGCAAATTATTATGCAGGTCAACAAATTTTGTGGCCTCTAAACTTATTTAAGAAGGCAGATCTACCATTTTAGAGATTTAATTCGTTTTTTATCAGATCAGATTATTTAGGCCAGCTAATAAAAATCTAGAAAACAAAAAGGAAAAAAGAAAATTAAAAAAAAAATAATAGAAACAATTTTTAAATTCAAAATTTAACTAATAAACATAAACTTTAAAAATTTTTTTAAAACAGAAAATATATTGCATCTCTTTTAGGTTTGTTCCATATATGTTTAACCTCAACGCTGGTATAGTTGATATATATAAAATTTAATTTCTTATTAGCTAAAAATAAGTTATAAGTGTTTCAAATATACAAAATAAGATTTTTCTTTTAGGTGATTTTATTGTCGCGTAATTCATCAATTTAGTTAGTCATAGCCCCTTCTTTATTTAAAAAGTAGCCCGATAAGAAACTGCGAACAACGGAAAATATATCGGAAGTTAGATATGGATTTTTTCGCCACAGCTTTCCAATTTTTAAACATTTATTAATGTCGATTACTATTCTTGAAAATATAGATATGCATGTATTTTTTTTATTAATTACAAAATGACAAATAAAGGTTGTTTAAATATGAAACAATTTTTTTTAATATCATTTTTTATTTATAAAATATATCATTATTGAAAATTATTAATTTATAATAAAATAAAATAACTTTGTAAAATGTTGGATGGACAACCAGTACAAACTTTTTTTTTTGAATAAATTTTGATCTAATTGGTTGCTCCCTTTAGATATCAAAAATTTTTATTTAAAAATGTCACCCAATTTCAATTTATTAATTTTACATAGCAATTTACATTTGTAGTAGAAGATATCTCAGCTTACGGTGGCATGATTAAACACCTCGTTTCACAAGTTCGAATTGGAATGGACCTCACCAAAGTCACATTGCCCACTTTTATTTTGGAGAGGCGTTCGCTCCTCGAAATGTTTGCCGATTTTTTCGCCCATGCTACCCTGTTTAGCGAGTATGCAATATTCATTTCGTTTGGGCTACGCTAAAATAATTTATTTTTTGCAAAAAAAAATTTAAAAAATGCTTATTTGGATCCTGGTAAAGACCGTTTGTAAAATAAGAGATGGGGAAGTTTTGCTATGATATTTGTTTATATATATAGATGCAAATTAACATTTCTATTGGATAAATGGGCTCTTCTTGCCTAAAAAATAACGAGAGACTTTTTTTTGATTTTAAGCCCTTTATTATATGTAACTTATAAAATTATTATTGTTTGCGTCTTTTTGTAATTTATGCCTTCTTTGGTTGTTTTAAATTATGAGAGCTATCATTTTGTTTAAAACACATAAAATATTTTGTTATAAAGTTAATATATTGATTTATCAATTAATAAAATATAAATTTAATACTAACTTTAGGCCAATATTTTTTAACGTTTTCATTAAATTTAAGAAAAACTATTTTGCAAGCACAAGAGAGAGCTTTACGAAAAGGATAGGGTGGATCGAAAACGATGTTAAATCTCTTAAGTCTTTTTTATTTAAAAAAAAATTCCCTTTAGTTTTTAGTTTGAGCACAATAACATTGCTACTAGTGAAATAATAAATTTTACGCTGCTGACCCATCTTATTAGGCTTTCATTTTAGGCACGGCATAAACCACCAATTTTTTTTATAATAATGATTATAATATTGCTCTCGCCGTCTATAAAAAAATATACTTGTAACTATTTTTAAAATAATACTTTATAAATTACAAAATATATCTAGCAGATTGGTAAAAAAATTATATAGTTTGGATGAAACTTTTACCATTCTATTAGATAGTATTATCGTAAGGAGATTTAAAATTCAGTTTTTATTGAAAAAAAATTATAGTTTTAAGTTTCGAGGTTGCAAGAAATGTCAGCTAATATTATGACATATGTCAATATAAAATTGGCTGGTGAACAAATTCTCAAAAGATATATTTTCAGAATTAAAAGCAGAATAATATAATGCTCTTTAAATGAATAAAAAGACTTGAAAAATTTATTTTTTTTTTTAATTTTACAATTATTAAAAAAATATTGTTTATTTCAAATTTATAAAATACACTCAAAATCTAATATTTTTTTGTTTAAGTCTTAAAATTTCAAAACACTCTTGGCATTTATAATAATTTTTAATGTTTTGATTGGAAAAATTTAAGAAATGAAAAAATAAAAGGAATGGAAAACAATACGCAAAGATTACAACCTAAATAATATTTAAAGTAGATTTTTGTAGACCTGTCAAATAACACGCATGCAAATGTAGAAAGGTTGAAACGTTTTGTATTAGAGATAGCAAAATAGGAACTGTAAATAATTTTTTAAATAATGGAGATATCTTTCAACTATATTTTTTCATAATTTTTAATTTTTTTTTATTCATCTTATATCCATTTATAGAATTACCGCTAAAACGAATCCACGAGATAGAATGACTGAAATGGTGCGCTATTATTTGAGCTCGTTCCATGCTGGCCGTCGATCTCAAGTGGCTAAGAAACCGTTTAACCCTATCCTTGGTGAAGTGTTTAAGTGCCATTGGCAATGCTATGACGATTTATCTAATAGCCAAGAAGGTGACAAGAATAAGATACTAGCGGATCAAAAAAACAACATAAATAACCCTAACGTACGTATTTCATTGTATTTTGTAGTTGTGATATTGAAGTTTAAAAAAATAATATTGCTAATAAAATATTATATAACATTCGTTTACAAAATTTTAGGTATTGAGAAAGAATTAGATTCCAATATATCCTGAATTTTAGTGTTTTTTTCTGAATTGTACCAAAATTTAGCCATCTTAAAAATATTGATGGCAAAATCAAATTTAACTGATTTTAAATTTTGTTAGATATGAATTAAAATATTAAACTACTCTTATAGATTATTTTCAAATCTTTAAATGCTAATTTTGCCCTGGTTATAGAAAAATATTTTTTTTGTAACACATGTATATTTACCATAATATATTTTTGTTTTTTGATTTGCATTTTTATTTATTAATTTTCAATGGTCATAGCTGGCTATAAAATTTGACTAGCAAAACGGTACAAGCCACCGTTCTGATTATTTAGTCATCTCATTGAAATATTTGTCGAACAGGATAATGCATTTTTTGTAGTTTTAAATTCTATATTTCATATTAAGTTTTTGATTTGCAACATCTATATAATTATATAAAAATATTTGAATTTAGCAATTAATATCTAATATGTTGTTTTTTTATCATACCTCTTAGCCAACCATAAATGACAACCATCATGTAAGTGATTCACCTAACATAAAAATAAACGATGACGATTTATGGTTTATTTCTGAACAAGTCAGTCATCACCCTCCGAGTAAATATCTCATTATATATTTTTATGCAAAAAAATTTACTTTGTTTTAGTGTTTTCTTTATTAATTAGTAGTGTATTTGTTTTATTTTCTTTTTTATCCTTCTTTTTTCTTGTGCTAGTATCTGCATTTTACGTCGAAAATACAGCCAAGAAGATATGCTTAAACGCCAACATCTGGACCAAATCGAAATTTCTAGGATTGTCTATAGGTCTCTATATATTTTTCGTTATACATATATTATATTTTTTGATTTTTTTGATTGGCAATGATTATAATATTTTATTTAAGGTGTTCATATGATCGGCCAGGCCTGCCTAAATCTTCTGGAGCACGGAGAAGAATACGTTTGTACATTTCCTAATGCTTATGCCAGGTTAAAATAGCATATTCGGCATTTTGTTGCGTTTTTCAAAAATGTTTGCATTTTTGTTTGATATATATTAAAGTTATTTGAAGTTTTAAAAAAAACATTACATTAGATATAATTTATTTTTTTTTTATTACATCAAAATATTTTTTATTATTTTTTTACTCATTTTAGATCCATATTTTCCGTCCCATGGATAGAGCTTGGTGGAAAAGTCACTATTACTTGCTCAAAAACGGGGTATTTTGCAGATATTGAGTTCCATACCAAAGTGAATTATTTTTAATGCATATTTTGCAAATATATAATATTGATCTTGAAACACCTTGAATGTTTAATTCGTTACGTTTAAAGATAAATATTTTTTTTAGATATGTTATTTAGATTCATTATTTTAGTCTACATTTTTTTTATAATTTGTATAATTTTTAGTTATATCATCGTTTTTTATGCATCGTTTATTAGCCTTTTTATGGTGGTCATAAGCATCAGGTAACTTGCAGCATCTATTCACCTTTTGAAAAATTACCTTACCTGACGATCACAGGGGCATGGAATGGGACTATGATAGCTCGTACATTTGATGGGGTATTGTTTTTTTTGATTCTTGAAAATATAAATTTTCAAATACCAAAATTGCTATATTGTATAACAAATATCATATTCAATTAAAAGTCTTGATTGGGCCAAATATATATCTAGTTATTTCTTTTTTTTAAGTCCAAATTTTTTCAGAATTTCGGCTTGTTTTTATATAAACTTATTTGTTTTTTTAATGGTTTTATTCTTTAAAGATTGCTTTTTAGTCTTTTTATTCCCTTTTAAAACATGAGTTATGTTAGATTACCACCATTTGTTTTTAAGATAACTTCTCATCTTATATTTTAAATTGAAGGGATGTTATGAATTTTTGAATACTGCCACTATGCCTATTCAAACCAAATTGGTTGCTCCTGTTGATTACCAAATGGATTACGAGTCACGAAAGTAATTTTATTATATTCATGAGGCGGCGCTCTATCAAAAAAGTTTTAAAACATTTAAAAATAGAAGTTTTTGTTTTCGTTACCTAATTAACTTGGCTTATGTTATAAATATTAAATCAAAATTTACAATTTATATAACACTTTAAATATATATATAAGATATTTTTTGTCGCCTGCGCGAAATTTTTTAGAGCCAAACAGAAAATAGATTCAATAATAATCGAAAAATTATATTTATTATTAAAGTTATATATTAAATTAATTTATATAAATTAAAAACATTGAATTATTGAGGTCGCAAGTTAAGCTAGCTTTTTCAGTGCGCTCATTTTTTTAATATGATGTATATTTTTTGGTGAGGGGGTGAAAAAATTTGCTCGTTTGATCTTAAAGCTAAATAAACTGGAATTTGTATCAAATACACCTATAATTTCTAAGAAGAACCGATTGATCAGTGCATATATGAGTAAAGGGTGCTGAAATGGGAATTTGAATTGTCCACACTGAGGTCCGTGTTTAATTTAAAATTCACCAGTGCATTTAGAAGTACCTACTAAAAAACCACCTCCTTACTGCCTCTTCTTTTTTAACGCCGTACCCGTTAGGGCTTTGGCACGTTTATCACGAACGTTAACGGGGCAATGGACATCACCCATTAGAGAAAAATATAGTTTGCCCTAAATAGAAATATATAATAAATTATTTATATGCTCTTGCTAGGTGAAAGTAAATGTGTAATTTGTGATTGTTAATTATCATTAAACAACAAAAAAAATTTTTTATAGAATTTTTTAGGAAATTTTTGATATCGATGTCTTTTAGTTATTTTTGCCTACAAGTGTTTTGTACTGCGTTTAAAGTTTAAAAAATATCCACCAAATTTTTTTAATAAAGTTTTATTAGATTCCTTATAAAAAATATATATAAAAAAGGTTGTATGTAAAATTATTACCTACTTAATGCCTTTAAATCACAAAAAAAATTTATGTTGAGAATCACTAATTTTACAAAAATCTTATGGGAAAATTTAAACGCTTTACTAATATCTGTTTGCCGTTAAAATATATTTTTAAATTTTGTTTCTAACAATTAAGATATTGGAGCCCATCCCAAAAGTAGGAAATGTCAATATTGACACCAAATAACATAAATCTAATGCATTGGCTAAATTTTTTTTTTCCATAATCATCACTTAAAAATTGACAAAAAACGGTTGCAATAAAAATGCTTTAGTTCGTCTAAATTGTTTCCCGGGTATTAGGGGTAAACAAAAGTTATAATTATGCCGGTAACATCTTTTTCGTCATACTAGAACTCTTAATGTTTTTAAAAATGATTTAGCCTTAGGTTCCATATAACTTTATTAAAATACAGGATATGGTTCGAGGTAGCTAAAAGTCTTAAAATTAAGGAACTTGAAAAAGCTACCTCTGTTAAGGGAGAAATTGAGGAGAAGCAGCGTCAGGCGGCGAGACAGCGTTCCGAATTCGGTCATAAATGGGAATGCCAGGTTTTAATTTTCAATGCAGATAATTTTTATAAAACTCAATTTGGCGATGTAAGAGCACGTGTATAGTTAATTTATTTTTTTTTTAAGTTTTTTTCAAATTTTATCTGTATACATTTAATATTTTTAATAATGTTTTAATGCTAATAAATAGGATTGACAAATTTTTGTAAAATGCTTTTCTTTACATGAGTTTTATTTTTAAAAAAACTTTTAATGCTTCCTTTATATGCCTTAATCTTTTTATATTTTAATTCCCCGAAATAATAGTTTTTCGAAGAACACAATGGTAATTGGATATATAAACGACCACTTTATAAAAGGTTTCGGCCTTCTTCGTTACATCCTCCGCCAATAGCATCTGCCTGATAAATCTCATGGCTTTGTGTGATTTTTTTTATCTTACAAACTATTTTATATTGTTTTTTTTTATTAGATTTAAATTGATTTTGTATATTTAATTTGCTAAAATTTTCACTTTATATTTCTCCTCCCCTGCCAAATTGCTATAAAAAAATCTGTGATTGGTTTGTGGTCATCTATTCCATCTCAATAATAATTATCTCCTGTCTAAAAAAATGTATTTGGGCGCATTCTTTGGTATATTTAATTTTAGACAAAAAAAGTTTATTTTTGCCATGTATGTTTTTTTTTAATGTATAATGTATCAATCTTATAATTACTTTTAAGTATATTTATATCTAAAACCTTGGTAAAGAAATTATGTAAATTGTTAAAATTATAATTTATATTTCAATTACCCTTGGTTTCTTATATAAATTTTCTTTCATCACACGTAATCTATTACATATATTCCTCAAAAATAATAGAGAGACCCAAAAATTAATAAAAAAAAACATGCTAATTTAATTATATAATTGCAAATTATTTGTTTATTATACAAATGGTTAAGAATTAATATTTTTGTAGTTATTTTTTTTTCAATTAAATTTAAGGCTAAAATTTTTTTTTAGAAATTTGCTTCTAATTTTTGTAAATATCATATATGTAGGGAAAATGATTTGTAAGAAAAAACTATTTAAAGAATTAATTAATATTTTTGTGATTTCGATAGGGAGAGCGCGCCCTTTTATATATAATTAATTATATTAGAGTATTATTTAAAATATCAGCTTCAAAAGTTTATTTATACATATATATAATAATTTTATTACTAAATAAAATTGAAATTACAGATATGGCTTCTAATTTGCCAATATCATTAAAGGCCAATTGGTGATTTAAGTATAAATATCTACATTTAAAAATAGTCCATAATTAACAAAAAAAAGCATAACTAGATTAAAATAATATTTGATTAAGAGCTATTAAAGAAACACTAACATGTATTTGTTTATCAATGTTGTTCATGGGAAAGGTTTTCGGGTGTAATCTTGGGTTAGAAAGTAAACTGTCGAAGGATTCGAAGTAAATATCTATATCATTATATGATAATAATTATTTTTAAATGTCTTAAAAAACTTTAAATAAAAAAATATATATAATATACATTCATTATGCTGTAAAAGTTAAAATAATCTCAAACTAATTGATTTTTATGTCTTCAGTAATTAATTATGCATTATAAAGTATACAGTTTTTCGAGTATATAAGGTTTAAGTTACAAAAATAAATTAGATTCAAAAAAAATATTTTTTTATATGAAATTTAAGCCATTTGTGTAACCAAAGTTATAAGAAAATATTTATATTTTTGTTTAATTTTTGAAAGTTTTGAATTAAAAAATTTGTAAAAGGGAAAAACGAAATTTTTACGCTTAAAATAAGGGGGTTTGTGGAGTCTAGGGTTCGGGCATCTATGGCGAACTCGTATTTAATGTGAGTCGGGCTATTTGAAAACATTGGATTCACGGCATCTTCTACGTTTGTTAGATCCTTATACTTACGTATAATGACATAGTTGCCAAGGTTGGCTGTCTGAACCGGAGGTTTCTAGTTATACCAATAATTAGGACATTTATAATATCAGAACTCATGGGTATGTGATATATAAGGTCAGCAAATTTTTGAAAGTTATGAGCTAATTAAAAAGATTTAAACTGCTTTCTTAGAAATTTTCAAATCCCATTTAAATCTTAGTCAACTATACATTAAAAATTTGGAAGAAAAATTTAAAAAAAACAAAGAAGATTTAAAAGTTGAAATCATATTTTGCACATACAATTACTGTTAAATAAAAAAGACAATTTTTTAATATAAATGGTTTTAGGGAGCCGAAAGCGAAAAACGCTACGGAAAACGGAATATATATATGGGATAGGGCCATCATGGGCATGTATACTTTTATGTTTTTATAAACTTATTTTTTATGGTGTATGCTATATATAATCAAGTAACCTCTTTTTCGATAATGTAAATTTCCCCGCAGAGCCTATTAAATAAAAACTAATAATTTTTTTTCATTTTCTATTATGTAAGACCAATTGGGATAGTGAAAGGTTATTTACAAAATTTTACTGGGTAAAATATTATGATAAATATTTAAATGGGCGAATTTAATTAGAAAGTTCTTTTATTTTTCTGATTTATTTTAAAATAGGACACAATAATTTCATGTTAATTATTCTTATATGGAAATAGATCTTTAAGTTTCCTGACTTTGGGTACAGCAACGGTAGTAGGAGGCTTGTTAGTCGTCTTGATTGAGGGAACCATCTTTGTTGTCGAAATGGAAGGTTTTGGGGATGATATTTTGTCAGATGTGGAAGTTGATGGAACGGCCGAAGGCTTGCTTGTACTTTTTGTGACAACTGGTTTGGGCGAACTTTTTAAAGCGTGGTCTAAAGTTGTTGTGCTTGAACCCGTTGAAACACTTGGCGTCGTTTGAGAGGAAGGAGTGGATGGTATGTGAGTTTTATCTGCATTAGGTACCACAGTTGTTGCTTCACTTATTGGCCCGATGGTTGAGCTTTCAACAATTCCACTGCCAGAAGCGGACAAAACTTCACCGCTACTCGAAGAAGCCACTGATGTATGCAAATATAAAAATAAAATTTATACTGATTTTAGGCAAGTATATATAAAAACATCAATATTTTAAATGATTTAATTTTTTTTCAACAAACTATCTTTTCATTTTTTGAAGCAACTCATTGATTACTATATTAATATGTATTTTAGGCCCTTATTTTTTGGTTAACTTGTCCATCCTTGAATGATTAGGATTAATAATTACATCCACTTCCACTGCTCAGTACGACTGGAGGCTCTGCTCCACTTTCAACGACAAGCACTCCGGACCCCGAAAAACTGGAAGAAAATGGCTCCTCTCCACTTGCTGAATAGGGCACCAAAACATCGACTCCAAATCCACTTCCGCTACTTAATATCATTGATGGTTCAATTTCATTTGCTATATTTGGTATCCCAGACCCAGAAAGTCCGGAAGAAGATGGCGAACGACTGCCACCGGAGTGTAACACATCGGAGCCAAACCCACTTCCGGAAGGTGTTTTTCCGCTACTAAAAGAAATGCCGCTACCAGATAAAAGAAGTTCGTCATCATGTCCACTTGCCGAGACTGACAGGTAACCACTTGAACCACTGTTACCCTCCTCCTCTACAAACGAGAGCGCGATGAAAGAATCATCGGTTAATTCTTCTTCGTCGCTTGCTCTTGGGAGATAAATTATAAGAACAAAAATTTGAAGACGGGTGTTAAAAATTAGATAATTATTCAGTTTAATTTATCGTGCAAAAAAAAATAATTCAAGTTTCACTAAGGAATATGTATATTAAGAGATATTCATGCAAATTTAATACATAAAAAAATCTGTCTAAAGTTATTATATTAAAGGTAAATGCAGTATAGCACAATAACCCATTTCACATATATTAATAAAGTTTTATATAATAAGCCAAAAAAATTGCGGAAATTGGTTTTAAATGACATAGAATGTAACCCTTTTTATAAAAATTTTTTAATTTTTTAACAGTTTTTGTTTCAGGCTGATTAAAGAATCCAAAAAAGTAGATTCTTTATGAGTAGAATAAATTTTATCGAATTAATTGTTACTTCGTCTAAATTAAATTTTACATATATATAGTTTGTTAATTAAGTAATACAAAATAATAGATTAAAGTTTAAATTTGATGTTATTTCATATGCATTTGCATAAAGATATTTAATGTATGAAACCTGAACCCTCGGCTGCACGCCCAATCCTGGGGACAAAAAGAGCCAGGCTCTTAGAGGATTATTAGGGTGTACAAATAAAAAAGCTTGTTAATAAGAGTCTTTTACAGAAGCCCCCTTCTTTTCTTAGTAAGAAGCTATTTATTTAAAGGGCTTTTCGACAGAGATGTGATTATAATTTAGGAACAATTTAGGTGCAAAAAAAATTTCCTTACAAGTCTACTTTAACCAAAGGTTGTCCGTTTGAATCCTCACTAATAATAACAGTCGGTTCCGTCAATGATGCACTTTCATTAGGAAGTTCGCCACTCGACACTAAAGGGTCGTCTTCGTAAAAACTTTCTAAAGAACAAATATATATTTGTATAAATAACTATTATTTGCAGTTCAATAATTTGATCATATTTAACATTTTAGGTCCAAGTTAAATTTAGGGTAGCTAATGGGTAATATTTCTTTCCGACAACTCGATCACAGTCATGATTTTGATGTTTCCCGGGTTTATTAGTTGGAACTTTTAGCTATTCGTAGATTTACACCATACTTCATTTATACACTTTTAATGAGATTGTAAAGATATTGCTAAATCAAACGATTCCAGCCTAGATAACACTGGACAACAAAATTTGGATGACCCCAAGCATCATTTATAACAACTATGGTTTTTGGTCAAGTTTTGGCGCTGATCACGAATACGAAATCAGAATTTTAGCCAATGCCTCAGATTTTTAGTCATTCAGTGTCAAATTTGAGATTTTTCAATTTTGGAAGTATTTTTGGCTTCTAAATCATAAATATCGCTAGTAACAAAAGTTTAAAATATATTTAGATAACGGAAACATTCAATATTAACGTAAGGAGTTTGAGTTATTTTACAATATTTAATTTTTTTTTTATTTTTTTATTTTCATAAAATTAGTGGTTTTTGTCATAAAATCCGTTTTATGATCCTAATTAACTTGAAAATAAATTGCTAATAATTTTAGGTAATAACCCTTTTTTGATATGTTTTTTATATGAATATGCCATTAGATTTTTTGGAAAATTAATATTTTAAGAAACTTTGTGAATTTTTTTCTGAACTTTGGACGTGGTTTTAAAAAAATGCATTGGAAAAAAAACTAAACCCGAATTCGTTATCGCAAGAAAATTCTCTACAAAACCCTCAAAAAATCGTTGATGTTGTTTTTTTTTTTGTTGTCCAGTGTAGAAGGTCCTCGTCATTATTTTAATAAAGTAAAAACCTTTTCGGAAAATAGTGAAATTGGCTGGTTAAATTTTTATATCTTCCAAACACAAAAAAAATAATTATAATATGGAGTTTTGAGATAACGGAAATTTTTTACTAGCTACCTTTTGGCAACAAACATCAGCTGTTTACTTCAACGCTAGTTAAACTATTACTTTAAAAAATTTGCAAATACTTAATTTATATAAAAAATAAGTTAAAAACCTGTAAAATTGTATTGCACATATCCACTTCCATCTTCATCTTCACCAGTAGTTGCATTGTCACTTGAGCTTTCTGTTATTTAAATTGTTATAAATACGTAATTGTATTTATAATATGTTTAAGGTAATTTAAAATATGATAAAGTGTGGATCTATTCAGAATATAGTTTAAATCTTCTCAGAATATAGTTTGAATCTTCAGATCTCATATGCAGGGTGTTAATTGAATACCCTGCCGGAAATGCCAAACCCCACGTGTATATCTACTTTAAGGCAATTGGTTTGCTTAGGTTGTTAACGTTTTAGTGAGAGCCTAGAAACCTAGGTCGCCGGCCAAATAAATCTTACAATTCAGCAATTTTAAATTGCTTAACCCAATCATTTTTTCATGAGCTTGCAAGAAACTAGAAATATGCTATTAACAAATTTAGAGCAATTACAAATTGCACCAGGTAGATAATTAGCGTTTTAAAAGTCACCTAAGGCATTTTTAATGTTTTTTGTATTCTCAAATAAAATCTGTTTGAAAACTATTATTTTATTGATTAGTTTACACTTGGGTGGGAAACCGGAAGTTATTTAAGTGTAATATTCGATAAACAAAATTATGGATGAATGTTTGCATTCTAAGTGCCAAAGACCTAACGGGCACGGCGGCCTCAAAATAAAAAAGGCAGTAAGGAGGTGGTTTTCTAGCAGGCATACTCCTGAGCTGCACGAATTTTTAATGAAATTCGGACACAAGTGCGGACAATTTTATTTACCATATCAACATACCTTTTCCTGATTTACGCACTAATCCAACTGCCTCTCGTAGATATTACTGGTGTATTTGATGATCCCAATCCCAGTTTATTTATAAGTTAAGTTACCTGAGGAGGGGGGTTAAAAGAGCAAATATTCTACCCTTTTACAAAAAAATGTGTGCATAACAAATCTTACACCTGAGTGACCTTTATTTTTTTAATCTCCCCTAAACAATGAGTTTTCTAGAAAGTATAATTTTACGTCAAAAGTGCTTATGGCCATTTCTGATTCGCTGTTTAAATAATTAAATGCAAAAGTGTAACATTTGCTTACGCATGCCTGTTAATTTAAAGATAAAGAAGGGAAGGAAATTAAAACGACTTACACCTTGTTGTTGTTGTTTATTGCCCCGCGAAGAAAGGGGATATATGATTGATACCATTAGAGCCAACTAAGCCTTAACGCACTCCTGTGTCTGGGCTTCAACACCTACTTTTTTCTTTCCCTTCACTTATTATAAACTTATTTTTATGTATTTACAACAAATAAAAAAAAATATGAAAGAAAAGCGCAAATCGTAATTTTATATTTTTTTTATATAATTTTTAGGGTTGATATTTATAATTATTTAAATAATTATTGCATTTAAGAAAGTTTACATACAGGGCTGGGAAAAGCCCCTTTTCTTGCTTAAAGAAAAGGGGCATGTTCAAAAAAAGCCCCTTTTCTTAAAAAAAAACTTCTAGGAGCTTTAAGAAAAAATAACCCACCCATCAAAATTTTTTAAAATTATTATAGAAAACATAAAATGGGTTGTTTGGGGCTCTTTTTAAGAGCCACTTTTTGTGGGTTTTTTTTGCCCCTTTTCTTAGTAAAGGCTTTTTTTGAATTCTTATTTTGGCCCTTTATATTTGCCCCCCTTTCTTTTTTTATGTTTTAGGGGAAAAAATGAGCCAAAGTTTTTTGGCTAATTGTTTTCCCAGCCCTGTTTACATAACATTCTACATATTCAATACTTCAGCTGATATTAAATGCCAAGAGGTAAAAAGGAATGATTTTTGAGTATTAATATTTCAAAATCCTTGCCACTTAGGTATAAAGATTAAATTCAAGCTTTATTTTTATAAAAATATTCTTAGAGTGCAGCTTGTTTGCATTATATTTTAAAACGGCAAGAAATCTTTGCTTAAATTTTAGAAATATTGAATTTTGTAATAAATCTTGGCCAAACATAGATTTTATAAACTTTTAATGCACGAAGATTTCATACCTCCATCCAGCGATCGCCTATTTCTCGAATGAGCGGCGTAATATGGATTCTCGTTGTATATTTCATCTTTATACCAATCTTCAAAGCTTAAATCGTTAAATCCTCCACCATTACCTTAATATCAATTACAACCATATATATAAGTAAAATAATCGAATTAATTGATTAAAAGATACATAGTAGTAGTAAATTTTTTTTTGTTTTTGAGTCTTAACGTACGTTTGAGCGAAATTGAATCTGTAATTTTTTAGGCCCTTGAGTTCATTGGTTTTTACAAAAAAAAATAATTTTGATCTAGGTTATTAAAAATATAACTCAATGTTTTTTAATTATTTTCTTTGCCCCGTACAGTCATTTAAAAATTTATTATATTTATATCACTTATTTGTTAATTTTAATCACACACCTTTTAAACTATAAGGCATAATAATAATTCCAGCAACAAAAAATGGAAATTCTTTTCCTAAAAATGAGTTTATTCACGTGCCCCTAATTAGAATTTTTTGGTTTTATAATTTGAATGCAATATAAAACTTGTTTTAAATTTCGCGCATTCAGAATACATTTTATAGAAAATTTTAATTATAAAGTATTTTTTAGAAGATTTATGTGGAAAAGATTACAGCTAGGTTTACATGGATTAATATGACAAATAAACTTTTAAAACATATTAGGGGAATAGCAGTGAAGCAAGGATGCTTAATATAATTTATGACTCAAAAATTTGGTTGTCTGGACTTTTAAAAAAAATGATTGAACTTTGGACGCGCCGCGCTATCAGCAATATTATTCCACCATGAAAATACAAGCATATATTTTCGCTAGGTTTATAATAATCATTTACTTGTATATAGGAATTTCCAAATATAAAATAAATAAATCCAGTTTTAACATGAATAGATTTATTTAACATAACTTACCATAATAGTCGTATTTATTGGCAGATTTTGGAATATTTACATGATTCATTGTCAGTGTGTCAATTGATCCATGATCTTTTGTTAGAAACTCTAACAAAAATATAAAATTATTAATAATTGCAAAAGCGCTTCACTATTTTTGGCAACATTCATAATTTATTAAAATATTTGTCGATTTTAAACATAAACTCATGTATGAGGAAAATAGTTTGCCTTTATTGCGTCCTTATTGCATAATGATTTTTCTGCAATAATTATTAATATGCACCGTCACTATTTTTTTAATTATATTTTTTTTATATACATTTGACAGATCTATAATTTTATTTTTATAATTATGTATATTTTTTTTCACATTTTTATTTAAACAAATTACTGTTTAAACAATCATTTTTTAAGTCACCTGCCTTTAAAATAAGTTTATATTTTTTTTAATTATCTTATCTTAATAAAATTAATTATAATCACTTTAAAACATATAATTGTAGCTCTAAATATGTACTTTCTTTAAAATCAATCTGTTTGTACATTTACAAAGTAATAGTAAATATGTTACAGAGAGTTTAATAAATTAAAGTTTATACATTATTGATAATTCACAATAGAAAATATACTATAAACATTTTCGCAAAAAATAACAAAGTAAAGAAAATGCAGTTTTACTGAATATAAGGGATTGATCCTTTTTTACGTAGGCCGTTATGTTGAGTCTGCAACCAGATATTTCCAGCAACCTTTCATGGTCTTTCGAGAATTCTTGTAAAACAATGAATTTAGAAGTTATAGGGCATCACATATTGAATACATTTAACTGCTTTATTTCCCGAGTCTATATGCTATTGCCCTGAACATTTGCCAATTGCGCAATGCCTAAGGTATAGCAATAACTTAGGAAAGCATTAAACAATAACTTTCCATTTCTCATACTTTTACCTCCAAATCCTTACCTTCAATAAAGGCACGATAGGTAAAACTACATTTTTGTTTTTAGTAAATTACATTTTTTTTCTCTAAACACAACCTTGTGCTATTTTATTAATAATCTGGACAACAAACTTTGGACGACCCTAAGCATCTGCGACAACTGTAGTTTTTGGTTAAGTTTTTGGTGCTGATTACGAATATAAAATCAGAATTTTAACCAATGCTTCAGATTTTTAGTTATTCGGTGTCAAAGTTGAGATTTTTTAATTTTTAGTATTTTGGGCTTTTATATCATAAAACTTACGGATAGTAACGAAAGTTTAAAAAAATATTTAGATAACAAAAACATTCATTATTAACGTAAGAGGTTTAAATTTTTATATTTATTTTTCTTTATTTTTTATTTTAATAAAATTAGTCGTTTTTGTCATAAAACCCGTTTTTTGATTCAAAATAACTTAAAAGAAATTGCTATTGCTAATAATTTTAGGTAATAACCTTTCTTAGATATATTTTTTATGAGGAATCTAAATATGGCAATAGATTTTTTGTAGAATTAATAGCAAAAGAAATTTTTTGAATTTTTTTCTGAACTTTGGACGCGGTTTAAAAAAAATTGGAGGCATTTTAAAAAAACTAACCTCGGGATCGTTATCGCAAGAAAATTCTCTACAAAACCCTCAAAAAATCGTTTATGTTGTTTTTTTTGTTATCCAATGTAATGCATAAGTTTTTCACACGCTAATGTTTTCCCTCCTTTTTTTATATTGTTTAATTTAGAGCAATTTTAACGACTAAATAATATACCATAGAAGGTCAAGCTCCTAAGCGTTATAAATACTTCAGCGAACGGATTATAGGGTTGCCCACGTTTTTCCGGATCAAAGGTTAGTTCGCATTTTGGCAAATCTTTCACAGGCGCGCCGTTACTCGGGTGTACTGTTTTCATGATTTTTATAAAATATAAAACAGTTTTTGGCAATCAGTCAAATTTTTAGAAATATAATTATAATGCCGTTAGCTCAACCTTGGTACAAAAAACGTATTCTTCAAGGATCTTAATCGTTCTTAAAAAAAAATTGACCTATACTTACTTAAAAATGCCATTGGTGGTTGACCAAAGGTAGCCATATCAATAACATATTATTTTGTATTCTAATAAAATTTGTACAATTTTATTTCAATATTGCTACATGCTTACTCAAATATCATTTTTAATTTTATGGCTGCTGCTGCAAATTTCCATGTAAGCAGGCATGCTAAGGATGAAATATAGCTATGTTGAAAATTCAAAGTAAGTTAGCTATTTGTTTATTATTTTTCGATAAGGTTGGCATTTTAACGTTTGCATAAAACACTAACTAATCTCTTATACAAAATAAACTGATAAATTGTTAGTTTAGAGCTTTATAACTATAGTCTAAATAATAGTCATTTTGCTGGCCGAGAACTAGTTTCTCTGTAAAGTAAAATTGCTCAAACTGAGGCATCGTTGACGTCCATCGAGGTTGCAAAAAGTCTACTGGATATTTAAATTTGTTTAAAAAAATTTTATACATATGGTGTATCAGAAGGCTAGAAACAAAGTTGACTATAGGGGACTCTCGAAATAAACGATCGGGCCCATTTTTAATGTGGTGTAAAACAGATTGGAGTCTTTTCCATTAGGTGAAATGGCCCTTTGCCAAAGTTGTACCTGCATGTAATAGTATTTCGACGGCGGCCTGATTTTGATATGGTATTGGCGAGGTCTTACACAAACATTCCTATCACTTAATTTCAGATTTATTTTCTCTTCCGAAATAAGTTTATAACCTGTAACAATGTAGAGCATTACATTATTTTCAGCTATTTCAGCTCGAGGTGTATTCAAACGTTTGCATTTGTTATTTTTTTTTCAAAACTCTTTCAAATTTCAGTTATGTATACTGTATACATGAAAACATCAAAGCGACTTTACTCGTTTGGCAACTCAATTTTTTGTGCTTCTCCAATCTTAACAAGAACAAACATTTGTCGATATTTGTATAGTGTTTTTAAGTAGTTTAGCTATAAAAATAGACAGTCAGTAGGTAAATAGGACAATCGTGCTTCGTGCCATGTCAAATAAGCTGAAGTAAGCAAAATTCACAGATACAGTGCTCACTTCAATAATGTGGCACATGTTACAAATAGAATGACACATAAAATGTGGCCATCATTTACTATATTTTTGATCGTTGTCACTAATAAAATGAATACGATCACACTTAAATGATCTCTGTCACAATTAAATGGCCAAGATGATGATTTCATGATAAATATCACTAAATTGTGGCTAAATGGTCACATAAATTAGTGATGTTTACCATGAAATCTTCATCTTGGCCAATTAATTGTAACAGAGTCATTTAATTGTGATCGTGATCATTTTATTAGTGACCGCGATAAAAATAGTGTTAGATGGTAACATTTTAAGTGTTTATTGATCATTTTTCTAACATGTGCCATATTAAAGCTAGCTCTGTATAACCACTTTTATTTACAACTTGAGAATTTTAGAGTTTTTAACATTCGTCAGGGGACGATCCATTTAAGTTTGTCAAGAGTGTCTTCTAAAACGACAAAATAATTTACATATTACCATATGTGGCATAGGATATATGTAGAATTACAAATTTAGATTGGTTTTTTTTTAATCTTGTAAATGCTAACATTTTGTTTGCAACAAATTTTTACCCTTATTTAAATCTAGATACAACATATTTAATGGTGTAAACGAGAATATTTTAGGGAAACAATAGGGGCAGGATAATTTGTTTAGTAATACAGGTCAACAATTATTTGAGAGTTATAAGTTAGCTACAAAGATCAAACCTGCCATCTTAGGGGTTTACCGTTCTTAATCAAACTTAATTAGTTAAGTATAAACATTGAAAATTTTAGATAAAAAAGGTAAATAAAACAAAAAAGGTTCAAAAACGAAAATAAATTGAGTTTGATTTTTGCATATTCACTTAACCTGTTATATTTAAACTTCAAATTATATTTCCATTAAAAATCTATAATATGGTTTCGCACTAAAATTTAGACGCGAAATACTTTGTAATATCTAAATGTCGATGTAAGAGCTTATAACAAAAATTATTTATTATTTGTGATTAATATAAGTTACAAGAAATTTTTATATGCAAAAAAATTATATTTTTTTTAGGGTATAAATTTGTAAATTTTTATCAAAAAAGGCCTTTTTCTGTGACAGATGAATCTTAGGAGCCACAGCAGAATTAAATAAGAAAAACAAAATATATATAAAGTACGCCATCATGAGGATACATTCATTTATGTTTATATTTGTTGTCCTGTGAAATAAAGCCGGTCCGTGATATTTTGACCCGTCTCGCCCAACATTTGGCCCTGTCCACCTGTAATTTGGGTTTTTAATTTTAGACCCCACCCCACCAAAATTTAGAAAAAAGGCCCGATATTTTTTTTATTACAAGCTCTATAAATTTGACATTGATATGTTTTTGCGGACATATTTATGGAAATAACATCTGAAGTTGCTCTAATAATTTTTTGGGTTGTAGATATATCAATTCATTTCCATTGCCCACTGTCACAATCTTTAACAGGTGGCTTTTACGGGAGAATTAGGTAATTTTCAAAAAAAATTACTGGGTTTTTTGTTTTTGCATTAAAGAACATTTAGGTTGATATATTAAAAATAATGAAACTTCATTCTATTTCGGCTATTTTTTTAGGTCCAAAAATAACTATTTTCGACTAAATTGACAGATTTTGAGACATTGAGACTCCACTATAGAGCAGTCTAGTTTTTTTTAATATTAAAATTACTTATAGCTTAAATTATAATTCTTAAATAAAGAGAAATTAAAATTTTAGGTATATGAATACTTTAACATTTAGATTATAAGGTTGTTAGGGTGTTATCGTTGAATGGCCTAAGGTAAGTACCACCGTGAAATTAAGTTTAGTTCTCAAATTGATTGTGTAAATAAAAAAATAATTTTTTCAACTATATATAATTTAAATAACAGGGCTGAAAATTAAAACTGCATTTAAATAAAGGGCCCGGTCCACCCCGCCCATTTTAAAATTCAGCCCTGCATACTTTTTGGGCGAGGGTTGGGCTGTTTCGGTTCCGACAATTATCTAACTCTTTATTAACCATTTTATTAATTTTTCATCATTTATACAAATTTTAAAAGAGGGTACACGCATCAAATAAATTTTAGAGATAAACTTAAGTGCAGGCCTATGTTTTTTAATTTGTCAATATTAATATCACATCTTTGAAACACTTGAGAAGGCTTCATGTAAATAACTCAATATAAAAAATTAATATACATTGGTTCTAAATTCTACAGGATTTATATAAAGACGCTCAAGGTCTTAATACTTTGGGTAATTTTTTTAACGGGAATGTGCCCATCACTATAAACAATTTTTTTTATATTTGATTAATTTTGAGCTTGTACTTGAGTCCATTTTGGTTTGGTTTTTTCCATTAAAACGAGTTTAAAAATCAGCATTTTTTATCACCGTTTACAAGCTTTTGATTAAACGCGTTGATAGAAAGAAAATCAATTGTCCTCAATGTTCGAAAAAAATCAAAATAATCATACAAGACACGTGTGAATATCGTTAAAATTAATTTTAGGATATTAAATAAATTTCGCGAGACAAAATATAATGTTAATGTGTAAAGTAAGTGCGACTAACTCGAATTATGAATCAGTGATATGATGAGACATGCGGAAATTGAAAGTACGGCACCAATAAATTGCATATTTATTATCGTTGATAGGAGGAATATTGTGAATATCTTTTTGAAATTTTTTTACCCTTAAAATTGTTTTATGGAAAAAAGTAAAATACCTTGAACAAATATACGGCACCCAATTTAGGTTATAAACTCAAATTCGGGTCAAGTAATTGACCTGTGGGATTAACCTATTTAGAGCCTTTAAAAAAATTTAAAGAAATTATTTTATGACCATAGGGGAAATAAGGACATTGTGGGGTAATGGTAAGGACAATCTCATCGTGTCATTTATTTTGTAGGCAAACAACTTGAAATGAGGTCAGCCCAAGTTAAATATTGATTATCTTGGTCCTTCTCCCCCCCCCCCCCCCTGACTTTAAAATCAACACTATAGCCATGACTTTTCTCTATTAAGTTGTAAACGCAAAATTATTATTTCTATGCCTGTAGTCTTTAAAGGCTCCAACAACACAATTCCAATGATTTTAACCACCTTTAACCTTAAAACAGCCATTTAAAAATGGGTCATTAAAATTTAGTTGGACCCTTTTAAGGTCGTTTTATTAAAGAAACATGCCGTAAAATTTTGTCTAAAAATAATTGGGCCAGGGCTAAAACTATTTCTTTCGTATGTATTTTAAGTTTGAGAAGTGTTGTAAAATGGCAAACATGGTTTAAATTATTTTGAAATACAAAATGTAAATACATTAACAGAATTTTTATGTTAAAAATTAAATTTTTTTTAGTAGTTTTAAGTCTAAATGTGCAAATTATATCATCTCATCTATTTAAAATCAATAGAATAATAGTTAAGGATAAAAGGACTCCCCTGTCATGATTGTGACGCCTCTAGCTAAACAATTTCAATTATAACTATGAAAATTACGTCCATAATGTATGTGACATTTTTTTGTATTAGGTTATTTTGCGAGATGTCGAGTGTTTATTTATATATCTACATTAAGTTTGAATTTACTGCCAGTTTTTCGATACATTTTTAAATTTGCACAGAAAAGTGGTAAAGATTTATGGATATTCAGAAATTAAAAACAGGAGGATCATAAAAATTACTGCAACAGCATGCTTACTCAAAAAAAAGTTAAATTTAATGATTTTTGGGTTCGAAATTATAAATCTTGGGGTTAATAGAATAAATTTTGTCTCTCTGCAACCATAATGTCCATTTATATGACGGCTCACTCTCCGGAACATTATAGCATGCAGGCTTTCCTTGCAAAGGTCTAAGGGTGGAGTCATTCACCTGTTAAACCAATGCCCATTTTTGCAAAAGTGATTAAACGCACTAATTACACAGGTCATCAAATTTTTGATAGTTTTGAGCTAATTACGGAGATCAAATCTGTCATCCTAGGGATTTTCAAATCCGTTTACCGTTTTTCTTAATCAAACTTAGATAGTCAGCTATCAACATTAAAAACTTTAATGCCAATAAAAACAAAAGAGAATTCAAACAAAAAATAAATTAAATTATTTTTGCATAACAGCAACGAACATGTTAAATTCAATAAAAATAATAAACTAACAGTATATCGTTTTTAAGTTTGGACGCGAAATATTTTGTATTACCTAAATGCTAAAAAGCTTAATACACTAAAAATTTTTATTTCCCATATAATAAATATAAGTTATAAGGGATATTTATATGAAAAAAAAAGTTCTTAAATTTTTCCTTTTTAGCGTTTTACGATCTGTCATGGTCAATAAAGGGCATTTTTTTAATATGGACGGTAAGGAGCCAAGGGCGGAAACTAAGAAAACGACATATGTGATAAGGCAATCACGAGGATAAACTCTTTTATGTTTTAATTGGTTGGTCATTGATATTTGTTAGTTAAAAGTTACAAAGAAACTTCATATTGATAGCGAGCCTACTTTCTTAATATTTAACAAGGGTATAATTTTACAAGTGCATTGAGGTGAAAAAATTTACTCAGTAAAAATGTCAGAAATATCCAGAAGGTTTAGGATTTTCTACGTAATTTTTACGAAATTGCATGTTTAATACTTATCTTTCACTACATAGCGTCATTTAGTTCAAATCTTTTAATCATCACAAAATAAATAGTATTTTTAACGGGTTAAATAGAGAGAATGCTCCCACGCTGACTAATATTTAGCCAATCCCTGTAAGCTTATCGATCAGTACATGTACCCTGAGCAGGCCATCCAGCAGCTTTAAAGTAATTATACACGAACCGTCCATGCATAAATTCAAACCATCAACGGCTATAAGACAGGGAAGTTTACAATAGAGCTAATCGCCTTCTAACTATATGACGCCAAGAATATCCCAGTGCTGGGAAATTATTGAGCCATAGAACTTTGGCTCCTTTTTCCCATAAAACTTAAAAGGAGAAAGAGAGAGAGATACATATATTGAGCTAAAACAAGATTTAAAAAAAGTCTTAACAAAAAAACGGGGCAAAAAAACTTGAAAAAGTGGCTCGTAATAAAATACGAAAGGGATTTTTTATATAAATTTTCCAATCTTAAATGGAAATTTATTTCGACCGCACTAAAAGATATATTAAATCCTCATTCCTATGCATTGCATTCGAATGATAGAAAATCACAAAAGAACGAGAAGGAAAAATTATAATAAAAAGGAGAATGAATATAAATTAGTTGGGCTTTATTTAAATTAGCACAAAGGTCTAACCATGGCCTAAAGATTATATTGGCTTTGACCATTAAATTGTTGTTGTTGTTACCGGTTGACCATTACGTCGCTAATAAGTGCGGCCTTTTAGTTTTATGGCAGGCCCCTTCTAGAATTTACGCAGGCTCTTGGTATTACAGCCTCGATTCGATTATTCGACATATTTTTCAATTTAAGTTTACATTTTAGGCCGGGTCCAAAATTTAAAAATATGATCCGGAATATTTTATACCGCAGGCTATATATTTCTTGCAAAATTATCGATAAAATACTTAGAATTTTAATTTTTCTTGCTAAAATACTTGAAAAGTAAGGGAAAATAATGATCGGCCCGACCCTTTCATAAAGAGAGGACAGGCCCGCCTCTTTTTAGGCAAGCAGCTGTCACCGAGCTAGGTGGCTTTAGGGTCTAGACTTTAATTTCTAATACCTCCAACTTGACGGGTAATTTTCCTCAAAATAAACTTTAAATTAATTTTTTAATTACTATTAAATTATTAATAAATATTATCAATTCTAGTTTAAAGCCTAAACCGAAATGATCGGTTAA
Organism: Acutogordius australiensis; assembly: GCA_030555515.1. Classification (NCBI taxonomy): domain Eukaryota; kingdom Metazoa; phylum Nematomorpha; class Gordioida; order Gordea; family Gordiidae; genus Acutogordius; species Acutogordius australiensis. The sequence continues at coordinate 877,867 of CM060245.1, forward strand.
TATTAAATATTAATAAGATTTAATTTAAATAATATATTGGGCCTAAAAAATTCGTATTAGATGTCAATAGTTTGTAAATGAAAAAGTTTTTAATTCGAAACATAGATATTGTAGAAATTATGCATTCAGCCGAAAAGGAAATTATTTTAAATATTTATAAAAATATGGTATTACCAATAAATTCTGAAAATAATCAAGGGAGCATATTTAAATACCTCAACCTTAATATAGAGCAAAAAAGCAAAGCTCAAATTCATTGGTAAAAAAATGCCGAGTGAGTTTTTTTTTTCAACAAACCCCTAAGTTTTTTCGAAAAAAATGGCTTTTATAATATGCAATGCTTTTAGCTGAAAAGGAGGCATTTTTTGCCAGGCCCACATTGCGGGACATTTGGGGAAAACTCGAAAAGTTTTTGAAAACGCCCATTTATTTTTTTTCCCAGCCCTGGTACAGGTAACTTGTACATCAAATTTGTATTATCGTAAAGTCGTTGTATATTACCATCACCAAAAATCATTTACAAAATAGTTAAATTTTTTAAGATATGGTAATTACCATACTTCACATTTTTTAACCGGATTCATGGGAGATTTTAACGGGCACTTGTACGTTTTAGAAAACTCTTTTGAATTTGATAATGTTCCAATCACCCTACGATTATTGTCAAAATAAAAAATATTTAAATATTTATATAAGGGCACGTGCAAAGTGCGTTTTTATTTTTGTAAAAATTTCAAATTTTGAGAAATTTTATTTTGAAATAAAACGCAACTTTTTTAAAAGTTCCCAAATTTAGTTTATGCATGTAAAATGCTTTTTCTGAATTAGAAAATTTTTCAAAAAATTTAAAAAAAAATAAAATTTTTAAAAATACCAGAATTTTTAAAATTTTACGAAAATAAACACTCACTTTGCACGTGCCCTAATTATAATAAATTTTATATCGGATACCGAATTCGGTTTGGGCTATGTGCGTCATTTAAAATTTCGAAAAAGAGTGATTTGCGTGAATCAATAGAGCACCAAACCTTTAGAAGAATAAAAATAATTTTATTTTTTTATGACATAATTTCATATTTAAAAAAATGGAAAATTATTTTCATAAATTATTACATTTAAATATTATATTGTTTATAATTTCAAGTATTATTATTTACCTGGGCAAAGGATAGGAAAAATAGCTGCTCATCCGTCATATTGAGACCTGGTATAATCACGTCTTTTGATTCCCTTTTTCTTACTGCCCTATATGCCTAAGTAAAAGATAAATTGTGTTGACAAAAGTTTTTTGAAACAATATCAAAATATTATATGTAAGCTATACCGCGAAAGTTGCCTTCAATCCTCCGTTATCTGCAATATTTTCACCCAGAGTTTGTTCGCCGTTTATCTATCATTAAAACATAATTATGGGTTAGAATGAGATTTTAATTTGAAAAAATTGAAACAATATATAAAAAATGGTGTATTTCATAAAAAAAAGCACATACAAATATTTTGACAAAAAAGCCGCTACTTTATTGTGTTTATAAACAGTTAACGGTAAAAATTCAATTTTTTATTGTAATTCAAAAGGGTCGGGCCATATTATTATGAACATAAACTTTTAATTTTTTAACAGGGTTTTTGTAAGATCCATGTGGACAACAGCACATTATAATTTTATGATTTTTTCAAATAAAGAATTATTGATATTATTGTTCTTAATAATCTATAAAACGAGCAATTTACTTAAAGTCTAATAATAAAATTCTGATAGTAGTAGATATCCGGGGGTCTATATGGAACTTATGGTCTATTTAATTGGTCATATCGCTTCTACAGGAAAATCTACTAATTATTTTTCTAGATGTCATATAATGGTATAGCACGTTAGTATTTTTTTTTTATATATAGTTGTTAAATGAAGCTAAAAATAATTATATTATTTTTACCGTACTCCAGTGCTGGGAAATCAATGAGCCAAAAAACTTTGGTTCATTTTTTTCCTCAAAATTTAAAGAATGAAAGGGAGCTATAAATAAATGGCCAAATTAAGAATTTAAAAAAAACCCTTACCAAGAAAAAGGACAATAAAACCCCCCAAAAATGGCTCTATAAAAGAGCCCCCTAAAAGCCCTTTTTTGTTCTTTATGATAATTTTGAAAAATTTTGATTTTTTCTTTATAATAACAATAGTGAGCATTTGGGGAAAAAAATTCAAAAACTTGTTAAAAAAAGCCCATTAATTTTTTCCCCCAGCGTCCTCTTTTAGTCAAAATTTATTGATCAATATGATATTATTAATATAATTATTTAATGCGGAAAGATTAAGAAACCTTTTTTATAGCTATAATATTTTATATATATTATGTTATATTAAAAAGGCCAATATTTTTTAATAGCAAAACAAAGTCCGTAGCTTTGAAACTTTGTAAGTTTGAGAAAACAATTGAATTGAACGGAACCCACTACTATTACAAATTTCTCATCCTATTTATTAGCATATTATTATAAAAAATTTTCAGAAAAATGGTTAGGTCGTATTTAGTAATTAAACCATTTAAATTATTACATGCATATTGATTAATTGGTAGTTTGAGTATTGATCCCTAAGACATTTTGCTTTTTCGTTGAACTTTTCGATCGTGGAATTTTGCCACCATGATACAAGGTTTCCATTTTTATCATATTGTCGACCTTTAAATAAATGAAGTTCAAAGGTGAGAAAAAGCATGTCGGGCCCGCCCGAAATATGGACCGAATATTTTATATAAGTTTTTAGTCATGACTTCAAGTAAAAATTATAATTTACAGAGAGTTACGTGATTACAAGATATTAATTCGACATATTTAATTAATATCATTTTACAACAGTGCATTATAAAATTTGTATTGCAAACCAAAATTGAAAACAAACTGTGTACAAAAAATACAAATAATTATATGACCTAGGGATGTTTAGCCTATTTGTTGGCTTCATTTATATAGTTATAAATTTATTTTATTTTTTTAAATCTGAAAAATTTGTACACGTAATTTTAAAAATATTATTTATGGATAACGAAAGGATTTATACCCTGATCATCAAACCCGTGCGTTATTTCATGGCCCACCACGAAACCCATCGAGCCGTAATTGATAGATCTGGTAAATTGACAAAACAAAAATATATAAACTTGTTGTCACATAAGTAGCTTAGATATTTAGTATGATTGTAAGCCTGCATGCTGTAATATTCAGAAAAGTGCAGTGTCATTAATTTGGATATTCTAGTATAAGAGAGCCGGTTGTCACTTGTCAGCAAATTGCTAACTAGGCTGGCCAATATTGGAAAATAAAATGCATAACACAGGTCAACAAATATCAATATTATAAAAGTGATTTTATGAAAACATAAAAGAATGCATTCTCGTGATAGCCTAATCTCATTTATGAATTTCGTTTTTCTCAGTTTCTTCCGACTTTGGCTCTTTAGATCCGTCATAATGAAAAATGGCCTTTTCAAATAATTACTCTAAAAAAAAAAAATATTTTTTTTTTATAAAAACTCTTAATTATTTTTTTACAATAATTAAAAAAAAAAAATTTTAATTATCCTAAAAAAAAGATATATTTTTCTTATGAAAATCTTACTTTGAAGATTAAATTAACAGTTTAAATATTTGAATATGCAAAAATAAATTAGTTTATTTTTGTTTTTGAATCTTTGTTTTTTTTTTAATCTTTTTTTCTAAAATTTTTAATGTTTATAGCTGACTAACTAAGTTTGATTAACGTTAAACGGATTTGATGATGGCAGGTTTGATCTCTGTAGTTAACTCATAACTCTAAAAGTTGTTGACCTGTGGAATAATTAGCATTTGCCTTATTTGAGCTATTAAACATGCACCTGTAATTCGAATTTAATCCAATTGAATTTTTATTTCATAATAAATTCAGCTGTTTTGTAAGGGACCGCCATTTTTTGAACTTTATATCTCAAACAAAACTAAAAGCGAGATAGATTTTTGGAAAACAAATTCGTAAGTGTCTAACAATTATAATTAAAACCAAAAATTTTTTATTTTAGCCCCTTAATCAATTGCGTTTAATTTTATTTACAAAATTTATTTTTTACTAGCCACAAAAGCCTTATCCATAAGATATTAGAATAAAATACGGATTGAATTCTGCTGTTTTTTTTTGAAATTTAAATTCAACATCAAAGAACGGCATTATTGTTGGTATAATAATTTAATACTTTGGGTACGATTTGTCATAAAAGGGAGGCTGCAAAATTCCGGCTGGAAATACTGAAAACATATATATATCAAATTTGCAATATGTCGATTAAAAGTCGTTTCATTACATTAGGACATCAAATTGTTTCAAAGTATAAATAATTTATTAGGTATTGGCAAGTTAACGTAAAAAAATAAACTATGTATTATATAGTTTAAATCTATATTTCTTTTCTTACCTAGTTTAAACCTTTAATTGTTTAACCAAGCTTTTATTTATAAATCCAATTTTCCATATTTTAGCTATAATTTTTGTTTGTTAGTGGGCCTCGCAAGTATCATTTTTATATATTTGAAATAAATTGTCTAAAAGCTTTAAAAAGCGCTGACATTAACTCTTTATGTCTAAATATATATAACGATTAAAATTACTTTCAAACGTTTTCTTTGTATTAAAAAAAATTAGACGTTAGCTTAGTTATTTTTAGCCCATCACAAATATATAAATTCGCAATTATGATTCCTGTTATTTAAATATAATTTTTTATTAAATATGTTAAGGCCTGCGCGCTTCAAGGAATTTTTTAATCAGAATATTTTTATTACCAATTTCGTTGCCTGACGCGGAATAATAGGCATTTACCATGGGTGGTGTAAGAGACCATCTAAAAACAGGAAATATTAAAAAGTTTAAAAATTTAAAAAAAAATAATTTTATTATTATGGTTATAATTAATTTTAAATAAACGTTTTAATGTCGTATAATATTTTTTTTGTTTAGGATGTGTTTAAAGCTCAATCATCTTTTTTTTTAAATTTAATTTTTTTGAATTTTTAGATAAAACATGTTATGTTAGTTTTCAGCTATGATTAAATGAATTATAATAAGGATTTAATAAAATTTACAAATTATACTAAGAGTATGATATTTTAAATATACGACATTAAATAATTTTTAAATACAAATTATAATAAAATTTTTTTTTAAAAATGGATAAACAAAATGTTAAAATTAATATAATAATAAATTAGATGTATAGTTAAATTATTCAACATACCTAGATTTATCAACTGGTTTGAAAAGTTTATTCAAACTTTTTTTGATGAAAAAGTTGATTTGGTTTAAATGATTTTGAAAATACGTGTCTTTCTTGAATTCGAGCTATAAATAAATGTGGCCTTTAATCTAGCCTTTATTATTTGAAAAAAATACAGAAAATAAAATTCGAATGCGATTAAAGTTTTTATAACACCTTGGTTGGGGCAATAAACAACCTCAACATAACACCTTGGCCATAAAAAAAACGTGTTACAAAATAAGTCTAATTGATATTGTGCCAATCCAATAAATTGCATTAATCAGGGCCCGACTCATTACTAGGTCAATTTCATGGTCAATACTTTTAATAATTACTTATTTTAAAATAAAAATTATCATGTATAAATATAAAATTAACAAAAAGTTAATAAACTAAATTAAAACAATTAATTTGAAAAGCAATTGAACACATTTTATGCATAATTACAACTACAAAAAACCCGTCGAAATGTATCAGGGTCACTGCAATTAAAAAACTGGTTTGAGCATTTATAAGCCAATATTTTACCTTTGGCTCATTTTTTTCTCCCAGAACATAAAGAAAGAAGGGAGCTAAAAATAAAGGGCCAAATTATGTACTAAAAAAAGCCCTTACTAAGAAAAAGGGCATAAAAAACCCACAAAAGGCTCTTACCCAAAAAGCCAATTTTTTGTATTTTTTATAATATTTTAAAAAATTTTGATTTTTTTTTTGTAAAAATGATGGGTGGGTTATTTTTAAAACTCCTAGGAGTTTTTTTCAAGAAAAGGGCTTTTTTAAACATGTTCCTTTTCTTTAAGCAAGAAAAGGGGCTTTCCTATTGCCATGCCCAGGAGTTTTGGGGTATTTGGGAAAAAAACTCAAAAACTTGTTAAAAAAAGCTTATTTATTTTTTTTTACCAGCCCTGATTACAGGGTAACCCCTTAAATTTAATTTCAAATATATTTGATCAATAAAACTTTTTTTTTAATTCTTTACTTAGTTTGTTTTAAATTATATTTTGACATTTTATTGATATAAGAATAATATATAAATTTATATTTTACCCCTTTATAACGTTTGTCCAATTTCTTTGGGTCAAGGAGGTAATCGGGAAATCCTATTTTATTTGTAATTGCTTCTGCCTGTGTCATAAATTAATTTTAAATGTACTATTGGCGCACTCTCAAAAAAATTAGATATGGTATAATTTTAATTTCAAATTTTTTAAAAAAATAGGTTTTCGCAAATTTGAACAATTAGGATATGTTAAACAATTCGACAAATATTACAAAATAAGCTAGTTTTAAGCCCTACTAATTTTCATATATGTATCGTGTTTTCTATTATTTTTGTTATCAATTTATTCGAAAACATACAAATATAGATAAAAAAAAATAAAAATTATAAAATGTAAGCAGAAATGTAAAATTGGAAATAAAATAAAAATTAAAAAAAAAATAAAAAAAATAGGAAAATTGTTATACAAAAAGCAATAAACATTTAAGATCTATTATTTAATCAAAAACCTCTTGAACAAAATTATTTACATAGGCTAATAAAAAAAAGTTTTAAAGAAAAAAAAATCGAGCGCACTTAATTTCTAGAGGTGGCTGTGTAAAAAAAATAAAAATTGGCATATTCCAAAACATCTCAAAAACATTAATTTTAATTTTTGATATTAGCCGTTAAAAATTTTTTATTTCATTTTTTTACAAATTTGAAATTAGGATTAGCCAGTCTATATAAAAAAAACTTTAAACTTTTGAGTTGAAACTTAAAACACCATTTTATTAACCCCCCCCCCCCCTGCCCCCCCCCCGCCCAAAAAAAAATTAGGTAAGTTGCATTCATAATATATTCAATGTCTTAATGAAATAATTTGCATTTGTCAAAACATATTTGAAAAATTATAAATACGGCGCTTTTTTTCTATACATCTCTTTACTGTGTTTCGCATCACTTTTATTGCTTTCATAACTATAAATTTCTTAAGATTATTTTTTCAACGCCAAACATTTACCTCTGCAACTTACATAATTTTGATTTTTGGATATAATCATCATTTATTTACATACTAAAAATTTGCTTGATTTATTTTTTTTATCAGATGTAAAATTAAATTGGCAGTTGAGATAATTGATAAGAACAGTATATATAATTTTAAACGTTGAGTTGTTTTCGCACAATAAATTATTTTGCGCCAAAGAAACAGAGGGATTACAAATTAAACATTCAATCGAGGACACAATAAAAATATTAGGAATCATATAACGTAAGTGCTAGCGCACGGTCTGAGCAATGACATTTAAAACACGTGCGAATTCTATGAGCCCGAGGCATAAAATATATGTTGTGCTCCTGCTAAAAATATTTAGATAACTAGATTTTTGAACAAAAAAAGGAAGATTAGTATGATCGAAAGGGAGTGATTCGCCGAATCCGGTCTCAATTGATATAAACTCTTCAACTTATCTACAAGGTAGGTGGGAAGATGACTATATTATATACGAAAACTAAATTACAACTTAAATAAACCTCCCACCACAAGACCTAGAAAATCAGGCTCTTTTTTAGTTTGTATAAAATAAAAAACTTTTACCAAAGTTAAATATTTATGCAACAAAAATTTTTGCCAATCCTGTGAGTTCCTGCACAGAAAGTCCCTTATCGATACTCGATTAAATGTTTACGAAAAGAAGAAACTGCTAAATAGAAACTGGATTAGATAATTTTTGAATATGATTACTATGAATCAAATGATACTCTTGATATATTCCAATAAATGCGATATTTGATGTTTTATTGTTGGTAATATTCACAAAAAATATTACGGGCCGATATTTATAAATTCAGGCCGGGCCTCTTATAAAAAAAACGTCGGGCCGGGCTAAAATTAAAATATTTATTTCGGGTCACACGTTAACAAATCGGGCGGGTCAGGCCTTAAAAATACTGCCCGTTGAGAACACTACTTCAAAACAAGTTTACAGGAATATAAAAATAGTGTTAATACAAAAACCATGCAATACACAAGACCCTGGCTTATTCGAAAAATAATTTCTTATTAGTTACATAAACTCTTTGAACATTTATAAATTATTTTGTTCTGTGTGATATAAAGAATTCATTTAGCAGTGGTTATTTTTAGTGGGTAAATTAGGGTGAGGTTACTCTCCTTATTTATGAAAATTAGGTTTTTTTGGTCAATTTTATTTTTTGATGCTATAATGAGCAGTATTATAATTGAATTTTTCCGGATTTTTTAAACTGTAGTCAGTAAATTATAAACAGAGCTGGGAAAATGCCCATTTTTGGGTCAAATTCATTTTTTTATTTTTCGAAATTTAGAAAAAATAAAGGGTTTTAGCTTTAATCAAGAAAATATTTATAAAATTTAAGATTTTCTGCTTATATTCTGAATTTATTAATTATTGATTTTTTTAATCTGTCATAAAAATTTTAAAAAACAAAAATTTGAGTTTAGTCGAAAAATGGGTTTTTTTCCAGCTCTGATTATAAACAAACACTGATATTGCAATGGTATTCAAACTCGCTCGTATTTCTTTCAGAATGTATTAAACAAAATACCCTGAGCTCGGATACCATACAAAATTATAAATTAACATTAGGTAATCAATCCTAACAAGTAACTCACAAAAAAAACAATGAATTTGTGTTTAAAGCTACAAATTAATTGTTTTTAAGTGTTTCAAATCTGTGAAAAAAATCTTGCACGTATGTAATGAATTTTTAAGAAATTTTAAAAATATTAAAACATTTTTAAATAAAGTTAGTTTTTTTGAATAGGAGTATCTAAACGCAAAAATAAATTTCTTGTATTAATCAATAAAAAAACTTAAGTGTTAATATCAGAAAAATAATAAAACTTATTTCGTAATATATGTTAATAAAATCGAAATTTATTTGATTTTTCTCACCTTTTCGACAGCTGCCTTTAGCGTTTTCTTATCGATCCAATCCAACGACTTTAGCTGATTTTTGAAGGATTCTTTTATGCGGTTGATCATATTCACAGCCTACACATTTAAATAATTGCATGTTATCGTTAACAAACACCCTCGAATTTCACAATCTTTAATGCATTACTTTTAAATTAACCATAGTGAATACCAGTCATTCTAAACACTCAATATTAACGTCCAAGCGCTATACGTGAGTTTTGGTTAATATTATTAAGTTAGGGATGAAATTTTTACAGTCAGGACGACTTTTATAAAAATCTAAATTAATTGGGTGAAAAAACGCCTAAACACATAAATTTTTTGGCCTAGAACATTTCACCTGCGACTGCATAGGTGATCTCACTTCCTTAACCTAATATCATAACTCTGACATTTCGGCAGCCATATAGTGCTTAAAAAGGTAAAGATTAAAGGAATAAAAATAGGCTTTTTCTAGAGCTGAAAAAAGGAAAAAGGCCCCAGAGGCCATTCCAAAATAAATAAGTAGATCTTTTCTTAGCTAAACTCTTGTAATATATTGCAAAAAAAATTATAAAAGACAAAATAAGCTACAAAAAGTTACATAACTTAAGCAAAATATCTTACACATACATAATAAATATTTTCTTGATTCAGGCAAAGAAATTTTTTTTAAGAAAACAAGAATCATTTTGGACTTTTATGTATAGCCCAGAAAGTTCTTTAGGTAATTAATTACCCTATTTAGAAAAAATCTTGGATTAAAGCCCTAAAATTCCCTTTATAGGCTGGATTTTTTTCAGGCCTGCCAGAAACTGTCAAGCGTTTGCATTTTAAAATTTTTTTAATATGACGCGTTCAATGTTCATTTTCAAAAAAAAATTAAAATTTATAAAAAAAAAATCCTATGCAAAACGCATTTTTACAAAAAGTCCCAATCTTAATTATTGAGCTAAAAACTATTTTTTTTAAAACATTTTAGTATAAAAAATAAACAAAATTTTTTGAAATATAAAAATTTTCAAAAAAATGAATGTTCTCTGAAATTTGCTTTAATAGATTCAGCTCAGGCATCACTATCGGCCATGTATTGTTTTCAATTGTATTTACCTCATGCCCTACACATGTAATACTTCAATATGAATTTACCTTATAAATATTTAATAAATTTATGTTCTGATTAGGGGTTAATTAAAATTTTGTCAGTGCTCGATTTAAATTTAGATTTTTCAATTAAGGGCACGTGCAAAGTGAGTTTTTATTTTCGTAAAATTTTGAAAATTTTAAAAACGTTTATTTTTTCAAAATTTTTTTAAAAATTTATTTTAGAAAAAGCATTTTTTGTGCATATACTAAATTTGGCAACTTATTAAAAATTGCGTTTTATTACAAATTTTTTTTTAATTTTGAAAATTTCAAGAAAATAAAAACTCACTTTGCACGTGCCCTAACAAAAAAAGAGCGAAAACAAAAGTAATAATTGTAAATTCAAAAACTATTATATATTTCAATTAAAAAAACACGTTTCTAAAATTTACTGATCCAAGCATAATCCAAGATTGGATTACCCACGAACCAATATGTTATTTTCAATTAATTTACCAATGATTTATCGTGCCCACGAAATTTCTCGTTAATATAAGTGGCTCCGAGTGCGAATCCAATGATTGAATTTGTATCCGACATGCAAGTTTTCCAAGTCGGAGTACTATCCGAGCTTCCTCGGATGGCCTTGCTCAGAGGTCTCGAAGTCGATCGAAATTCGTGGGATAGGAAGGGGATCATTATATTTGTTACGTGCCACATGAAATGGTTATTCAGGATGCTAAAAAATCACCAAATTTTTTAGGAATAGTTCAAAATATCAAAAAAACGAGACACAAAGTTAACCTATATTTCGCTATATAAAGCAAATAATTTTAATCATATCATTTATCTCACCAGCCAAATAACCACAATTCGTAATGTTTTATAATTTTCTTATTTTTCTTGGGGCATTAATTTAAATCATTTTAGGTCTTTATTAATTTTCATATTTTATAAATAATTTTTTTTTAATTTTTTCCAACTCATTATAAGTAATTCAATTAAAAATCATTATCCACTTTAATTGCAAATCTGTTATATTCATTATGGGTGACTCTTTTTTGAGCTATTAAGAACTGGCAATGAAGCAAATATATTATACTAAATGTTTAGGCTTAACATTATAAATAATGTGCCATTAAATTTTAAATCAAACTTGATTTTATCAGGTGTCGATGTATATTCTTTTACAAGCAACGTCAGGTTGCCAAAGTATTCGGGTGACCTTACTATGATAATTTGGTCGGGATTGAGAGTTTTGTTAATTAGTACGAAAAGTTCATTAAAGTACCTTGTCCAATTCAGCTGATTTGTTAGATAAGGTATATTGTAAAAATAAATTTTTAAAATAGAATGCAAAAATTAAAACTATGGTCAACCTTGGAACCAAAAAATTAATATAAAACATTAAGCACATTAGTTTTTTAGGTTTAGTCCTTTCTTATTGCCGGGCCTTTGGCCCCAAATTTTGACTATACAAACATAAAATAATTAAAAAAAATATTTGTGCATTTTTTTTGAAATTTTATTTTCAACTTAGCCATACAAAGTTGTATCTCTTCTCAATTTCACGAAGTGTCATTGGGTTGTAATTCTTTTCACCGTCTTTAAGTTCTTCCGGCAGAGGGGTAAACTAAACAAAAATATAATTTTAATCTATATACCATACACTCCATATGTAAATAACAATCTGGGCTAAAGAAGATTCAACCTTTTCCCTTATAAGGGCCACTAATTTCCCGTCAAAACTTTGCCACTTTTAACTTTACCGCAGGTCCCACAGAGTTAAATGAGATTATACGTCCCGGTGACTATAATGGTTTTAGGTCTTCAAAAATATGGAAGGCTTTGGAATTCCTTGGCGGTCACCCCTTCAACTACTAACCAGGCTCAGCGTTGCATTACTTTAAGTGTTAACCATGCGCTTTAGGTCCCAGACCTATAGACTAAAACTATACATTTAGACCACGTTTAGGCCTCAAAGCATTTAGTAATAATTTTAAAGGGACCCCTCGTTTTCCACGCTGTAGAATTATGAATAAAATAATCTTGGCTGAATATTTATTTAGACTTATAAAAAATTGCACATTTGCAAGTTTAGTTTCGAAAAGTAGAATATTGGCCATTGTTTTAATGATCGATTTGTAGTAGTTAAGGTAACTCGATTTGCCCAAAGCTGTTGAGGACGAGTTTCGTGAAACAGGAAGAATAGCTGGGTTGAGGGTCGAAGCGGGATCATAGTTTTCATCTACCTAAATTTTGTTCATCAAATTTTTTGATTTATGCAAAAATCTCGTTAAGAGCAACAACAGTATACTTATCATTATTCAAATGTAGATTCAAGTATAAAATAAAACTACAATTTAGAGTTTCAAATTAATTCTTAGTCACCTAAGTGTTTAAGCCCTTTAAAAAAATTTTAAAAAGTAGCTTTTAGATCCTGTTATATATTTGATGAGGTGGTTAAGGACGAATTTAGACTACATTCATTTTTTTCAATTTTAAAAAAACTAAGAAATTTTAAAAATTTTAAATATTTTATTTTCATTTTTTAAATATTATATAAAAAATCCTAAAAAATTTACTATAGAATGCAAATTTTAAAAGAAATTAGCTTTAGATTTTCTAAAAAAAATTAAGTCTGAATGCGCCCTTATTAAATAAAATTTTATTAAGCTAAGCCGCAAACGGTGTATTACAAAATAATTAAAGCTAGGTATTGATGTCTAATAAGAGACACTATACCTCTTTGATAATAACGTCCTCCATGAGTAAGAACAGCTGTTTGTGAGTGAGTTCTTGTCTCTTCCTTGATTTTTCGGTAGAATTTTCCAGAGAGTCATTTTCTTCCGAATCAGCTGTGGATTTTTGATTTTCAGTTTCATTTCCACTTCCGGTTTGGCGTGCCTGAGCCGATTGGCCTCCCAAATTACAGGCCGCTATGATGCGTTCACCAATTCTTTTACTCGCGGAAACTTTTTTCTTATCGTTCTTTTTCCCGTTAATTTCAGTCTCTCGTTCTAGTTTCCGTTTTTGCTCTTCCTCTTGGAGCTGAAGCTCTTCAAATATCTCGATTTGTCGATCTTCCTCGATTTTGCGGTCGAGCAAAAGTGCCACATTGATCATATACCTTGCATATTTTAATATAGATTAAGCCCTATTGTTCGTGGAAATAAACTAGGGTTAATTAATTTCTTATTTAGCTTTGTCGATATTTTGTTTTAAATGTTTTTTTGCACAAATGTGGCACAATTTTTTTTTACCGAAAATAGAATTGTTGATTTCTATAGTAACTAGATTAATTTTATATGAAAAAGATATTTTTTGCAAACATTTTTTATAAATGTGGTAACAAGCATATGTATGATGTTTGTAAGGAAAAGGCTAAAATAGATATTTGATGATTAATTAGTTTATGTGTCTGAAAAGTTTGTCAAACAGTGTTTTTTAGATAATTATTTTGATAATATGTTGTAACTATAACGTTAAATCCAAAAAAGTTTAAATCTTAAAAAAAACTAGCGACAAAAAAAATTCTTACAAAATTTTTTCCCATTACGAGGGAACGTTTAAGTTTGGGTGTTTTTTTTTAATTCTACAGCAGTCCTAACCGATTGGTACCCTAAGGTTTTAATTTCCTAGACCGTTTAGGAAAATGGAGGGCTTTGGAATTGATTGGCGGTCACCTATTATACTATTATCCAGGCTCAATAGCTTATGAGTATATGAGTTTAAATTGGTTAGACCAATTGTTTAAACAAATAATATATAAGCAAATAATAGAAGGCAATTTATGCCTCAAGTATGCCGCGATAATTTCTATGTTTTCATCGAGAGTAAGGTTGAGATAGTAGTCCCGACTAGGGAGACTAATACGGCCCGTATCGAGGAACATGGCATTCACGGAGGAATTTTTGTCATCGTCCGTAATATAAACCGAAAAGAGGAGACTAAGGTCCAAATCTAATGAAGTACGTTCTATGCGATCTTGTAGGTTCCAATCTTCCGGAACTAAATTGGCTGAACCTAAATCTGGAGGAGCTGTGTGATCGCAACAAATATTTGGTGGATTTGAAAATTAAAATTAGAAGTAAGTGCAAATAGACGCTTTAAAAACGTTGACAAGTAGGCAGTAAGGCCATAATATTTATTCGCTATATGAAGCCAATTTTAACAAATGTCAACTTTTTCCTAGTCTCAAATCTTAAAATGACAGGAGCCCTTGTTTTTTTAGTAACATAAAAAACAATTATTTGTTTTCTTTAATGTAACAGGTAAATTTACAAACTCATTAGAGGACCGGCCCATCATATTTCCGGAGATGTTCTTTAAACTAGGCCCGGTCAGCTTTCATAATGCTCCAAATATATTTTTGTAGCGCTCAATGCATTTAACTCATAAATCATATTGACCAAAAAATTTCAATGCAACGTGATTTGAAACTCGCGTTTACATGTTTTTGTTTCTTCATATGAATAAATGTTATACGAGCATTTGGGCCAGAATTAATAATTGCGACAGTATTATTTAGGGCGTGTTCCCTTATTCTCGAGATATTCCAACCGCCATAATTATCGAGTAGTTCGAGAATCGGTTTCGAATCTAGTTCTTCGATCGCGTCATTACGATCTATGCACGATTCGTAATAGGTCTGGGCCGTTTTCTCAGCTCGGCTGTTGAATTTTTTACGAGTTTCTATAGTGAGGAAAAGAGAAATTAAATTAAGACGCCTGGATTTCATTTGTTTTTTTTTTAAATTCTGAATTTTGAGGCGATAAAAAAAATGTTTTTTAAATTATATCATAAAAAAATAATACTGTAAGGTAAACCACATGAAGATCAGGTGCTTATGACCTCGTTCAGGCGGCCCTTTTTATTCAAATACAAAATGTACGCACTTGATTATGAACTATTAAGTGGCAAATTAGGTTAATTATGAACTAGGGCCCAAGCCTTAAAAACTTTATTAGCTCTTGACCCATCGATAATAAATGCGCTGCTCGGTTTTAACATGGGTAAAGGTATACAGGGAGGGGTTGGGAGGGGGGGGGGGGTTTAAATAAATATTTTTTAGATTCAAGCCAGATTAAAAAATTTTGTAAGTGTTAAAGTTAAAAAAATACTACTCTTATTTTCGGGTTGAGGCTATTTAAAAAAAAAATTTAATAGAGTTAGACCTAAAATCTGGCGCAATACAAACTGATTCTTCCTGTAAAGTTCGCGAAAGTGACTCCAAGAACCGAGCCCGTCGGGAACAAGATTATTCTGCTGCCAGCCACCGCATGCGAAATCGTAAAAGTCGGTGCATGGATCGGCACTCAAATTCATTGAGTTGAGGATGCGTGAAGCTAGGTTGATACATTCAGGCGTTAGGCAGATTTCTATAAATTATATGTTTTGACTGTGAAAAGTTTTTCAATAACATATCAAATTTGATGTCCTAGCACATTTCAAAACAGTTATTTTCCGGTTATCAATTTGTTAATATACAATAATTAAAAAAATTTATAACATGCACAAAATAGGAAAATGGCTAATAAAAAAAAGATGTTTTAATTATATCGTATATATTCATAGCTTATATTGCTTAATCACACACTCAATGCTAAAATTGAATGAAAAAAAAAGATAATATTTTACTTTTTTCCCGTTTTCGGCAAATTGATCCGTCCGAACCAATCCCATTTATAGTTCCATCAATGGCATTTACCTGTACGAGATCTTCACCATCAAACGTTTCGTATATCCCATCCGCACTCAAATTCCCAGTCGATCTAGAAATATTATCGGTAGTGTCACCAAAGAGTATGAGAACAGCTTGCGGTGTTGAGCTCCTATTCAATCGTATAACTTCAATACTCCTACCCTGGGGTCGATCCGTGTCACCTCTTTTCTTGGCTTCAGCTACGTTTTTAGCACATCCAGTATTACTGGCATCAACAAAGTCATGTTTTTCACCAAGTTTAGTCGAATCGTCGAGCTCCACTTCCCTGGGGAACCTTTTTCTCTTATTACGCCAAGAGGGTACCCGGAAGTTTTGGACCACGAACTCGGGTGCTCTTTTGTGTCGACGCCTTGCTTGATCGCTTGTCCCTTCACTAAAGTCACCAGCCTCATTTTCGGCTACTATCCTCTTTTGGGCGATTGTTTCATATCGATTCCTTTTGCCCGAAGAGCCGACAGAAAAGGTGATGGGATGAATTGCTTTTTGATTCCAGTTGTCACTGAATTCTTCATCGGTGTCTGATATTAGCCCTTGAGCTTTTTGATCATTCAGGATTGCTAATACCATGATGGTCAAATTTATTAGGGCTGTTGTTAAGCCAATGCCCTTCATTTTGTTTAAATGGCGTGTGTTTTGTCAAAAAAAAATTTTCTTCTCAATTTTTTTTATTCTTGCGCCACCAAAATTTTTAATTAGTAAGTTGACTTTAGTTTTTCCGGCTCATTCTAACGTTATATATATTTTTATAAATATATATATATTAATTAAGGTTGATTATTTATGTCAATAATTCAAATTGACCCGGTTATACAAATATTTTTTATATGTCAAAAAAGTGAAAATAGAATTTTGTCTCTTGAATTTTAAAATCAAATTTGATGTCTCCGGTAAAGAATTTGAGTAAAGGTTAACAGCACACTTTGAAATACGACGGTTGGTAATATGATTCCTATTTCCTACTTTAATTAACTTAATGAGAAAACTTAAAAGTTAATTTAGCCATGAAATCAAGTCTATAAATTGATCAATAAATAGGAGTCGCGTGTGATGTGGGGCTCTTCCCAGAATTTTTAAAGCTGTTTATAAATCACTCAAATACTTACCCAATGGCACTGGAATATAAATTATTTTCCACTAAAAACTAAGAAAATAGTTTTCTGGGGTCATTAATTCTACTATTTTATACCAGATTTTTAAATTTGGTATATTAGCAAATGATTGTTTAGGAAAATAATAAATTAATTTTGAACATTGCCCGAGTTTTTGTGATTCCTTTAAACAGAAAGATTAATTTATCAAAATACAATTTATTTGGTCGATGGAAGATAGTTTTATAAAAAGAAAGTAAGCTTAAAATATATAATATACGTCCAGCAGATCTTAAATGTGTCTAGTAATTTTTGTCGCCCTAAATTTTTTTTCAATAATATTGCTTGTCTCTCATAAATAGGGCCATGGAATTTAAAATACACCACGACATTTAAAAGCTTAAATTTTTTTTGTACTAATGGAAGTGCCTTTGTATTGGCATTATGATAACATATTGGCTTGGATCATGTGAACTCTTTTTTTTTATAAAAACGACATAAAGACATGTATTTTAAATATTGTAAAAATTTGATATTTTTTTTATAATTTTAATTTTTTTTTTCCAAATTTTATTTTGAAAACATTACACATGTGCTAATATTAAAGATTGTCAATATTTTGTACGCCCAATGTCAAAAAGTAAAAATTTATAAAATTTTTTGAAAAACTGAATGAATTCAGAACACGCTCTAAGCTGGCCAAGAGAGCCAAAAGTGTTTTCACAAATATAAATGTTGGTTTAAAAATCATAAATTTTTTGATTAGGTCAAGTTGAGAACACCGTTTGGCATATATTAGAGGCCTAAGAAGTAAGCCAAGTTACTTTATACTAGAAAAATTTACTCTATAGAAGTTTAATTGATTGTCGCCAGTAAAGAATACAATTAATGAAAAAATTTAAGGCGATTATAACATTAAAATGGCTAGAATTATAATTTAGGGAAAAAAATTTGCTTGGCTCTCCTAAAAATTACATTAATATTTCAATTTCTATTATCTTTATAATTTTTTTCTATAATTTGCAAGTAATGCTGGTCACAGAGCAGATTGTTTATTATAAGATTCGCTTTTTTATTTCAAATTTAACATTTTAAATAAACGTTGTGCTATAAAAGTATGTATCATATTATGTAATAATGCTTTCCTATTGCCATAAAAGATGCAAACGCTATAAGGGTAGCTCCGTTCTGTAGCTAGGTAGGCTTAGATTGAATCTTTTGTATTCGTTGTAAAACTAAAATTCATGAATAAAAAATATATGTTTAATACTAAAAAGCCATTTTTTTGAATTTCTATATTTTATGTAAATGGTGTTCTATTTAGTTTGGTTCAAAAATAATTTCTTAAAACTCTGGCTGTAGAACTTTTTAGTTTTTTAAGTTGATGGCTCCAAAGTATGCCTATGTTTACTTCAAAAAATCTACAACACAGCAAGGTTATGAGCTACGGAGATCGAACCTGCCATCTTAGGATTTTCAAATCCGGTTACTATTTATTTAAACTTGTTTAGTCAGCAATAAACATTGAATATTTAATAAAAAATGTAAAAAAACGATTTAAAATAAACAATTGAAATTTTTTTTTGCATATTCACAATAGTTAATCTGGAATTTCAAACTTTAAATAATATCTTTATAAACCAATTATATATTGTGTCATATTTAAGTTAGGACGCGAAACATTTTGTATTAACTAAATGCTAAGTAAGAGCTTAGTTTATTGAAAATTTTATTTGCATTATTTAAGATAATAAATATAAGTTACAAGAGAATGAAAAAGATTTTTAAAATGTCCTAAAGGCCATTACATTCAAAGGAGCCGAGGGCGAAAGAAACTATGAAAAACGGTTATATGAAATAAGGCATTCATCGGGATGCATATATGTTTTCATAAACTTTTTTTTTTAATTAATATTTGTTGATCCTAATGCAGATTGCTATGGTATATATATTTTATCAATTTTTTTCGTCACTACTCGAATCCTATCTAAAAAATATCTTTTTCTATAAAATTTTAAAGCATATGTGCTTGCTACAGCTGTGAAGCAGGAATCCCTTGGCGCACTTCCCACAACATAATCCCCAGAAGAACGATAAGATTGTTCTGTCTCCGCGCTCCTACAAAAAAGACGCCTTTCCCTTACGGTAGTTTGTACGGGCGCGATTTGCGTCTTCGTTATGGCGTTAAAGTAATAGCTATTAAAAGATCTTGGAACTCTGGCCTTGGCAACGTAAGCACCCTAGGAAATTGCGAATAGTAGTCAATAATTAGGAAAGGACCGTTAATTAGGGAGAGAGGCATGCATATAAACTAGAATACCAATTGCTATGCCCAAAGGGCAAAGTAGGTTTCTCCCGCTGCTCTTTCCCTTGAAAACGATAATAATACACTATTTTTTCTTCCTTAGAATTACAATTTATTTTGCATTTTATATTTACATATCATTTTTTGATTTCTAGATAGGCTAAATTACTTAGAAAAGTTTATAACTAAATTAAAGGAGATTTTTATTTTTACTAAACTTTGAGAAATGTTTTGGATTGGAACAACGGAATAATTGCCTTACTCTCCTAATTTGTGTAATTTAGGCTGATTTCCAAAAAGAAATTTAGAAACCATTGATCGTACAAATTTAACTTAAAATCTCAGTTTGGAGGTGCTACACATTTGTTGGCAAATTCGATATAATAGCGAAAACATGAATAAAATTTATGCTTAACTCTAGGGCGCGTTTAAGCGTTATTTAAAATTTAGGAAAATAAAATTACTAATCTTTGACATGAAACGCTCAAAAAATGGCACCCTTAATTATTTTAAAAATATTTTTACCGAAAAAGCTGTTAAGTAACAAAAAAAATAAAATTTAAAAAATAATTTTTTTGTAAAAATTGTAAAAAATATGTAATTTTTTCGCATATCAACTCTCAAATATATCAATATGCATGGGGTAAAAATCTCGACAATATTTACCGCCAAAGGTTTCGCGGGATTGAGTTTTTCAGTAGTTGAGCAGGCACATTCTGGGACCGGCGGAGTCGGTAACTGCATAGTAAAATTGCAAGAAAGCTAATTTGAGATTTAGGTCCTAACACTTATACCTTAAATTGGGCGTTAGACAAAATAATAAATCAGGGCACGTTTAAAATCAAATTATGTGGAGAAGTGCAATTCTTTATTTTATTATTTTTTGTATAATATTCAACATCTAGTCAAATTTTGAACATTAAAATTTTTTTAGCCATTATATGATCAGAAACAAAACTTTGGTAAACATTCTACGAATTATTTTAAACGTTGCTAATAAAGTAATCAATCTTGTTAGTAAAGGGCTCTGGCCTGTTCAAAACAATGAAAAAAAATAAAGGTCTTAAACAAACTATCAATTTTTAACAATTTGGCGAATATATTTATGTTAATCAATTGTGTTCAAATTTATTACAAATATTTTTTTATTTACAGGCCATAGCCATTGCTGAGTTTGTATCAAACCTACTTCATATGTTTTATTGCTACCTTTTGGGCTGTAAAAATAAATCTAGGAGGTCAGTAATCTCTAGTAATGTCTAAAAGTTTGATTTTTCCTTCATATAATGATGGGTGGGTTATTTTTTCTTAAGAATGGCTGATTTGAAATTGTGGTTTATGGAAAATGTCATGTGGAAACAGATTTATTTTATGGTTGTTACAAGATTATCTCTGATAACGGATTCAAGGGGATTGTCTTTAACCATGCCCGGGAGCATTGTCGGTCATTTTTGGAAAAAAATCCTCCTTGGGGGTTATTATTTTTGCCCGATTCATTTTTTTCCCTCGCACCTAGTATCAGCAAAGCTATTTTAATATTTAAACAAACTGAAAGTTGCTTAAATAAATATCAATTTAGGTAAAAATTTTGCGAATATATTTATGTTAATGATATTGTGTTCAACTTTGACCAAACCTGGCCCCATTCGACATTTATAAAGGTTTTATGTAAATGGGGGGGGGGGAGGTTTTTTACAAAACATAACTTTTTTTTTAAAGGTCCATAGTTTCTCCAATGCTGAGGTTTTAAAGCTGTAATCATTAAAACTTTAATTCAAACTGTAAAATTTGAGTAAAAAAACCCCCCCCCCCCCGGGGGGGGGACTACCCATCGTGTGTTTTATTGCCTTTGGACTGTAAAAATAAATCTAGGAGGTCAGTAATATCTACTTGTTTTTTGTAAATGCTACATCAGTATATTCTATAATACATACATATTTGGGCACGATTTGTCTTATTGCCAGAATGGTTGAATTCCTTGAAATAATGGCTTATGGAAAATGCCATGTGGAAATAGATTGTATTTAATAATAATAGTTGTTACAAGATTAAAAAAGTCTCTGACCCCTAACGGATCCTCAACGGTGTTTGATCGCTAAGATGCAATGTATTTTAATAATTTCGTTTTTCTGGAGGTCCTGTTAGGCGGTCATTATTTAATGGCCCGCCCATTTTTATTTCTTCGAACCTAGTATCAGAATGACCATTGGTTTAATTATTCTAAACAAACTGCATGTTAGCTTATAATAATATATGGGACATATAAATAATTTAATACATTACCATAATTTGAGTTTACATTTTAATTTCACCCTTAACATTGGCCATTCTATTTCGGAACTATTTATTGACATAATGTAAATAAGGAGCTTTTATATTGAATTTGAAGTAATTGTAAATATTACCTGTATTTTTGATATATCATATTTAAATTAAACTCCTATATCCACATAAGGATTTAATTATGTTCACGCTAATATGTAAAAAATTTTGATACTTGAGTTTTTAAATAAGTGTTTTTGATTCTTATAAACCAAGAGTAAGCTTAAAAGGTGAAAAAAATATAAAATAGAAGGAATAAAAATTTTGATCAAATTAATTAGTGAAAATATGACAAATTTCTAAAAATTGTAATAATAAATGAATCTAAATTTGAAAAAGCACACTAGAAAATCGGATATCAAGGACGTTTTTAATAAAATCTATGTAGCATTTAAAGTTTAAGCTAACTATTTTCAGGGTAGGCACTATATGGTACCGGTACGTTTAAATATGTTAAAAATTTACAAACTAATGATTGTTCGTTAAAAAAATTTAATTTTGTCCAAAAAGACTTTCTTCACAAGCAACAATTAAGTGCAATGAAAAAGCCTTATATATTTACCAGCACGGGCGACTAGTGTCTGCGTTAGCGGCGCACGTGTAATAAAAGTGCGCCGAGAACAGGCGCTTACAAGATGCCGGCATCTTAGCGTTCGGGTAGGCGCTTCGACACGCATCGTGGCATGGTTTTCGGTCTTTAACTTTGCCGCAACTCACGCAAATAGCGGCGCAAGTGTCAGCATTCTTGGGCAAAGCGTCATATTGAATCGCTTCCTTTCGGCCTCCCTTGAAAAATCCTCTGCTATCATTGACTCTTGGAGGAATTAATAGGTCAAATCTTAAGGTAGAGGCGAGCACCTAAGGCAATAAATGTTAACGGTGGAACATGCATCGCTTAATATATTAATAGGCAGTATGCCGATTTAAAAAACGTCTTCTACAATTTATAAATTTATTTTATAATCAATTTTTATTGATTTGCAATAAACTTATATATTGAGTAAAACAAAAATGTCTTCTTTTAGGCATTGTAAAACATGATAAACCTGGTTTTTCAACTGGCACTCGGCTGAAAATTCTCGTTTTTCACCATTTTCGAACCTGAGAATATACGTGTTTTTGAAAACTTTGCCATCCTTGTAATATAAAATTAACATGTAAAAAACTATATAAGCGCAGGTTCAGAGTCCTTTGTTTTTACAAGGAAAATATATCGGGTCAGATAGCTTCAGTGCAAAAATATCTCTCTTACAAACAAAGGTTTGCGAGTTTGAAATTGTGCACAGAAAGCTTTTTTTTCGGAAAAATAGTATATCAATAACTCTAAAGCTACTGTGACCTGCTTAGGCAGTAGGCCCTAAACGATAATCATAAAATTAAAGCCTAGGCTACAAACCTATGTCGCCGGCGTGCGAGCAATTGCTATTTAACACGTCGAGACAATATTAATTCCTTTGCTCGAATTAAAAGAGTCAAAACCCTAATTGGTATGGTAAGGTCTGGGGGAAATTTCAACGACACTCATAATATGTAATTAATCACTCAAAGCAATTCTAAATATATTGAATGTTTCAACCAAAATGTTGCTAAAAAATCATGCCAAAGTTTTTAAAATGGCTAAAGCTCCAATAAATATTCATCAGCCAATATATTTTTTAAACAAATTTAACTCTTAAAAATTTTATTTAAAAAACTAAACGCGCCCCCAAAAAATATACCCATCAATCTAATTTAAAATAACAAAAAAATTGTTGATACATAATACGTTCCACAGTATGGATTAGCTGGGAGCACGACGTTCGTTATATGCCGCAGATCCCAATGACAATTGGTAAGTGTGCTAATTGTTAGACTGATGGGTCGAGAAAATTTGATAGTCAGGTATATCCAATCGCTGAGGCATTCAAATGAGCTTTCTGTATTGCGTAAAATGAAAGGGAACAAAACACATTGATTGGGTTTACGTAATTAATGGCTAAACTTTAATCGTAGCTTTTAATTTAAAAAAAAAGACCCGATTATACTACAAAGTTTTAGATATAAGGCCCGAAACTTATCCTATCAAATGCCAGCACACCCGCCACCGGGAGATTGTGAGTAAGCCGTACGGGCCGGCTTGAATTTAAAAATACAGTTACGGGTTGGGCCGGGTTAAATTAATCTTATATCGTATTTTTTTTAATTTATCGTTTTATGACATAAAATAAAAAATATAATTAAAATTTTAAAATTTTTTAATTATCTGACTAAAGTCTAAACTCGTCTTTTATATATATTTACTTAAAGCACATACCACATTTGAATATATAAATACAAAGACTACTCTCTAAGGTGGAATGAAAAGATTAAGAAAAAAATCTATGAAACTTGAAAATCTGTGTTCGTATTTCGTATGTGTTGTAGGGAATTTTATAAATCAGGACTAAAAAATTGGTGTAATATTTTTTTACTGGTTGTGTTATTGTCATAAATAATTTAGTAAGTTTTTTAATTCTTTCCACCAGTACCTAGACGTAATTAAGAGCTTCAAATATAACATTACCATTTGGTTACAAAATTTACTGAGTTCTAAATAGAATTTAAATAAACACATATTTTATCATATTTAGGTATTAGCGAAGAGTTTTCTTCACATACGAAATAGACACTATTAATTTTTGAGCCTGCCCAAGCATCAAGCTATTGCCTTAAGCCGCTTAATACCTTACAATATATGTACGCAAAGAAATTTTGCGTTCTGTCGTGCCCTATACAACTATAATTATATTACACTGGACAACAAAATTTGGACGACCCTAAGCATCATTTATGGCAATTATGATTTTTGGTCAAGTTTTTGGCTCTAATCACGAATATGAAATTAGAATTTTAGCCAATGCCTCAGATTTTTAGTTACTCGGTGTCAATGTTGAGATCTTTTAATTTTGGGGGTATTTTGGGCTTCTATCATAAAACCTATAACTAGTAACAAAAATTAAAAATATATTTAGATAACGAAAACAATCTTTATTAACGTAATGGGTTTAAATTTTTTTACAATATTTAATTTTTTTTTATTGTCCTAAAATTAGTGGTTTTCGTCATAAAATCCGTTTTTCGATCCTAAATAACTTAAAAGTAAATTGCTAGTAAATTTAGGTAATAACCTTTTTTAGATATGTTTTTTATAAGGAATCTGAATATGCCATTAGAATTTTTGGAAAATTAATAGTTAAAGAAATTTTGTGAATTTTTTTCTGAACTTTGGACGCGGTTTAAAAAAAATTGGAGGCATTGGGAAAAAAACTACACCCAGGATCGTCGCAAGAAAATTCTCTACAAAACCCTCAAAAAATCGTTGATATTGTTTTTTTTGTTGTCCAGTGTTATAGGAGCCGGGAAGAACATGAAGAGAGAGTTATTGAACACGAAGATATAGAGAAAGTTTGAAATTATATTTTTTGATTTTATTCACTTGATTGATTTAAAATGTTTGAAAATATAAAGTTGTTTTGTGTAAAAATAAATTAAATTGTAAACTCGGCACCACATGTTTGCCCAGCACAAAATATTATTAATTTACCTTTGATATAACGCTTATGGCAACGGCACACCTAATGAAGAAATATTGAACATTATTAATCTATTAAACAATAGAAAACCTTAAGTATTTTTTGTTGTGTTAATAACATCATACTGGATATTTCCATTTTTTTTTAAAATAAATTACCTTTATTCTTCCGTGAAACATTAAATATATTTTTACAAATGTTTAAAGCTCTTAAACATATCTTTGAATATTTAGTTCATAATCATTTATTTTTTGGACTACCCAATTTATTTATTTTTTATATTATCACATAGGCCAGCAAGTTTTTTTGAGAGTTATGAGATAATTACAGAGACCAAATCAGCCATTTTAGAGGTTTTGAAATCCGTTTACCGTTTTCATAGTCAAACTTAAGTTAGCTATAAACATTGGAAAAAAAATGTATTAAGAGAAAATAGTATGTGTTTTTATAAACATTTAACTGTTAAATTCAATTAATTTTATTATAAAAATTATATATTAAACTGCAATATATATTTCAGAAAAATAAATGTTTGAGAACTAATATAAATGCATGATAGCCTGCCTAATCTCATAAATTTTTTTGTTTCCGCAGTTTCCTTCTCCGACTAAGCCCAAAACAAAAAATAATTTTTTAATTAAATTGGCATATGCTATCTCAACAATAACAAAAGAGAGATTTAAGATCAATTAACATTGAAAACGTTGTTTTTATTTTTTATCACTTGACATACATTTTTTATCAAAAGCTCTTTAATCAACATTCACAAAATTTTTGGCATCCCAACCTAAATTCTTGATATATTTATACGTATTCGAAGTTTAAATTTAACCGTGTTGTTGTGAAAACCCAAAAACTATTTTGTTAACTTATTCGTTTTTAACATGATTTTAAACTTTAATATCTACTGACTCGCAATAATGTGCTAAAACAAATATTATAAGCTCAAACAAATTAATTATGTTAAAATTTTGTAAGAGGCTAATGTTCATCACAGAGGTTTTGGAAAATTTTTAAGGTTTTACATTTTGCCTTAATATAAATGCTGCCAATAAAATTAATTCTACCTGTAATATAATAATCCATAAGAGTGTCTCAAACTGAATATCCATAAATTTTGGTTCAGGACATTTTAAAGAGACATTTGCATTATGTAAATAGAATTTAAGTTAAACAACAATCAAAAAATCATTAAATACGTTATACATGCATTATAAAATGGTTTATATTGATTAATAATATTTTTTGTAAACTATATTTCGACTCGCTGAAATTTTTAAAATTCAGCTTAAATTTCTATTTGAGACCGGCACTAAATCATAAAGTAATAGCCCATCCGAATATTTTATGATGATAGTCGTCAGGCAAGTCTAATCGGTGGGAAACGCGTGTAAAATAACCTTTTATGCCTTACTTAGTTCAGTTTAAACCAAATATAGCTGCCCTAATATAGTATGGGTCATACCTTCCAAATATTTCATCTAAAAATCAATTTAAGAAGTTCCTAACACATGCTGAAAAATGTGGTGCTCATTTTGGCATAAATTTAAAAATTTTCTTGTTATATTGATGATTAAAATTCAGATCCAGTTTCCGTTTTTCTCGTTAACCTCTTGTTTTTTATTATCTTCTGTCATAATCGTAATAAAAAAGTGCTGCTACAGGCTTTTCTATCCTTTTTCATACATCCTTAGTTTAAAACTTAGGTTATAACTTTGTTGTTAACATTCACGTCTGATTGCTAAAAATTTATGGCCGGTCTACCGCAGTAGGTCCTAAAGGTATTGACTAAATTTTATTTCACAGCATTTATGAATTGCTTAATGCCCGAATTTTTACAAATGTCGCAAATATTATAAAATCTGAAGTATAAACATTTTTTTATATTCCTTAAAATAATATGTAAAATGTATCAATAAATTTGTGTTTCTACGTCTAGTAAGTAAACCATAAAAGATCATAAAATAAAATACAAAATTATTTTTGGCTAATTCCCACTTTTTAAACTAGATTATAATACAGGTCAACAATATTTATGTCAGAAATGTGAATTTTATGAAAACAAAAAAAAATGCATCCCCATGATGAAATCTCATGTTTATCGTTTTCTTAGTATATTATCGTATATAAGTTTGGACGCAAAATACTTTGTATTACACAAGTCAACAATTAATGTCAGAAACGTGAATTTTATGAAAACACAAAAAAATGCATACCCATGGCCTAATCTCATCGTTTTTCTTAGTTTCTTCCGTTTTTGGCTCCTTAGATCCGTCTAAAAAAATGGTCTTTTTAACTATATTGACATATTAAAATATACCATAAAGAAAAAAAATGGAAAAAATCTTTTTTACTTATAAAATTCCTTTGTAAATTATGATTTAATCACAAATAAATAAATTTTATTAAAATATAAACTCTGATATCGTCATTTTGATAATATAAAATGTTTCACTAACTTAAATACGACACGATATATTATCCGTTTTTTAAGAAGATATTATTTGAAGTTTAAATTTAGCAGTTTAACTATTGATATGCAAAATTTAAATTGCAATTTATATGTTTTTAAATCTTTTTTTGTTTTTTTACCTTTTTTTAATTTTTAATGTTTATAACTGACTAGCTAAGTTTGATTAGGAAAAACGGTAGATATGATATTCCCAAAGATGATAGTTATAACTCTCAAAAAATTGTTGGCCTGTGTTATCAAAATGCTGATGTAAGAGCTTGATATAATAAAAAATTTCATTTTTTTAAATTAATAGATAAAAGTAACGATTGTTATATTAAAAAAAAAGATCTTAAATTTTTTCTTTATAGGGTATTCAAACTGTCAATCTGGTGAAACAAGGCCATTTTTTTGATACGGACCTATAGGAGCCATAGCCCAAAGAAACTATGAAGTACGAAATATATGAGGTGGCCTTAAGGGGAATAAATTTTTTTATATTTTTATCAAATTCACGGTTGTTTCACTAACATTTGTTGACTTACGCTGCGGCTAATACTTGTTTCAAAATTGTAAAAAATATATTTCTAAAATAAAAAAAATTTTAGCGGCTAATATCAAAAAATGAGTTTAGGTTTTTCGGTTTAGGATATTCCTAACAAAATATTTTTTTTTAAATTATTTTTTTTACATTAGCCGCCTCAATGTTATTCAAATTGTTGCGATTTTTTTTCGCCAATTTTTTTTTCCACTAGCCCCAGCCTTACATACAAAATGGTAGTGTTAGAATTTAAGTGACAAAATATTAAAATATGAGAGGCCGTGGCTGAAATTAAAAAAAAAATGGCTTAAATCAAAATTAATGCCCAACAAAAATTTTTGTATTTTAATTATTTAAACATACACTAGCTTGTAATTAGTTAGGCTGCGGCTAGTAAAAAAAAGTTTTGAAAAAATAGCACCCATCGAAAAACATAGAGGCGGCTGGTGTGAATATAAATAATTTTAGTAAGGGTGCAATTTTTTAAATTTAATTTACAAGAAATTGGTTACACTAAAATTGAGAGTAAACCCATATAAACTCAATAATTTTGAAACAAAGTAAGTTATTAGACTTAGACCAGATTTTAATTAATGATTTTGTAATCTATATTATTAAAAATGAAATTTTCGAGGTTTTTTGTTTACCGTTCAAAATCCACGAAAAAAAATCGTTTGTGTAAAAGGTGTTTGAGATGGCAAATTTTTTGTTTATATCCACGAGGTGTGCATATTTTTTTATTAAAACGAAAAAAACGTTTTACGACCAAAACAATTGGAAAATATTTTTGAAATTTTTACTCTATATCAAGTATATCCCTATTAATGCACGTGAAAAATTTCAGACCTCTAGCTACTTCCGTTATCTATATTATTAGAAATAAAAATCCCGAGTTTTGGTGATTACCGTTCAAAATCAACGAAAAAAAATTGTTTGTGTAGTGTCTGGGAATGCCAATTTTTAGTTTTTATCCACGAGGTGTGCATATTTTTTTATTAAAATAAAAAAACCGTTTTACGACCAAAACAATTGGAAAACATTTTTAAAATTTTCACTCTATATCAAGTATATCCCTATTAATGCACATGAAAAACTTCAGACCTCTAGCTACTTCCGTTATCTATATTATTTGAAATGAAATTTTCGAGTATTAGTGATTACCGTTCAAAATCGACGAAAAAAAATCGTTTGTGTAAAAGGTGTCTTGGATGGCAAATTTTTTGTTTTTACCTACGAGGTATGCATATTTCTCAATTAAAACGAAAAAAACGTTTTACGCCCAAAATAATTATAAAAAAATTTTGAATTTTTTACTCCATATTAAGTATTATCCTATTAATGCACGTGAAAAATTTCAGATCTCTAGCTACTTTAATTATTAAAATAATATTTTAAAACTTTTCAAAAAATTGGGTTTTTTTACTCGAATTCTATTATTACAAAATTTTGACTATAAAATACTTTCAAATTTTAATAGCTTATTTAAGAATGTTTACTTGAAATTCGATGCAAATTTCAGCCTCTTAGAGAGGAGCCGAGTTATGCATCAGGTACCGAAAGGTACATAAAACGTACATTATAAGAAATTTCACTATAATAGCCAAGAAATATTTTTTTTTCATCGTTAGCTTTTTGCCATTAGACAGTGAGCTCTTTCAATTTAAGTCTCCATTTGTTTCTATCTCTACACTCATTTCTATTTAGGTTGTGACATCTCATGCTAGCGTCTACTCTTTGAGACCAGGTGAGTTTAGGTCTGCCCCTTTTATTCTTGCCTTGCACTTCATTTGCATTTACCAGATTGCTTAGATACCCGTCTTTTTGCCTCATAACGTGTCCAAACCAGGAGTCTGTTGATTTCGACCTCATTTTGTATGGGTGTTATATGTAAACTTTCAAGTATATGATCGTTGCGGATCTTGTCTTTGCGAGTCACCCCGAGAAACATCCGTAGCATGCGCATTTCCATCGTTTGTAGCATTCTTTCATCGCTTTTCCTTAACGCTGTTGTTTCTTAGCCGTATGTTATTGCCGGTTGTACTATGCTTGAGTAAGCCTTGCCCTTAACTTTTATTGGTATATTTTTGTCGAACAGGACACCTGTCAACGATCTCCATTTTAGCCACCCAACTTTGAGTTTTTTCCTAACTTCTTGCTCGACGTTTTCATCGGATTGTAGGTAAGCACCTAGGTAGGTTGCTGTTGGCTTTGATTTGAGAGACCAGTCATCGTTAATTACCAGTTGTTCACCTTCTGAGCCTCCGAAAACTATCAATTCCGTTTTGTCTTTGTTAATTTTTAGGCCTAGCTTTTCAATCGCTTTTATCCAATTATTCAGACTTTCACACATCTCCTGCGGGTTTTCAGCCATTAGTAGAATGTCCAGCGTACAGTATGTGCCACGGTGGATTTGTGGCAACGCTCTTTGAGATCACGTCTATCAACGCGATGAATAGTAGGGGACTTAGAGCCGAACCTTGGTGCACACCTTCATTAATTGTAAATCCTTTCGATGTTCCTGACGAACTCCTTACATACGTCAAATTTCTTTCATACATACTCTGAACCAACTTGATATACATCTCAGGAACATTCTTTCTCCTCAACCACCATACTACTCATCTAATTAACGGTAATAAATATTCTTTTTATTTAACATGTTTATCAATATTATCCTTTATATTAATTATTTTATATTTTATTTTTATATTTTAAATTTCAAATACCAGATGATTTCTAAATTTCGTATGTTAGATAGACACAACCAATTTTAAATTATTAATTCCTAATACAACCTCAGACACCAAAGTCGTTAAAAAGAATTTTTCTAGGTCAATATTGCCCTGAAAATCCCGAATTTTCTATTGAAAATTGTCGCTCGCTTATACTATTTAGGATATTAACGCTTGAAAGTCCAGAAATAACCAATTCATATCTATTATTTTTTTAGAATGAAATATTAAAATCATTGTCACCAAAGTCTGGCCAGACATTCTTACCTTTGTATTTTTATAAAGTAGTTAATCTTAAATTTAAAGCTATCTCCATTTAGTTTTTTTTTGATTAAATATTTTTGATGCTATATAACAAATAATTTGTGATAAACACTATAAATAGCATTTAATATTATTGTATATTTAACTTTTTGTCAGAAAATATAAATTATTGTAATTTTTATTTCCATCTTTCATCTTCATTAAAGCAAAAGTACTGGAAATAACTAAAATATTACACATTATTCTTTTTATATAATAAATATTAATAAAATTATATTTAAATTGGAATTTTTTTCAGTTTGATATTGATGTTTTTTAGTATAAACTTTTTTATTTAAATTTGGCCCATTTACTGCATATTATAAGAATGATTTTCATTTTAAGATATAACTAGAAATTTAAAAAAAGATTAGAACAGGAGTGTTTGCAGATATTTTATTTAAAATTTTGAATATAATCCTATTCATTTTAAAAATATTTTTGATATTTATACCCAAATAACAACATTTTTTTCCTTTGACAAATTATTTTTCAACTGTATTCTTAAATTGCTTGCTTAATTTTATGTATCTCATCTTTCTTATCTCATTAAATTAACTAATTTGCAATTATCTTTGTTCCACTTTGTCAAAAAATATTATTGAAATTTTTATTTTTATTCTTTATCAAGTATAATCCTATTAATGCACGTAAAAAATTTCAGACCTCTAGCTATTTTATAACTTTTTAAAAAATTGGGTTTTTTTACTCGAGTTCGATTATCTCAAAATTCTGACTATAAAATAAATTTTTTTAGGTCAATATTGCCCTAAAAATCCCAAATTTTTTGTTAAAAATTGTCGCTCGCTAATATAAGATATTAACGTTTGAAAGTCTAGAAATGACTATTTTTTAATGAGAAACATCAGCTTTTTGTTTAGATAGGACGTGATTATGAGATTATGATTGGTGCATATGTTCTATTGTTTATAATAAAGAATTATTTGTATTGGTAATATTCTACTGTATAACTTACTAGGGTTAGGCATTCCCTAACCCTAGTCACATCTAGAAGGACCCAACCCTGCTTACAGGAATAAGCCTAGCACTTACCACCATTGGCCATCTTGTCAATTGTGGTGTCTAGATAGGACGTGATTATAAGATTGTGATTGATGCATATGTTCTTTTGTTTATAATAAAGAATTATTTGTATTGGTAATATTCTACTGTATAACCTACTAGGGTTAGGCATTCCCTAACTCTAGTCATATCCAAAGGGACACAATCATAATTACAGATATAACCTAGCCCTAACCTTTACTTGGCCATCTTGTCACTTTTTAATAATAAATATTTTTTGTTATATTGATCGTATAATAGATAAAAAAATTTTATTAATAAAGGGATATCCCGGGCGAAGCCGGGTCACATATTCTAGTTTGTATTAAAAAAAAATTTTAACCCATAATACAAAATAATTAAAGATTAAAATAAGATGTGTTTGCCCTCTAGTCTCCAAATTGCTAATCGTGGGTAAAAATATATAGCTAAGAAAAAAAAGTTTGGTGAAAAAAAATTGAACTTATTTGATACATATTTAGGTGGCTAATGTATATAAAATTAAATTTTTTAATAAAGGCAAATCCTAAAACAACCAAAAAACCTAAATTTTTATTTTTAACCAATAAATTTTTTAGTGATAGCCAAATAGCGCCTGATAATATAAATCCAAGTAGCTTGCAAGGCATATTGTGAAAAAAACAAATAATACTATTATAGGCAATAGGCTTTTGTGCAAAAACAATTTATTGAACAATAATTTTAAATTTAAAAACATTCTAAACATATGGTTTTAATTCATTCATAAATTTAAAATTCTTAATCGATCATAACTTTTTTTTATTGATGGCCTTGATATTGAATTTGTAAACATTTGTTTTTCTGGACATACGATAGGCTACAATGAAAAAATTTTAAATTTGTTTTTTTTTCACATTTTAAATTTTTGCTTCATTTTTTAATTCATAAATGGCTGAAGCTCATTCTGCAGTTGCTTTTACTTTTTCAGTAACCAATGATGGTATAGACTTTGATGTAGACTGGGATGCTTGGAAGGCCGTTTGGTACAGCAGCTACAGGACTTGGAGAAAGCGAGCATCAAGATTTAAGGTATATTGTATTTTTAATTCACTTTTTTGTTATGTAGTTAGATATTTTTTAAAGCTTCCTCTTTTAATATTTTTATTATTACACTATTATTAATATTGCTTAGAGTGTGTTTTGGACAGGATTATTCCCCATTGCTATGACTTCTTGGCCAATATTTGTTGTCCTCATTGCTTTACTCAAGATGTTTGTGTTTTACAGTGGAAGTCATTTCCTGGAAAGCTTTAGAAATTTTCTCCCTCTATGGTTTAAACCTAAATATTTACAATTTGAAATATTTTTTATTGTTAAGATTTAGGGATTGACAAATGACTAACAGGTTCCTGAGGGTTTATAGCTAATTCTTAGAATGCTTGGTTTTTAATTTTAAACTTTTTACTTAACCTTATTAATTATAACATCTACCAAATTTGTAAAAAATAGCTGCATATAGACCATTCTAAAAAATGGCCCAAAGATATTATACTACTGATAAATATTATAAAATTATTTTATATTAAAAATATTTGGTAAAACTCTAGGTCTTTTTTTAATTAAGAAATGGCATAGCCATTAAGGCATTGCCACTTTTTAATCTGCTGGTTTCTGAGAAGAAATATGGCACATAAGTAACCTAAACACTCAAAAAATGGACAATTATGTAATATGCAGGCAGCTCACATTCAATTACTAACCAGGATGATGATTAATTAGAGATTGAACCACAACCTAAGCATGTGCTTGAAGTTGTCTAACCTAAATATTATTAAAAATTGATCTAATTTAATTAATTATATGTACAATGCTGAGTTTTTGCGTAAAATTAAACAACTATTTAATGTTTCCCTTAATATACTAATTGACAGTTCATCCAAATAAATATAGATTATTATTTTATGTTTTTTCATATCTTTTTTGAGGGTTTTATATACTTTTGTAGCACTACTCTTTGAATAGAAATCCTATTTTTCTTTAACTTTTGAAATATTGTTTTGTAAATTTATTGAAATTTTACGCTGTGCTTTATTTTCCTTTTTTGGCTAGGCTTTTAGTTATTTGTAATACATTGTTTATTTAATGCCAAAAAAATTACTTCACAATAAGCCTGTCAAATTTTTTATAATCAATAATTATTAATTACATTTTTTTTTGATCAGTCTAAAATTTTTGACATTCATTTGATTAAAGCTTTTACTAAACCTAGAGTTTTTACATTGTCAACTTTTAATAGGATTGTTTTATTTACCAAAAGGTAATATTTTCAAACATTTGTTTCGTTTTCTTTTTGAATGTATATTAGGTTAAAATGTAAAAACTTTTATAAAATCAATATTTTTTTTGCAATTTATTAGGCCACAGATAGCCGTAGACTGGATATGTTGCATTGTGGCAGCTATCTTCACATGGTGGGCTTTTGTTGCTCTCAGTCAATACGCTTTGCGAATTCTATTCCTCTATCAGCGGTGGATGTTTGAACCTTTTGGAAAACCTTCTTTTCCCACCAAAATTTGGGCTGTATTTACTTCTTAAATTTCAATTGAGTTTTAAGGATTGACAGAAAATATTAAAAACATTGTATTATAAATATTAAATTATAATTTTTATGCAGCATTATTTACCTTACAAAATTGAGAGTTTCAGGTTTATTAATTACAAATAATTACTGAAAATTTTAATAATTTTTGCAACTTACTTTTTGTATTTTCTACAGCCAGCATTTATTTAAAATTAAATTGTTAAATATTTTATTTGTTTTTGTTAGTTTGATAAACAAAATCTCATCACTTTAGACACTAGTACATTATTTTATCATTTCCTTAAATATTTCAAGATTTGCGTCAAATTTCTCCTTGGATCGAGTCCATTTTTATATGGACTTCAAAATATATTGCCGCGTTTACCGGTCCCTAATCTACAATCAACACTTGAGAGGGTTGAATTTTTATTAATAAATTAAATGTTTAAAAAAAATAATTTTTTTGCAATTAAAAAATTTATTTTTAACATATAACACAGGTCAACATTTTTTTGATAGTTATGAGTTAAATACAGAGATCAAACCTGCTATCTTAAGAAATATCAAATCCGTTTACCGTTTTTCCTAATCAAAATTAGTTAGTCAGTTATAAAAATTGAAAGTTTTAGAAAATAAGGTTAAAAAACCAAAAAAGATTTTTCATTTGGTTTTGAGGTTTCCCTCATAACTTTCCCCATTCAGGGGGCGCCATACCCGTTAGGGTTTTGACTCTTTTAACCCGAAAAAAGCAATTAATATTGCCCACGGGTTAAATAGTAAGATTTGCTCGCACGCCGGCGACCTAGGTTTTTAGCCTAGGCTCTTACTTTAGGCATATCGTTTAAGGCCTACTACCTAAGCAGACCACTCAGCAGCTTAAAGTGGTTACACATGTATACTATTTTTCCGAAGAAAAAAGCTTCCTGTGCACGGATTTGAACTCGCAACTCCTGCTTGTAAGACAGGAAGGTTTGCCACTGAGCTTTTGAGCCGACAAAAAAGATTCAAAAACAAAAATAAATTGAAATTTTGTTTTTGCATATTTACAATATTTAAACGGTTAACTTCAAACTTCAAATAATTTTTAATAAAAACCGATAATATATGGTGTCGTATTAAAGTTTGGACGTGAATTATTTTGTATTACTTAAATGCCCATGTAAGAGCTTGACATATTAATAAAATTTATTTTTCATTCTTTGTACGAGGGATTTAATAAGCAAAAAAGATTTTTAAATTTTTTATTTATCTGGTATATTTAGATCTGTCAATATGGTCAAAAAAGGCTATTTTTTGTTATAGACAGAAAGGAGCCAAAGACGGAAGAAATTAGGAAAAACAAAAAATTTATACGAGATTAGGCCATCATGGGGTTGCATTCTTTTATGTTTTTATAAAAT
The DNA here is from genome assembly GCA_030555515.1 of Acutogordius australiensis. Taxonomy (NCBI): domain Eukaryota; kingdom Metazoa; phylum Nematomorpha; class Gordioida; order Gordea; family Gordiidae; genus Acutogordius; species Acutogordius australiensis. The sequence continues at coordinate 914,181 of CM060245.1, forward strand.
TTACGATTGTGTCCTTGATTTTTGTTGACCTGTGTAATGAGGCTTTTAATTCTATTTCAAATGTATATATATTAAAGTCAAGAAAATGAAAAATATAAATAATATGCCGACAATAGGTATTTTAAGCTTTTACATTAATATTTGTCTGACTATGTTTCTCATCCTCCAACATAAATTTATTTTTGTAATAAATTGACATATTTGAGGCAATATTTACTTATTCTTAAATATGTAATTCGTATCAATTTAATGTTCCAATGCAAATTGAATAAAAATATATTAGCGGTTTTTTATTAAAAGTTTTTGAAAACTTAACATCAAATCATACCCTCATTCAAAAGTTTCGGAATTAAAGAAGAATTAAAAAAAAATTGGAATATTATATTTATTTTATAAATTTTAAAATTCTTTGATAAAATATACGATGACTTAAACTATACAATATTTTTATGACTTAGCCAATCCCAGTTTTGTCCGGTTAATTCAATTAAAAATACGCAGCAATTAAATGATAAATCAAAATATTATTTTTTTACTCAATTTAGTATCCGCACCTTAATTTGACATAATTAAAACCGGCATTATATTATGTGACACAACCGCAAACATATGCGGTACTCCCCGTTTAATCTTTTTTTTAAATAAATTTTGGCCTAATTTCATTATTATTTTACGCATCATTGTACAATAAATCATTTGAGAAGGATTACATATTTAATTTTTAAATCTTGCTTTTAAATTTGTCCTATTCTTTTTTTTAAAATGCTAATAGAGCCATCTAAAATGTATGTGTTTTTCCTTCGAGCACGTTTTAACCATTTTTCATTTTTTTCCAAATATTTTCTATTTTTAAAACATTAAAAATATTTAATTTTAATTAAAAATTAGTATAACATTGATTTTTTATAGATTTGTATGAAAAGTGCAATGATATTTTTAGGGTTAATTAGCATTGAAATTAGTATATTCTTAAGTTTAAAAAATTCTTTTAGAAATTATTAATAACTTTTTTGTCATCTTTTTTTCCTTAATTGTTAATAATAAAACTTTAAATAACGCGTTTGCAAGCATTTTTTTGTTTTTTCCTTTTTTTCAAACTCAAACAATTACTTTTTTTACCCTGAATCATGAACTTAGTTGTAAAATTGATATTTTATTAAATTCAATATATTGAATATTTTTATAATATATTAAATTATTAACATTTATTTTTTTTTCTAATTTAAAGATTAAAATGACAATTAAATGTGATAATTATTATTATAACTGTTTAGTATCTCGTATCAGTTAAAGCTTTACTTTCGGCGGAACAATATCAGCTTATGGAAAAACTTGCGCGAGAATTTGAAGCTACAGTCGGTCCTAAATTGCAACGTTTCCTCGTCCTTAAATCCTGGTGGTATACCAATTATGTAAGAAAGAAATTACATATCATTATTATATGTTAACTTATTCTACTTTTTGTTTTTTTAATTTTTGCTCTGTCTATAAACTAACAAAAAATTTAAACTTAAATCTAATTCGAATTTTTACTCATTCTTAGCTTCAAAATTTCCTTGCTGTAAGTTAATATTAGCGTAATGTATTTACCTTAATTATTATAACTTAGTACTTGGCAATAATAAATAAAGATTAAGTTAAATTATAACTGTAGCCAACTACTTTATAGCTTTTTTAATATTTTTCTATGCCCTATTTAAAGAGGCTAATGATTAAAAATAAAAAATGTTAGGTTTTTGCGACCTTAAAATCTTAAAATAAATTAGAATTTATGGAAATGATTCAATTGTAAATCAATTGTATTTATTTAACTATGTCTTTTTGCTACATCATTTATATTGATAACAGATTCATTATAGCCACGGTTTTTTGAGTTATTTAAATTAAAATATTTTTTTGATTTTAAATGAATTTCAAATGAATTTTTGAAAAAAAATATGTTTTATATCTTTTGAAGTTTTTAATTTCATTGGTTATTTAGATTTTTATAATGTTTACAGCAGCTTACAGAATTTGACTCAAAAATGTGTAATTGCCTTAAATATTTAATTTTTTTTATCTGAATTAATTAAGAGCAATTTGTTATTTACAGGTTATGTTAAATTCATTAAAAATTATTGCTAAAAGACAGAAAAATTGGATTGATTCTTGTTTGTTTTACAAATAATTTTTATATTTTTAATGACCTTGGTCGATTTCTAATTTATTAGGTGTCAGATTGGTGGGAAAAGTACGTTTATTTAAGTGGAAGATCACCCATTATGGTTAATAGCAACTACTACGCAATGGTAATATGTTTTCTGTATTTATCAAATTTTTATACTTAAATGAAAATAAATTAGAAATCTTAATGTGATTAAAAAATATTTTAAATGTAACCAGCTTTATTTGTTCATATAATTTTAATTAGGTGCGTATTGTTATTTTTAATTTGAAATATGAGAAAAATATTACAAATAATTCGCACGAAATATAATTTTATTTTGTGTTTTTTAGAATAATTATTAAAAAAGTTTTTTCACAAATGTCCAACTGGTAAATTGAAAAAGGATAGCTTTTTACGGGTCGAGTTTATTTGTTATTTTCAGAAATTTTTAAAATTTTATAAAGTTTTAATATTTCAAATTTGGGTTTTCTTTTTGGATATAATGATAGTTAACAGCATTTTGGTTAGACCCGGTGTTATAGCTCTAGGTTGTATATTTAGAATTTTTATTAATTTTCATTTGCCTACAAACATAATAAATTTCATCATCACTCCCCTAAAAATTTGTATTGCACAATGCCTAACTATCAACCATTGTTTTTAGTGTAATAAATTTAAAAATTTAAAAAAAAATCTAAAAATTTAAAAAACAAATTTCAAGTTTGAACGCGCCTTGCAAGCAATACATTTTTTCTTTATATATTTATATAGGATACTCTTATGTATAAAGGGACAAACGTGCAAGCCGCCCGGGCTGCTAATTGTCTCCACGCCCTATTTAAATTTCGTAGGCTCATTTACTATCAAACGCTCAAACCGGTAAACTTTTAAAACTATGCTATTTATACAACCACAAAATGTCTATAAATTAGGCCATTAAAAGATGAATAAAATCTTTTAAAGTTACGGTTATAGCTTAGAATGTAGTTCAAAAAAATTATTTAAAAAGGAAAATTTATTTTGTTGCTTATTTTGCTTAAGAATTTCAAATAAAAACTTGCTGTAAAAATAAATAATGTTATTTTTACAATGCAATTATGCTAAGTTTACATGTATTAGATAATGTTCCAAAATACTGTACCTCTATGCTCACACCAATATGAACGTATGTTTAATACGACCCGCATCCCAGGGATTGATGAAGGTTTTTTTTTTGACAAACTTGATATGTTTAAAATCTGTAATTGTATAATTTTTTAGTTCAATTTTGGAATAGTGGAAAACATTGCTAAAAGTAGCCTATTTTTACCAAAATTTAAATTGAATTATCTTAAATTTTACATATATATATATAAAATAAAAATGAATATTTTTTTGTTATTAGAACTGCTTTAATTTGAAAATAATCGAAATTATTATTACATAATTATTTTTTAGATAAGATACAACATCATGATGACAGTCAACACGTGGTAGTTTATCACAAAGGTCGATTTTTCAAACTAAACATGTACAACAAGGGACACCTCATGGAACCTTGCGAAATTGAAATGTTAACCCTCGCATTTTTTTAAATCTTTTCAAGATGCGGTTAAATAAATATAAATTATGGATTAGGCCGCAATTTTAACGCTCTCGCTTACATTATTTATGCATCAAAAATGGCGTAAATTTTAATTGTCCGGTTTATTATTTTCTAAATAATTTTTTTTTTTTTTTTTACTTTTTTAGCTTAAAATATCTTTCAGTATTTTTAAAAAATGATTATTTTTAAATTAATTGCAGACAAATTCAATATGTGCTTGATGATCAGACTCCCCCGGCCCCTGGTGAGCAAGATATACCTGCTTTAACTGCCGGTGATAGGTATTTTTTTGTTATTTTATTTGTTGGTATCATGTTAATTTTTAGTACCATTAATAATTATACCTTAGCTCCACAAATTTTGAATCTGAGCTAACCAGACCTGTGATTTCAAGATCTTAGATTCATTTTTTTCTTTTCACGCTCTATATGCCAGCTACGAACATTGAAATTTTTGTAATGAAAAGCAAAATTGCTTGTATATGTAAAACAGCTATATTGTTAAATTCTTACTAAAATTAATCAATTGGCGTGTCTATACTAGGCCAACTATATAGAGTCTAAATGTTGACAAAAAAGCTTAGTATGCTTAACACTTTTCTTTATATGAGATGGAAGGATTTACAGGTGAGTTATAAATTTTTTTTAATCCCCCAGAGATATCAATTAAGCATTTTGTCTTGTTTTATATTGAGCTATCTAAATGGCTGATTCTTATATATATTGAAATATGGATTAACTTGTAACGTCATTCATTATGTAGTTAATTTGATAATTTTCGATAAACTCATATATTGTTTATTTTGTGGTATTAATAATTTTGTTATTGTTTGGTATACCAAAATTTTTATTATATTTTAAATCATGAGAAATAAAAACATACAGAATTGAAGAATATTTGTTAAATTTAACGAAAAATTAAAATTTTAATATTTCATTTATTAAATGAATAAGTTTTTGATTTTGTTATAATATATATTTATTATTAATATAGATTGTAGTCTTATGAGAATTTATTAATCCTATTTTTGTTGTAATTATTTATTATTGTTATTTTATTATAATTGTTATTATTCATCACTATTTTTTTGTTTTCTCATTATTATTATTATCATTATTATTTATCTCATTATTATTATTATTATTATTATTACTACTATTATTATTATTATCACTATTATTATTTATAGACAACCATGGGCTACAGCCCGAAAACTTTATTTCGGGAAGGGCGTTAATAGGGCATCCCTCGAATGTATAGAACGGGCCGCGTTTTTTGTTACGCTGGACGAGGAGGAGCAATTTGTTGAACCTGTGATTATTTTAAATCCATAATTGCCGATATTTCATTAAATTAAAATTAGATTAATTTTAATTTTTTTGGAAATTTTGTCTCTAATAACTGTATATTATTTACATGGTATAGTTTCATTTTTTTGGTTCTTTTCCACCCGCTATACCGGCTGATTACGCATAGAGGGTAATTCAAATTTTATTTATACATCCTTTTTTTTCTCATCCTAGTTTGTTGCAGATTTTAGTGCGATTGTTGCATAAATTAGTAAATATTTATTTGGTATATATAGCCCGAACGACTTGACTTGTACGCAAATTCACTGCTTCATGGTCGTGGTAACGACCGTTGGTACGATAAATCTTTCAATTTTATCGTTTATCGCAACGGGCTGATAGGATTTAACGCCGAACACAGCTGGGCCGATGCGCCTATCATGGCACACCTTGTGGTTGAAACGCTCACCCAAGATCACGCTATGGGGTATGTGTATGAATGTATGCTTTTGCGACCTATTGCTGAAAAGTATTTCAGTATTCTAAGCGCAGTGAGTATGTGTTTCGTAAAAATTTTTTTTAGTATGTATATGAACGCAATTTTTTTAAAAAGTGCCAAATTTGGGTTTCCCATAAAATGGTATTAAAAAGTAAAAAATTTTGAAAAAAAATGAGATTTTTTAATTAAAATTTTTAAATTATGCGAAAATACTCGCTTTGCACTTGGCGTATACAAACGAGTGTTAATTTTTTTTTTGTAGAAAAATATTTTGGAATTCAAATGTTACATTAATGAACCTATATAGTTTTGCGTTTTCTGTATAATAATCATTTTGATTTTTGAAAATATTTTCTTCTCTCCTATTAAAAGATACGACGAGCGTGGGCATTGCAAAGTGACAACTCCGAATGTTTTGGTCCCGCTACCTATTAAACTGGGATGGAATCTCAAACCCGACGTATAATTCTTTTTAACGCAAAGCTGTTTTGATACGGTCAACCTACGTTTATATTTTTATACCTGGCAAATTTTTAGCTTTTTTTTAGAAGATTCTCTCTCCGTTTCATGGAAAAAAATGGTTGCTCATGTTTATAGTATGTTTTTAGCGATCTTCTTGAGTGGCTGTTTTAATTGGTACACTAAATATGGTGATTAAATTATATGTTTATTACTTATTTTTAATTAAACATATATATAATGAATATTAATTTGAGCCAAATGCAATTCTTAATACAAGAATTTTGTATTTATATTTTTATTTAAAAAGACATGTTAATTGAATGGTGTCGTTTATAAATGATAATTTTTTTGAATTTCCCCTTAGTGCAAAGTTATAATCCAGACCCAACTAGAGACGGCTACCAAACTTCTCAACGATGTCGACTTGACCTTACTCACTCATTCGAACTACGGAAAGGGTTTCATTAAAAAGACTCGGTGTAGCCCCGACGCTTACATTCAAATGGCCCTTCAATTAGCCTACTATAAAGTATTAATATATAGATTATTTATTATCTCTTAAGATTGATAAATATTAAGGGTACCTATTAAGGTAATATAATTTTTGTTTTTTTAATTAACTATATGTATTAATCATAGGTTAATATGAGTGCTCTAAATGCTCTAAAATTAAAATCTACACAATTTGCAATATTGTTAATTGCATGGCACAAAGATAACATTTTTTGAAACAAATAAAATTAACTTATTTCGCTAAAGCCTTTTATGTGACAAATTTGCAATTTTTTTACAACCACTGAAATGTAATATTTAATTTTTTCGAAAGAATTCATGTTGGAACCTGTTCAAATTGTTTTTGTATTTTGCTATTTTAGGATAAAGGTAAATTTGATTTAACTTACGAAGCATCAATGACTCGTTTATTTCGCGAAGGCAGAACTGAAACTGTTCGGACCGTTACTGAACAATCTTGTGCCTGGGTGCGAGCCATGCTTGACCCTCAAACATCAGTTATTATTACTCTCCTAATTATTTTTAAGTTTCATTTGTGATTTTTTTTTAATTTTTTTGTTGAGGTGGGCTATTTAATTTAAAAAAATGAAAAATTATGGGAAATTTAGAATGATATTAATTACAAATTGCCTAGGTTATTTTCATTCTACTACTACTATTATTAGTACTAATTTATATTATTAATTAATATTATTGTTATTATTGCTGCTACATATTTTATGTAAATTGATTTATATTATTCTAACTTTTACTATTTTTTTTCCTTTTTACTTTTTATTATTAATTAGGTCGAAAAAAGGATTAGCCTTCTCAAGGCGGCTTGCGAAAATCACGTTCTTTCCTACAAGAATGCCATGACGGGCAAAGGAGTCGACCGACATCTCTTTTGTCTCTATGTCGTATCAAAATACTTTGAAGAGAAGGGCAGAAAGACGCGAGCAGTATCATCAACTGATTCCACGACCGAGCCCAAGAGTGCAGGCCCAGCTGTTGTTACCGAAGACACTACGGTCGATACTGACGAGAAGCTCAAACACCCATCACCTTTCCTTAAAAAAGTCCTTCACGAACCGTGGAGATTGTCCACGAGTCAGGTGGTGTTTCATGTTAGTTTTAAAGGCCGACGATTTTGAGCCCACGTAAACTTTGTTAAGTTAAAATACACTTAAAGTTAAGCAACTTTGAGCCTATTTAGTATTAGAGTGACCGCCAGCGAATTAAAGCTCTTTATGAGCCTGTACCTAAAAGTTTTGGTCACCAGCGCTTATATCTCATTTAATTCCTTGGAGACTACTTTTAAAAGGAGGCAAAGCATTAGGGCGTCCTCTAATTCGGTAAAGTTCTGCAGGAAACTCCCTCTAAGTTATTGTTTAAGCTATCATTCTATATAAGATATTTGCAAATTCAAAAAAATAGCAGATCCTTAGGGTGTTTTGTCGTTTTTTTTTGCTTTTTCTGAGAGGGTCAACAATTTACTGAGTGTTATTAACAACAAAAATCAAACCTACCATCTTAGGGAATATCAAGTCCGTTTACCGTTTTTCCTAATCAAGTATAAACATTAAATTATAGAAAAAAGTCTAAAAACCAAAAAATATTTTAAACAAAAATAAATTAAAATTTTATTTTTGCATATTCACAATTTAAACTGTTTTCAAACTTCAAATAATATTTTCATTAAAAACAAAAATATCGTGTCTATAAGTTTGGACGCAAAATAATTTGTATTAACCAAATGCCGATGTAAGAGTTTGATATGTTTATAAATTTATTTTTCATTATTTTTGAATAGAAATATAAGTTACAAGAAATTTTTATACGCACAAAAGATTTTTTAATTTTATCTTTTTACGGTGTATTTAGGTATATCATTTTGGTCAAAAAAGGCCAATTATCGTTATAGACGGATCTATGTAACCAAAGACGAAAGAAGTTAACGAAAAATATATATAAGATTAGGCCATCATGGGGATGCATTCTTTTATGTTTTCATAAAATTCACGTTTCTGACACTTAGATTTGTTGACCTGTTTTTATAAAGGTGTAGTTTCATTTAATTGAGGGGCTTTACGCTAATATGGTTTGCTAACAGTATATGTAATAAATTTTTTTTCATAATATTTGAATTCGGTGAACCTTAAATATTTAAATTTAATCATTAAATTTGCGAAAAGGTTATAAAAATTATTAGTTTGTTGAGTATCAAGGGCTATTTAATAGGTGCAAATTATTAATTTCAGGCTTAAATATGTATATGTTTGTTAATTTTGTGAGCTTACCATAAATATATTTGGTTTTAAAAATAATGACATATACAAGGTATTTTAACATTTTAATGATATTCTTAACTATTTTTAAATAATCTTTCAATTTTAGGTTTTTTAGAAATTTATTTTTAATATAGACGACGCATTTGTCTGCTGAAAAATTGGATTACGAAACGCATAAGCATGTGATATCGGGTGGTGGAGGGTTCGGACCAGTAAGAAAATTTATTTTTTTATATAAAAAATTTATCCTTTTTTTAATTACTAATATCATACATTTTAATAAATTCATATTTAATTTTACTATTGGGATGAATAACATTTGTCTAAAATTATTTTTGGCAGAAAATTGCATTAAACTATTTTAAAACATATTTTACTGTTTTTTTCCGTTTTTGCAAATTTTATTACTTTTAGAAATCTGATTATTTATCACAAAAGAAAAAAATAATTGTGGTTATTTTAAAGTTAAATGCAACTTTACTTTTTCTGAAATTATTAGTTTTTGAATTTTTGGATATAACAAGCTCCAAATTTTTTAATTATTTTGAATATCATTTTTTTTTAAATTATTAATACTGTTTTTAGTTTAAACTTTAAATTTGGCTGTCTTATTAGAAGTGATTTTTTAAATTTTTTTTTCATTTTGTATTTAGTTTAGGGCATATTTAAAAACAAATAGATATAAATTGAGGAATTATAAAATGTGCACTAATGTAAAAGGTGAATGAAATATAAGATGAGGAAATATAGAAAAGGGAGAGGGCATAAATAAATAAAGGAACTAAAATCATGTAAAAATGTTTTTGTAACACGTGTAAATATGTTTATATTTTTAGTTGGCCGCTTAATCACCTTCGGTTTAAAGATTTTTTGGCATATTTAATTATAGCTGGTTTTTAGAGACTAGAGAAAATGGCAGATGGTAAGTATGGTAGCATGTTAACTGATAAACTAGTTTATAAATCTCGAAAATCGGTATACAAAATGTAGATAAATTCTTTGTATTTCTTTAATTTCCATTTAATGTTTGCATCTAAAGTATTTTTCTTATATGCATTAGGTAGCTGATGATGGTTACGGTGTTTCATACATAATTGCGGGCGAAGATATCATCTACTTTCACATTTCTAGCAAAAAAAGTTCTCCTGCAACTGTAAATAAAAATTTGTTCGCTTTTGTGCTTTTTCTCATTTCCCACGTCGGTCTATTTGCATCTTTATTAGCTAAAGAGATTATGGAAAGCATTCCTCCTGATATATGTTGGGTTAGATTCCATGCATAAGCGATTTTTTTCTTCATAAAATACTTGTGAAAATTGAAGCTGCTAAGTGGCTTTGGGTAGGGTCCTAAACAAGCCCAAAAAGCTTTTAGCCCATCTTATTAATTTGCCTATTAGTAACATTAATTGCTTTGCTCAAGTTAATAAGTTTAAAGGCATAAACGGTGAGTCCTTAAAAATAGGGGTAAAATTTAGAACCCTATTTGATATTGGAAGAACTTATTGACGTTTTTATAATCGAATTTAGTAGCCTATATTACTGTTAAAGACAATAGATACTTTTTGCGCCCCTAATCACGTGTGTTTTATACCGGCCTTGCGAAAAATCGCGCCTATATTTAAATTGATAAAATTTACAATGTATGAATAAAACAAATCACATAAGCCCTTAAAATTATTGTTCATTTTTTTTGCTTTCCTATGTCACTTTTATTTGGCATTCAGGGAAATGTTTATTTTAAGTTACAATTTATGTAAATTTTAATTTTTGTGAACTTACACGATTACAGGATTCAACGAAGTTTAAAAATCACATTCTTGAATCGCTCAGCCAAATGCGCCAACTTTTGGAGCCAACATTGGCCAATCAAAAGAGTGGTGGTACTAAAATGCCCACCGTTATGGAAACCAAAGATTCGAATCCCATTGCAAACGGCTTGCCTCACACTTAAAACTTTTAAAATATTAAAAAGCTAAATTTAATATTTATTCAAGATAAAGGTTTTTTCTTGCAACGTATCATAATATCTATTGGCCAAGTGTTTTAAAAATTGTATCAATATATACTTTCCCCTAAATGTTTTATGATAAAAAACTCCTCGCTTTTAATCAAAATGCTCATTTATTTTGTTTTCATCTATTTATTACATTAGATACTCTAATGCTTTGTTTTAAATATTACAAAAATTTAAAAATTAATATTTCTTAAAAACTATTCCAAATTAAATTGAAATTCAGGACAAAAAATTTTTATCAATATTTTTTATTTATTTTTGCTTACATTTTTCATTATAAATTGTAAATTAACAATTATTTGACAAATCTATATAAAATGTTTAACATTTTATTTTTATGAACTTTTATATTTTCTGGCAGGCATGCTAATCAAATAGCAGTATTCATTTGATTTTTAAATTACAAATTAAAAATACATATAACTATATTATTTTTAAATGTATATTATTCGTTGATCACATTTTCCGATTTAAGGTCAATTTCACCAGATTTATATATCAAGCCCAATGCACAAATATACTAAATTTTCTCTACACTAATATACCGATGCAATATCAATGTAGCTATAATTTAATTTTATTAACTTTTTTTATGACAAAGTATTATTTTTTTATATTTAATTCTAATAAAGCTGTTTTCGATGAGTTTGAATAAACATTATATTTATTTGCTAAAAAAATAAATTGTCCAATTTAGTTAAAATCATTTTATGTTTTTGCTTATTTAAATATAATTTGATTTTAAACTCATTAAAAACAGCTATTTACCTATATTGTACTTCTAATTTATATTTACTAACATGTTTTTTAATTATTCTTAATAATGTGTTTATATTATTTGCTAACTTTTAGCTTGCCTAAGTCTCCATTCATACACGGTCTACCAAATAAATTATTTTTAAAATCAAACAGTATTTTGGCATGATATGTGATTTAAAAAATTTAAAATCCATTAAAAAGCTCCTCATTTAAATTGCTGTGTAGCGACGTCGATGACCCCATTGACTTGCAAAAATGATTTTGCCTTTTACAGAACCTTATGGGCATACCCTTTCTACAACCACGGCAAGAGTTCGAAGCTAGAATCAGCTCCTCTTCTCTTCCCCTATAATCAAAATTTATGGCAAGACGACATACAGGTCGGTACAAAGCCTTAATTAAAATTAGAGCCCTAAAAAAGACTTATAGGAAGAAATTTTAAAAAGCTGACTAAATTAAGTCAGATTTTTTAAAATTCTAAAAAAAAACACAATAGTCAATATTAATAAAGTCATCTCAAAATTGACAAGTCGAAAATTTTGTTGGGTATTGGGAAATTTTTACAACTGCAGTAAATTAATCTACGATATGGATCCAATTCTTAATTTTTTGTTCTATTTATTTTGGCCTTTGCCCTACAAAACGAGAAATATTTCTAAAAAATGAGACTAAGGAACTTAAGCATAGCCAGCTAGGGATGTCCCTATTCTTTTAAATATGTATTAGCCTACTGTGGCTTAGGCTTTAAGGTTACCATCCTGTTTAACTCTATACGATCACCCACCCGACAAAGTTAAAATAGGCATAGATTTGCTGGGTAAGCCCCGCCCCCGCCCTTATGAAGAAAGTTTTTAATCCTTAAGATTTTGACTGTGCCTAGACTACTATATGGAAAGGTTCTATTTCACATGTCCACCAATAAATAAATTAGCAGTTTAGAACAGGGCTGGGAAAAAAAACTAAATGGGCTTTTTTTTAACAAGTTTTTGGGTTTTTTTTTCCAAATGCCCACAAACTCGTGGGCATGGCAAAAGAAAAGCCCCTTTTCTTGCTTAAAAAAAAGGGGCAAGTTTAAAAAAAGCCCTTTTTCTTAAAAAAAACTCCTAGGAGCTTTAAGAAAAAATAACCCACCCATCAAAATTTTTTGAAATTATTATAGAAAACATAAAATGGGTTTTTTGGTGCTCTTTTTAAGAGCCATTTTTTGTGGGTTTTTTTTGCCCCTTTTCTTAGTAAGGGCTTTTTTTGAATTCTTATTTTGACCCTTTATTTTTGCCCCCCTTTCTTTTTTTATGTTTTAGGGGAAAAAATGAGCCAAAGTATTTTGGCTCATTGTTTTCCCAGCCCTGGTTTAGAACGGAAGTAATTTGTAAGTATTTTATTTAATATCTAATCTGGTTTACTATAGGTCTTTTAAACTTAAAACAACAGGTATTTGAGGAATGCATCAAAACAATAGCATAGGTTATTTATTCATTCATTTTCAAATATTTCTTTTGGTAATCCTATATTTGTTTAGTGACTTGAAGCTGTACCAAAAATTTTAAATGCCGAATATACTTTTGAAAGGCTAAGTTTACAAAAATATTTATATTTTTTTTTTACAAATTATAAAGCTTTTACGCCATAACTCTGTAAAAAATATTAAAAACTTTATCACGTAACTTTTTACACAAAATACCTTCAAATTATACAAAAACATCCATTCAATATAAATATTCTCAACGTTCGCTTTTGAATAATAAAACAAAATCAGGTATAAACATGAAAAAAATTTTACAAATTAAATAATTTACCTTGAAAAATTCCATAATTCAATTGATCAACCTAAAATACAGGTAAGTAGATATTATTTAATTTGTTGCTACCCTACTAATATTAATTTAAACAAAAATCAAAAGCTAAATTTTTTTTATTTAGCGAAATAAAACATTATATTATAGAATCAGGCCTTATAAAAATGACCTTTTTGTGAAAGTCGCAGCCAGTTGCACTAATTTTTTATAGCTGTCCCCTAACAAAATTTCAAAGTCTCCTCTTTTGAAAAATAACAATAATAATATTTACCATTTTTTAGAAATAATTTTTGTTGAGACTTGACAGTGGCATTGTCATTGGCAAACATTCCTTTCGTAAACGTAGGTTCGAATCCGTGCACAGGAATTTTTTTTCTTCGAAAATTGGAACACTTGTGCAACCACTTTGGCTGAGTGATCTAAGTAGGTAGGCAATACGCCTTAAACGATGTGCCTATAATGGCCCAGGCTAAAAACTTAGATCACCGTGCGAGAAAATCTTACTATGAGTCAAAGCCCAAAACGGCTATGGCGCAGATACATGGGGAAAGGTATGAGGAAACCTCAAACTCGATTGTTGTGTTTTAAAACTGGAATTAAATAACGCGGTTTTAAAGAGATAGTTGCTGTTTTTATTTAAAATTTTTAAGGGATAAAATTTTTAAGACAATATTTTTGTATGTTTCACTTAAGCTATATTCTTCAAATTTTAATTTTTATTTGTTTGTAACGATTATTGTATTCATATGACCTATTCAATTTGTTATCGTATTTTTCACCTAATTAATTTATTAGGGCGATAACAAGGCCATCTAATATAATGTGCCTACATTAAATGGGCTGTAATTTTTAGTTTAAAAAAATGATATAGATTTATCCATTTGAACTTAATAAAATCACCCATAACTTAGTCACAGCCCCTCATTTTTTAATATTTTAGCGTAGAGATTAAAGTAAAGACTCAAGAGCTTGCCTAGCCCAGTGCTTGAAGTCGACCCGGGTTTGATTGAAGTTTCGGGTTAATTTTAGAATAGAAAAGAGGGGCTGGGTGCTTATCTATATCCTTATTGCCTTAAAGCAAATAGCTATAGTTTAGTAACTGAAATAGACATATTTATTATCACATAGTTGAGAGTACTGTTAATCTTGTAGCATAAAAATAAAAATTGCAACATAACAGTTTAGGTTTTTGTTAATATGTGGCTGGACTAGGCCAATAAAATTCAAAAAGGGCCGGGAAGGTACGTATACAAAGGACGCCAAAATTACGGCCCCGTTTGAAATCTAATCTCGCGTTTGTTTTCAATTAAAAAAATATAATTCATGTTATTTTATAAATTGGATATTTGATTTTTTTAAATATGATCAAAGGTGTTAAGTAATGCCGCCGCTATATGTATAATTAATATCATTTATTTCAAATAAAAAATCCAAAATATTTGTGGTATTTAAAGTTTTCTGGAATTTATTTAATTTTATGATCTCGCATTTTTTTGTATTGAGGCTTATAAGTTCTTTTTAATGAGTCATAAAAGATATATAATGGTAATTTGTGTCAATTCAGTCTTTTTAAAGCCTTACAATGCAATGCGCCTTAAAATTATAAATTCAACAAACCTCTTGTATTTGACTTCTTGAGCCAACCTTATATTAAAATATTTAATTTTGAGTAGAAAAATATTTGAATATCCTAAAATATTATAGTTGTAAACGTTTCGCATGAATATTAAAGCTTATATGAATCATTAAATATTTATTAAAACATATTGGACACACCCCCAACCAAAACGGCTTATAATTGGTTATTTTTTTTATCCAATCATATAAATGGATGTAGCAAGCGTCATTTGATATGTTAGAAAATATGTATTGTATGATAAACGACCTTGTGACAATATAATAGCTTTATATTATTTTCATTCGTAATATTGTCATCAGGTCCCCTATGACGTTTCGTATTTCTTTTTTTTTTGTCGAGAGTTAAGATAATGTCCAGATTTATTTGGACAAATATTACAGAATGAATAAATTTATTGGTAATATATTTAAAAAATCAGGCCATCAGATTATCATCAAATAAATTTTTCATGGTCCTTGTCACCTTGGTAGTTTAGACTAAACTCGAAATTAAAATTTAAAAAAAAAATATACACATATATATAGTGTCGGAGGGACGTAACCGGCTAAATAATTCGAATTTAGAGTTTTGGCACCATGAATGATCTGGTTGACCTTATTCGTATTATTGAAAATAGAAACTTTAATTATTGGCTTCCATGAAGTTTTGTTTGTAAACAACAATGTTTTTAGTCAGAAGGTAGGCCTGGCCTGACACACCCCTTTATCTATAGCTTTCGTGATTGGTTGTTTTAAAGCTCACGCGATTTTCGCCTTTTATTTAGAAATATATAATAAAAATCGTGTATTAGGAATACATTTTAAATTTTATTTGAATTAGTATATAAAATAATTTTGTTGTATTCCCAGTAATTAATCCGGATTACCTGTGAGGACATTGTAAGTAATTTTAGAAATTTGTTTGAACCTTAGGAAATTATTGGTTCATCCTCAAAAAGCTATAGTTTTTTCTCACACTAACTTACTACCTGCAGCCGAAAGATTGCCCCGTATTGTCAAAGCAATTTCATTAATAACTTTTCTATAATTATTGGGTTGGTTAGCAAATTTTTTGCCTTGAATACTTTATTAATATTTTAGTTATTTGATATATTATTAAAATACTGGCAAGGCGTAATCTTGAATCAGCTCATAGACCGTGCGGGGTTAGGTCGAAATCTGAGATGGGATTTAAACCTTCGGTAATAGAAGGGGCACTTATTGATTAGAAAAACTAGTAGGGATCGGATGTAGTACTATAAACAATTTAAAGTGATTTTCTAGATACTACTAATCTTGTAATGTAAGAGCCTTTCATCAAATAGTCATAGTCGAGGACCGAAAGTTCGACTAACTCGGTGGATATTGCTCTAAAGTAGTTGGGCGGAATTTGCGGATTGGGGCGACTGGATCTAAATTAGGATGAAAGGAAATTTGGGGCAAACCGCCTTTTTATATAAATTTTTTCTTTTTATCACAGCTGTTATTAATG
Source organism: Acutogordius australiensis (assembly GCA_030555515.1). Classification (NCBI taxonomy): domain Eukaryota; kingdom Metazoa; phylum Nematomorpha; class Gordioida; order Gordea; family Gordiidae; genus Acutogordius; species Acutogordius australiensis. Next base: position 930,622 of record CM060245.1, read on the forward strand.
AGGACTATGCTTAACAAGTTTGTTATTAAACGATTGAGGATATTCTACATTACGCATTTGATTAATAATTTATTTAAGAGTTTTTGGCCGGAAGGAGCCGAACTGGAGGTATGAGCGGGCCCGACTAATTACAAAAACCTGTTGGGTAAGCTTGGCTGGAATAGTATGATCAGGGAACTTCACCGTAAACTCTAAATGCAGGTCCTATTTGTTCTCGCCAAGAAATTTTATATATTTTTTTGACAAAATATAAATAAATATTTTATTCAAGGTAATAACTTAGAGCCTAGCTTAAGACGAAAATAATAAGGAAATAAAAAAAACGTTTTTATTTTTTTTTTATAAATATTTTAAGCGTTTATGTAGTTAGAGGTAAAATTTAAAAAAAAACATTGTGTTTTAATTAATTATCTACAAAGGTAAGTAGAATTTTAGGAACATATGGTTAAAATAATAACGTCCCTTTAAATTTTAGGCTTTCTTTAGTGTAACCTCTTATCAAATTAATTTGGGGAGATACCTAGTCAGTATTCTAAACAAAAATTGCGTTTTAAGTTTTAAATGCAATTTTATAAAGTTTTAGGAATATTTGTTATAGCAATTAAGAAATTAAGTTTTGAAACTTGATTTTTAATAAAGAAAGACACGTTTTCGGCTAAAGTAAATTGCATATAAGACTCCTATTTCAATTCAGATCTGATATCCCCAATTAATTGATTTGGGCACACCTTAAAGTTTTTCCGGTAGTTTGGTTCTCACCGCTGCAAAAATGCTTTTTGATACGATATTCAACCAAGATTGCTTTATTTCAGGGATTTTAATAAGAATATAACATAGAGGATATGCACATTATTATGGATATTAAAAAATTACAAGTTTTGTGGGATGGATGGACGACGGTGAGATGAGTAATTAACAGTAACCGGATATTAAAAGGGTTTGGAATGTTAGATGGTTATTGCAACAGATCACGCCTTCCCTCGAAACACCTGATGTATTCGTAAAAAATTTTGTACAAGGCTTAGCAATCTGATTTTATAGTAGTTTAAACAACATATAAGACATGTTATGACTAAATAATGCACTCAAATATTCTACATTCATTTTTTTTGCTATAAATGACCCAATTATTTCTGCAATTTTAAAATATTTTTTAGTTTTTAGCTTTTTAAGATTGATTTTAATTGTGGATTGCCATTCCTGCATTTAAATGTTATTGATAAAACCTGGTAAAATATTTTATACTGTCGCTTGTTATCCAACCATTTTTTTGCAGCAAATATTTTTTTTCGTTTAGGCACAACCAGTGACCACCTATTTTAAATATTTTATAGACGTTTCACATTTAAAACAATTTTAAGCTAGCATTTAAAGGATAGATTTGAGGTTTTGGTTCAGTTAGGATTAGCTCAACGTTAGGTTAATTAATTAAAGTTGGGTTGGTGTTTGGACAGGAGCATATAAGAAGATTTTAACGCACATCGGACAAATTTTTTGATAAGGTTTGAAAAATACCGCCTTTGACTGCTGCAAGTGTCCTTTTCTCGCACTCATCCCTGCCTATAGTGTCAACTCGGGTTTGCGGAACACGTACCGCTCGGGAATGTGAACACAAAATTGAAATTTGCAGCACGGATTAAACCTTGCAAAGTATATATATATACGGTGCTATCTAAAAATTTAAGGCAAATTTTCTTAGAAAGAACCCCTCGCCTGCGCCTTCACCTTAAGGGGGCCGGAAAAATAATTAAAATGTTTAAGATGTAGCTATATATTCTTCCCGACTAGTAGTTATAAGATAACCTATCAAAACCAATACAAAATGACGCTTCTCTACACCCACATAATAGATTATTGAATAAAATTTTATTGTGCCTAGACCTAGGAATCAGGAATGAGGATGCTCTGAATATTTGAGGAAATATTCCGCCAATTTAGCTAATTCCATATTTACAGGCCCAAAGCCGCAATTCAAGTAAGAGCCTTTCAATTTAACTATGACAAGTTCATGCCAAATTTTTTACAAAAAAAAAAGCAATTAAATTTGAGGTCTCCCCCATACCTTTTCCCATGTAGGACACCATGCCAGCTCCAAACGTTGACTCATATTAAGATATTTCTCGCACGCCGACGATCTAGGCTTTCACGTTAGGGACATCGTTGACCTATTGCCTAACACCAACTAATAATAATTAGTTGCACATAAGTTCTTTATCCAAACAAAAAAAGACCCCTATGGTCTAATTCGGATCACCGACCTCATGCGTTCAAGACAAGAATGTTTGTCACTGAGCAATTCTGAACAATGTTTTGCTATTAAGAACTAACATGTTACTAAAGTGGAATTTTATTAAATAACTTCCCACCCACAAGGATTGGTTAAGGTCATGTGTGATGTTTAGTGAGAATCATATAAATATTACTTAGATTTATTGTTGGATTAAGAATCGCCATGAGGGAAATATAATTAGGAATTTATCGTGGCTTCGGGTCTACCAACCGAGGCTCCTTACACCTTATATATTTTCTTTGTATATGACACACACACAAATTAGCCGTTTGAGAATAAGTGTCAAATAAAAAATTTACAATTTCTACAGGTAATTTCCCTAACACCATCCACGCAACAAATATACATCCTATTAGCCATATTACATTTGTTGAATAGAAGTAAATCTTTTTTAAAGGCGCCACATGAAATATGTATGTCAAATGCTTTAATTTTAAGTAACCTAAATTCAATGGGTGTCCGTTTTGAGAATATTTAAGTTTTCATGTTCTTTTGTTAGTGTTCGGCCCAAAAGACACGCAAAACCCGGACATCTAAATACGTTATGCGAATTTTTAATTGAACCTCCTGGTTAGGGCATGTCAAAACTCCGGAGTCTATAAGAAGTTTATAAACTCCGGAGTTTTTTTATTAAAATTTGCTAATTGATATATGTAATTATTACATATTTAGCTGCTCTTTAATTTAATTAAAACTTTCATTAAATAAAAATGAGTTTTGACTACAAAAATACAAATTCCAATATTCTCAATAAGCTAATGTTTACTAGCAAATTCCAAAAAAGTAAAACTTCGGAACTCTGGAGTTAATGGACTCCTTCCCGACTCCGGGAGTTTTGACATGCCTTACTCCTGGTTCTCGATACATTATTTTTTATAGATTTATGTAATGTATTTGAAATTGTTCAATTCAGTTAAAAGAATGAATGATAGGATATTTCAATAACCTGATAAAACCCGCATGCTAACTTTTGCGTTATAAGCCAGCACAGCTTATTTTTTTTCTATAACGATTTTATCTAGCATTTGTAAATTAAAAAGGACAAACAACAAAGGTGAGAAATATGATGTTATTTATCACAATAATACATTGAATTATAAAATCAAAAAGGTAACTGGTTAAAAATTCGCTCTTGATAATTCAAGTTTGGCCCAGGAAGACTTGTCAACTGGTTGAATACATTGGGGCAGTTTAAGGAGTCAAATAGAAAATTAATTTATCAGCTAAAACACCCAATAACTTTTTTCAAAATCTAACAATTTAAAAATTAGCTAAAAGAATGCCCTGAGGCTTTATTTTGCGATTTATTCGATATATACTTCGTTTGATGAATATCTCTCTATTAAAAAGTAGTTTGTCACAATGTTACGTGCTCAACTTAAAAACAAGTGTTTTTTAATTTCAGGAAATTTACATGATTTCTAAGTATAAATGACTTTTAAGGGCGTAAAAATTTGATTTTTCGACACTTTATAAATGTTTTAAACTGTTTAGTCATATATAACAACTACAACGAGTGGACGTTTAAAAAGTTTCTAAGAAATTTTTTTTTATTTCTCCATTTTCAGCTCCGTTGTGCCACCTTTATACATTATTAAGATACAATCGCAATTTCTTATGTAATTTCAAAATAAATTATTAAATAAATTTATGCTTTTAGATTATTACAAGATAGGAAAAACTGACAAAACGGCCACAGTATTACCACGTGTTGGCCCTGTTAGGTCTATAAGCATATTAACTATCCTTAAGCTTTGCGCCTCAATCTTAATAAATCTTCCTTTCGCGGACCTATTAAATATTACCCCAAACACGTCGACTGTCCGAGGTTTACTTAAAGGTCCGTTGGGACCTCTACCCCGTGATAATAGATTACCTCGGTATTATTTAAATAGCCGCAGCCAATTGGTGCACAAAAATGTATACCATCATACGAACATAACAAAAAACAACTCACTAAATAATAACTTAGATGACTCTCAAGCGATGAATGTTTCTCCAACTCCAACCAAATTTCTCGATCTCCAACAGGATTTTGAATCTAACGGGGCAACACATAGGATTGCTGTTAGAATGAAAAAAAGGAATGTTGAAGAACTTGACAACATCCATACAATTAGACGGGACTCGGCAAACACACATAATTTAATTCTTAAAAAGTTAAAGAATCTACAAAAACGTGAGAAGAGACAAATACTATCTAAGGGTCCACCAAATGACAACATATGTGGGATCGGTAATTTTGATGCCGTATTAGCTGTCACCTCAAACCCTAAACTCCGGATAAAATCTCAACTTGAAACGCTTCCCAAGTTACGGAATCGAGTCCTGTCTGCCCTAAAAAATGCCGATGCCCTATTTAACCAGCTGGTATTATTTTAAAGCATATAATGGGGTATAAAAAATAATTTACATAAAATTATATGATAATCGAAAACCGTATTTATGGCAACTTGCCTTAATTCAAAGCATTTAAACACCTTAATCAGGGGGCCGAGTTTAACACTGTGGCTACTAGGGGTTATATTCCAAATAAATTTTAATTTAAATGAATTTGCCCCTAAATATTTATTGATCTTGGCAAATCCATTTTACACAAATGGAAAACGTACATTGCCGTTAGAAATGGCAAAATTTACATATTTTTACCCCGACGCAACCATAATACCTGCCCAATTTAGGGTTCTGTATTTGGGTGTCATGAAATTTGATTAATTATATCCTATTAACTGAAATTATGTTTATTTTTATCATTTAACAACTGTGTTTTTTCATTTTAAATAAATGAAAAGACTCTAATTACGCACAAAGTTGAAAATTTAAATCATAAGGTTAATAACTAATAAAATCTAATTTTTATATATTTTTTTTAGCCAAGAAGCTTAGTTCTTAAAATTTTGATTTTTTATTTCAACGAAATCTTAAGGTTCAAAAGGAAGATATCCTGTTCCCATTGTGGAAAGAAATGCTACAATCACCAATAGATCGGAGCGAAATAGAACGAATGTGTCAAGCTAATGTCGATGGATCATCCGATCAACGCGTTAAGGTCGATATTGTTAATTTTTTAATTTGGGCCATCAACAGTAATGATCACAAGGTTGGGGCTATAAGTTTAAGCAGGTTCAGATGGATATTTTATTATATAGTAGCCGGTTTTAAAATGCTGTAATTTGTCAAACAGTTAAGCGCGTTCTAAGTTAATAAAATTTCGATATTTTTAAATTAGGAAAAAAAATATCAGTTTAATGTTGAAATATTTCCAAGAGCAAAGTTGTAAAAATATTTAAATTTATCTTTTTTAAGCCTGGCCCAACAGGGCCTAAGCCGCCAAAAATTTTATACCGTAAGCTATGAACTTGTGGCTTTGTGATTACAAAATTTACAGAGTGTAGGTGTTATAATATGCTTTTTTTCGCTATTAAAATTATTATTTCAAGCTTCTTGTAACTATAATTAAGTGTCTAAATGAAATATAGAAAATCGGTCTATAGCCCGGCCAATTTTTTTTCTCTAATTTTAGCCTGGTCAGCCAAGTTGTTTTTTTTACCGTATTTTGATCTCTGACATATCAATAATATATATTTCCTCAAGTGTAATTTATTAGAATTTGATACAAAAAATTATGAGTTATAATCTGATACTAATTTAGAAACGTTTCTATATTTACAGTCCAATCATCATGCCCTCCATTCCAAATTGCAAATTCTCACCTCGGCTCATGGAGTTTTCAGAGGCATTACAGAGGACCGTAAATTGTTTCACGACACATATCAGCGCGAATTTTCGCACGTATATATGCAAAATAGGCTAGTTCTATGCAATTTCAAATTCTTCCTAAAAATTTCCGACATTTTAGATGCAACAGATGTGAATTCGATTAAAAATCATCTTTTAGGCCCAAATCCCAATGTAAATCAATTGTGGCAGTTCAATATGATATCGGTGCTGTATAAATGCGCCCCAGGCACCTCAATAAACTTTGAAAAGTTCCTCGGGCTTACCCAATCTCCTTCAATAAAAAAGTTCTTCAATGATTCCACAGATAAAAACACAGAAAAGGACAATACGACTCAGTTACAGCTGACCCTAGCTAACCTTTTTGTCACGCCCCTGGCCCCCAAAAGTCAACGTATAATCCGAGACGTCTTAATCCTCGATTCTTATAAGAATACTCTAAATCAGCTGATTGACTTGGTTGACGGGGTGATGGAAGGACTCTTACTTTTGCCTGAATCGCTAAATCAACTTAAATTGATCCACGAGTCATCTCAAAGACCAAATATCCAATATTTCGACAACTTTATAACCGAAAAGTAAATTTGCCGAACAAGGTGCTAAAAGATAATTAAGATTTGTAACAACCATATATGTGAGGTTTAAATTTCAAAAGATTGAAAAATTGAAAATACAGCAAAAATGTAGTCGAGCACAAAACGGATTAGAGTTTTAGGTTCCTGATAATGCTGCAATATGACCACAATGCCCTTCCATTCTTACATTCTTATGCATTTATTATTTGATACTGTTTATAATACCAAAATAAAACAAATGCAATAATTTTTATATGTGAATATTAATAAATTTAATTACAACTGGACAACAAAATTTAGACGACCCTAAGCAATATTTATGGCAACTATGGTTTTGGTCACGTTTATGGCGCTGATCACGAATATGAAATCAGAACTTTAGCCAATGCCTCAGATTTTTAGTTAATGGGTGTCAAAGTTGAGATTTTTCAATTTTCAGGGTATTTGGGTCTTCTACATCATAAAACCCATAGGTGGTAACAAAAATTTAAAAATTTAGATAACGGAAAAAATTATTGTTTTAAATTTTACTATAAGATACAATTCCTAAAAAACCTGAAAGCTTTTAGGTAATAACTTTTTTTAGATACGTTTTTTATAAGGAATCTGAATATGCCAATAGATTTTTTGGAAAATTAATATTTAAAAAAAATTTGTGATTTTTTTCTAAACTTTGGGCTCGGTTAAAAAAAAATTGGAGGCATTGGAAGAAAAACTAAGCCCGGGATCGTTAGAAAATTCTATACAACCCCCAAGAAATCGTTTATCTTGTTTTTTTGTTGTCCAGTGTTAACAATTCATAACACAGGTCAATAAAAATCAATAAGTTTGACGAAGAATTTAAACTGCAGGAAAATAATATGATGCCCTGAGCAAGAATATTTTCCGTATTTTGAAATTTGCTAGCCCGGCTAAATTTTTAAATGGCAAAATAAAAAGCTAATTAATTTTGTATCTTTAAATTTTATATTTTATTTAGAAAAATGAAAGAAAAATTTTTTAAATAAAACTGTTATATCAATATTTATGTTTTACAAAACATTTTTTACCCAAACTTATAAATTCAATATTTCATCGGCTTAACATATATTAAAGTTTTAAACAATCAAACTCTTTTATACAAATAATTTTATTTTTTGTTTTAAAATCTATATTATTTTTTTTTAAAATTTTTAAATGTTTATAGCTGGCGAAGTTTTATCAAAAAACGATTAAGATTAAACTTTGGTGGCAGGTCTGTGCCCTTAAGTTAGCTCATTTGTTATACTAAAATTATTTATATGCATGAACTTTTAGGCCAATTATAACTTTAAAAAATTTTGAAAAATTATTATATATTTTAATAAATAAAAAATTAATTTTGGCCATTATTAAAAAAAAATTTGGAATGTATATTAATTCACATAAAAGTAGATAAGAACGAATATTTAAAAATTAAGCTTATTTTTTTTTCTATATAATGAGTTTAAGGCTATATCATGATTTTAGCATTGAACTTCGCGTGAACCCTAAATTAATTTATTTAAAAAAAATATTATTAATTTTAAGGTGATAATTTATACACATTAGATCAATTTCACACATTTAGAAAAAAATCACAATAATTTGCTCTAAATTTCTAAATCTTGAATACTCTTGGGTTAGTATAGGGACCATACCTACTCACGCAACAAAAATACAAGTCTTCAGTGTTATTTTTTTCTTTGTCAAGCACAACGTCCATGTTAAATATTAGGCCTAGACTTTGACCAGGATTAATCTTGTATACATACATCAGAAAAAACAACTGTAAATATTGTTTAATGAATTAATAGATTATTATAATATAGAAGCACTTAAATGGATAGACAATATCATAACCTAACTGTAGAAAGAACGATGAAATTCATGCAATAACCTGTTAAAAAAAAGGATTTACTTAAAAACAAATGCATTTAAGTTCATCATAATAATAAACAATGAATTAAAATCTATAAATCTTTAAAAAAAATTGTTAATTCTCTGTATATATTAATTTCTGAATTCCATTTGATTTATAAAATAAAATGGTTATCATAATTTCTAATTAACATTTTTGCCTGAAACTTAAACTAGGCTGGAAAATATCTTTTATATGTATACCAATTTGTTAAAATATCATCAAGACTTTAAGACCAAAGGTTTTAAAAGTTGTGGCAACAATTGGTATAAAAATATTATCGGAATTCAAAAGCAATATTTTCTTGTCTTTAAAATTTCGGCATTCAAAATTGGATCAAAATTATAATTTGGAAGGGGCTAGAGGGTCAACACAGGTGAAATCCCAAAATAAAGATTTCCCCTTAGAGAAGGGAACAAGAGTTTTTCCATCCGGCCTTTTAGAATTAAAAGATAACCAGGTTCTAAAACACACGGTATATTAGCCTTTTTAAAAAAAGTGGCGATAATTAACCTTATTGTCGCCTTATCTTTGAATTCGACAAACAATGTAAGGGATGCCGGCCAAAACTATCGGTGGGGAGTTTTGCATTTGCTGCAAATGTAAGGGGTTGAAAAAGGGGATTCCTAACCGCAAATACAGCGTATTGAAACGCTTCGTTAGGGAGTAATTGATTATTTAATTTACTGGGGAAAGCCCAACCATTCATGACCGGAATTATATGAAGACAGTGATCTAAGAAGGATTTGTGCGTTGTGTTTTCACTCTTGTAAAGGAAGCAAGAGAGTTTAACGCTAGACACATATCCCAATCTTTTTGATCACCCGTTTCAGGGTATGGCCCCGTTGGCTCGGCCTCAAAAGCCCAGGTAGTTAAGGCTTGAAAAAAATCGGGTCCGAGTTAAAATTTGTGATTTTAAAAATTGTATCCTGAAAGATGAAAAGGACGCAAGAAAAGCGACAAGCGCTATATTACTGGGTGACCTGACCCAAGTCCACCCAACTTGCCTGGTAGGGTAAATTGGATGTAATTATTCAAATAAATTTTAAATTAAAAAGATTTTGAAAAATTAAATTAATTCGTGCTCAAATTTTTTGAGCAGAGAATTAAAAACAAAAGCTCCAGATGTCCGGAAGCAAATTGCAATTGAGGAATTAAAAAACATTTTTAAAAGAAAAACGCCTGATGAAGAGGTAATTTTTTTAAAATTTCTAATTTTTCTCTAAAACAAGTAAATGATTCTCTAAAAATTTTTCAACCGCAACAAAACCTCCTACGGGTAACCCAAGATTATTAAATTCTCATATGAGGTTTTATTAAAGGTTTCAACTATAGAATTTGTAAATGGCGGGAAAGGATATATCTCACATTTGTTAGGGTTAAGAGGATAAGTTTTAAAAAGAAAAGTGGCGTTGGGCTATACTAGTGCTAAGTTGATATCTTCCAGCTTGCCCACATGGTACAGTCATCTAAATACCATAAGTGCAAACGAAGATTTGTTGAATTAGAAATTTCATCTATCAATTTTTAAGCCCAAGGCAAAACAAAGCGCGGACCTAAGGGGTCACCTTGTTGAACTCCCTGTGAGGAAGAAATTATTACATCCTGAAATTTTAATATTGAATCGATTCCATAACTTAAATGTATATAGTTGTATTGGGGAAAATTTTTAAAAAAGATTCGATAAGGTAAGAACGTTCTAGGCAATTAAAAGCGTTTTTTAAGTCCAGTTTAACTAAATATTCGTCAGGATTCATTGATTCTGAAGGTAAGGCGGGTGGCGTGAATCGCTTTCACGCCCCCTTCTATACCAACCCAATTGGAGAGGAGACAGTAGGTTTGCTAAAGGGTTTTAATCCTGCTGCATATAACTTTGAAATAAGAGTCTAAAAACAATAGCTATAGGGGAATTTTGTTCTTTTCTTGGAGGGAAGAACCCAAAAATATGGGGGCAAATTCTAGTGAAACTTCCATTAAAAATAAAATTTATCACTTTGCAAAAATTGTTGATTAAAAACTAGAAGTATCGATTTCTAAAAGGTCCTTTAAAAAATATAGGTCTAAAAAAGTCTAGTCCAGGAGCAGAGTCTGTTGGAAACGTTTTAAGAGCTTTAAGAATTTCATTTGGTGATATTTCCATTTTTGTATTTAAAATTGGGAGAATTTTAAACCTTGATTGAGCGGGCTTAGGGTGTTTGTCTTTTAATTGTTCGATTGTTTCGGGAGTATTGGGTGCAATTGAATTATTGCCTTGGATCCTGAGGGCTCCTTAAGATTAAAATTATTAATTTTATTCGAAATTTTTTTAAAAGATTGGTCGGTAGGCTTATGGGAAGTTTGGAGCTGAAAAGGAGGGGAAAAACAGCTGGTCAAAATTATTAATTTTAGATTGAAGAATCTTGGACAAAGGAGTTCATCAAGGGGGTCTGGGATTCCAATATCAAAGTTGGGAATAAAATTAATTTTCCATATCATGATTAGGGGATTCCACTAAAGTAGATAAAATTTGGAAAAAGAAATTATGATTTAGAAACTCTTGATATTGTAGGTCCACATTTAGAAAATTTGGGTTCCGGGCTCTAATAAAGGATCTACATTTTTATAGTTCTTATTGTTGAAAACTATTTGTTGTTTGGCCAAATAAATTATAATCTTGAGGAAGAGGGGGAAGATCGGGTATTAGTCGGGGATAGGATCAGACGGGGCATTACTAAAGGGCCCGTTTATTGTTCCGGCATCTTTTATCCGGGCGGGAGGATATTAATTATTCTTTAATGAAAATAGCTAAAAAAAAAAATTTTTTTAAAAAAAAAGAACAAATTAAAAGAAATATGACAAATGTGGTAGTGGGGAATCTTAAATGGAAGATTGAAAATTATAGAGGTAAAATTGAGAGGATGGGTAAAAGGTTTTGGAAGATCGATGTTATTATAATAAAATATAAAAAAAAAATAAAATATAAAAAAAAAAATAAAGTAAATAAACTTTTAATAATTAGGGTTTTGGTAAAAATAAATATCAAAGGTATATAACTAATGTGATTGGTTGTAGGGTATATGGGTGCAAGTTGTGTTAAATAATTAATTAAAGATGAAATGATTTGAGTTGTAAATTAGGCATTTGGTTGACTATTTTTGAGATGTGACCAGTGATAAATTTGTAATTAAAAATTCTACTGGGGATTTAATTCTGGGGAGATATGTTATGTTGGAGAGTTTTTTATTTTAAATATTAATAGTTTTAGAAGAGTTGATAATATAAATGTAGGGAAAGGGTGTTATAGAGGGATTAAGTATAAAAATTTAGAATGGAGTTTTGGTTTTTGGTTAAATCTAATTAAACAGCCTGGAAGTTTAGGAGGTGATTATGTTTGAGATTATATCAAACTAGATTTGAGTTTCAATATCATGGTATTTATAGGATAAATTAAAAATTTTTAGTGGACTTTATTCTATGGTTGGAGTAATTTGTCTAAAGGTGAAAGGGCAAGAAAAGAAAATATGTAATATGGAGAAATGTATCTCTATAAATAAGTTAGTAAAAAAATAGTTTTGTTAGGTGAATATGAATAAATCTTTGCATGACTTGTTTATATACACTTGTAAATCTGTAATTATCCTAGAAAATTTAATTTTTGTAGATATTTGTAAGTTGCTGTATTAATTGTTGGAGTTGATCAGTTGTTAGCTGTTGGTGTTGTTGCAAAAAATGTTGGAAAACAGAAGAAGGGTCATTTATAAAATTAGTATTATAATATAGAAGCACTTAAATGCATAAACAATGTCATAACCTAACTGTAGAAAGAACGATGAAATTCATGCAATAACCTGTTAAAAAAAAGGATTTACTTAAAAACAAATGCATTTAAGTTCATCATAATAATAAACAATGAATTAAAATATATAAATCTTTAAAAAAAATTGTTAATTCTCTGTGTATATTAATTTCTGAATTCCTTTTGATTTATAAAATAAAATGGTTATCATAATTTCTAGTTAATATTTTTGCCTGAAACTAAAACTAGGCTGAAAAATATCTTTTATATGTATACCAATTTGTTAAAATATCATCAAGGCTTTAAGACCAAAGATTTTAAAAGTTAAATAACTTGTATATTAATGCCAAAAAAAAAATAAAAATTTCTTGTGTAAAAATTTTTGTTGAACACTTTAAAATTGTAACTGGGTAGGTGTTGTTGTTTATTGCCCCATTCGTTGGAATAAGATTGAGCTTGAGGGCAGCTAAGGATGGATTGATCCAAAGATCTATAGGAAAGATAGGAGGCCCGCGGTTAGGGCATATGAATCAGTGTTGTATATCGTCGGGTGCTGATTTGCAGTCGTAGCAGATATTATTTGAAAATGGGTTGAGACGTGCTCTAAAGTTTGCAAGTAGATGGCAGTGTCCAGACCGGAGTTGAGCCAGGTGGGAACGGATGCTCAAGGGTAAAGTGTTTTCTAAAGAAGATACGGGAGGGACTCGACGTTTGAAACTATGTTGAACGGATAGCTAGCTATGGTATTGTTAACTGCTGAGGTGTGAATACGTTTGATAATCATTTTAGTGAGAATATTTTTGTCAATGAAAGGCTGCATTAGGGTAAAGCATTGAGAGAAAAGGGTTTCTTTCATTTGTCTAGCTGGGGTTGGATGGTGCGTAAGCTCGTGACAAGGATGGTCAGAAGATAAGCAAGATGCAAGGTATTGGTTAGCTAACATCTGACAATGGGCTTGTACGGGTAGCATTTTGGTTTCTTGGTGAAGATGTTCATTCGAAGAGAGCTTGTAACAACCTGTGATGGTGTAAAGGGCAGAAATTTGGGAATGTTGCAAAGTTTGTGCTAGAAAAATTAGAGGACCAGACGGGGGCAACGTAGTTTAGTATCGACCTAGATATTGCTTTATAACTTAATGTGAAAGTTTCCTTATTTTGGCCCCAATTAATCGGCTATGGCCTTTAGTAGGTTGTTCCGTCTGTTAACTTTTTAGGATATAGAATTAACATATTTGTTGAATGTAAGTAAAGGATCAAAGGTTATGCCATCTTAGAATAGTAAAGCAGGAAACATTAGTTTTGCTCCGTTCTTTTAATCACAGGTCAACAAATATTTGTGTCATAAACGTGAACCTTATGAAAACATAAAAGAATGTATCCCCATGATGGCCCAATCTCATATATGTTTTTCGTTTTTTTTAGTTTCTTCCGTCTTTGGCTCCTAAGATCCGTCTATAACAAAAAATGGCCTTTTTTTGACTAAATTATACCCTACAAAGAAAAAATATAAAATACTTTCATGCATATTAAAATCCCTTGTAACTTATATTATTAATCACAAATAATGGAAAGATTTTTTTAAATATCAAGTTCTTACATCGGTATTTAGATGATATAAAATATTTCGCGCCCAAACTTAAATAGAACACAATGTATTATAATTTGGAAGTTTAAATTTAACAGTTTAATTATTGTAAATATCAGGGATTGTTACCGAGGAAATTTTTAGTATCGGTACCGGTTCCGGTACCAGCCTATCTCAAGTACCGGTACTGGGTACTGGTTCCGGTACCGGGTACAATAATTACTGCACTTATAATAACACATATATGTCAGGTTATATTTATTTTTATAAATAATAAATGCAATATATACATATATACAAGTATAATAGACAAAACTTTATTTTAAATCTTTATTTTTTTTTTCATTGTTAGCTTTTTGCCATTGAGGCAGTGAGCTCTTTCAGTTTAAGTCTCCATTTGTTTCTATCTCTACACTCATTTCTATTTAGATTGTGACATCTCATGCTAGCGTCTACCCTTTGAGACCAGGTGAGTTTAGGTCTGCCCCTTTTATTCTTGCCTTGCACTTCAATTGCATTTACCAGATTGCTTAGATACCCGTCTTTTTGCCTCATAACGTGTCCAAACCATCGGAGTCTGTTGATTTCGACTTTATTTTGTATGGGTGTTATGTGTAAACTTCCAAGTATATGATCGTTGCGGATCTTGTCGAAGTAAAATAATTGAATTTAGTAAATTGGAGTCTATTTGATTGCGTAAATCTGAAAGAATATGTCTCAAGGTTGAAAAGGCTCGTTCAACGCTTACCCAAAAATATTATAACTAAATTAATTTTACTTGAGTAGCAGGCACAGCTAAAACAAGTCTAGATAAAATATATAACTCAGGATAGGAGAAAGAATTATCTTCCCAAAATTTTAAAATTGGCAAATCCCTTTGAACTCTTTCGTGTTTTTCAAATAGGTCTAGCTTACCGAAAATTTCAATATCGCTAGCTTCTATTTTGGATTTGTCTCTGCAGGAACTATTTTCAAGAAGAACTTCAAAATCGTCATTGGACGTTTGGGTGATTGTGTTTTCCTCATCAATAATAATGCAATTATCAGACTTATTTTTTAAACGATATAATCTAATCCATAAATCATTCAAATGTTGTCTAGCTATACTCTTCTGTTCATCCGTAAGCAAACAATTCAATCTGGGGTCCAAAAACACGGCTGCATATAATACAGGCGATCTTAAATATTGAGATTCCCTTTTTTTCATAAAAATAATTAACCCTTCAGAACCTTTAATTTTTTTAAGGTCACACAATAATTTTTGCCATATGCCATAAAAATAAGGCATGGTTAATTGTGATTTTTGCAAAACTTGGGTGGTCACATTAACTGGACTTAATATTTGTTTTATATTTTTCAAATTTTCCCAGTCCGAGGTTTCCAATTGAAGAAAAATTGGGAAATCTGAACATTTTGCATGAAGTCTACATAAACGATCAAGCATGCAGAATGTTGAGGACCATCGGGTGGGAATGTCGAGTATTGCTTGAGGCAATTCCAGTTTTGCAAATAACTTTGTAAAACTTTGGGTTCTCAAAGTTTTAACCAATTCTCTTGCTTTGCTTATCAATAAAGATAAGGAAATATCTTTTAAATAATCATGGACAGCCAACTGCAAAATATGAGCAGCACATCTGATACTATAAACCTTAAAGTAAAATAAATAATGTGCAAATAAATTTATTAATACACAAATATTATACCCTTTCATATCCATCATCATTCATAAAATCATTTTCAACCTCTTCAATTTGATAATCATCAAATTTATCTTCCTCAATGGATACATTTAGTAGATTAATGGAAGCAGTCATATTCTTAGCATTGTCTGATGTCATAGTATATATATTTGCAATTGGAATATTAAATAGTCCTAGAGTTTTTTCAATTATGCATTTTAAATTAAAACTGGTGGCTTCTGAATACTCCACCATACCAAGATGCATAATCTTTATATTCTGACCTTTAATATATTGAAGATTTATGCCTAAAAAATAAAACATTTAGTATACCAACAATATTTCTTGTTAATCGTTTTACAGTGTCCACTTTTATGGATACAATTCTATCTTTTAATTCGTCTTTCATGATCTGAGTAATTTGTAGAGCCTCTTGATGTATTAAATTTTTCAATTTATCAGTAGTAATGGCATAATTGTCTAAAGCATCTTTAATAGGATCAAGTATTTTAGATAGTCCAGAGTCATTTAATATACATAAAGGTCTTCCATTAATAGTTGTTAATTCCACTAATGCTTTTTCTAAAAGTTCTTTATTCATTTTTATGGATATATATTTGTTATTCAAGTAAACATCAATGTTTTTCTGTTTAGACTTAATTGTATCAATCCTTATATAGTAAATATATATTTACTTATTATCTTCTTCAACCTTTGCTTCACTGAAGTCTTTAAACTCTTGAAAGTGACGGGACTTAAGGTGTTTAATAATATTAGAATTATGACTACCTTTTAATTCTTTATTGCAAAGATAACAGAGGGTAGTCATTTTTATAAAATTAAAATATTTTTTTAAAGCGCTTTTAGTTGAACACACTAAAAATAACTATATATTATTAATTGAATATAGAAGAAGCACGTGGATAAATTTGAAAAAGTCGGCAAATATGAAATAATGAACTGAAGTGAAAATGAGTTAAATACACCTCTTGATATGTTTTTTTTAAGGCAGCTATTTATATTTTAAAATCATTATAAAAAATTTAGTTGCATCCGTTTTGAAATATATAATTAAATAATATTAAACAAATAATTTTTTACAAATCAAAATTTATGTTAAGTTTTTGAATTTTTCTTAACACTATAAAATTTCCGGAATATTAAAAATAGTTTTTTATAACAAATGAAACATCTAAAATATCAAAAATAATAAAATAAAATTATTTTAGTTTATATGTTACAAAATATTAAAACTTTTTATAAGTTTGACTTAAATATTCTTTTGCATATTTTGATATAAATTTTTTATATTATACATATTGTGCATCTTCATGCTAAATTTTAAGATAATATCTATATTACTGAGCTAAAAATTATATCGCCATTTAGGTAATTTAGGGAATAAAGCAACTATCAGACCACTTAGTGTGGATTTCTAGCCATTATATTTTAATTAAAGTATTTTTAAGCTAATAATGTATTTTGGTACCGCGGAACCGCTTTTTTCAATTTTAGGAACCGGTACCGGTTCCGGTACCGAGCAACCCTCCAAGTACCGCGGTTTTCGGTTCCGGTACCGGTACCGGTACCAATCCCTGGTAAATATGCAAAAATAAAGTTTTAATTTATTTTTGTTTTTGAATCTTTTTTGTCTTTTTGACCTTTTTTTCTGAAATTTTCAATGTTTATACCTGACAAACTAGGTTCGATTAGGAAAAACGGTAAACGGATTTGATATTTCCTAAGATGGCAGGTTTGATCTCTGAAGTTACCTCATAACTCTCAAAATATAGTTGACCTGATTAATAGTTAAGCCAGATTAAAAACGCACTTATGCTTTTTTTTGAAATTAGCGATAGAACGACCATTTTGTTGTGTTTTCTTTTAATTTTGAAGGGCAATGTAAGATATATGACTAAAATGATAGGTAAGAGACCTCATTTTAAACCAATCTCATGCGCAAATAAATATATATATCAACATTCCTTACTAGCAACATATCGTGTTTTTAAGGTGACATATTAAAATAATTGAATACGTGTTATGGCAAATTGATATAAGAGGTCTTAACATATCTCCTTAAAAGTCATAGCGTAACTCCTACGGACTTAAAATTCACTTACCATGGGCAATTTTTAATATTTTAAATTAATTACATTAACTGTAATATAATATGAATTAAAATATTTAGAAAACATAAATAGGCTAAAAATTATTTTTTAATAAGTTTTTTTTATGGATCATTATAAAAATGTATCCACTACTAAAACAAAATAAATGAATAATTAAGTTTGTTGATAAAATTTAATTGATGTAAGGCAAAAAAAAATTTATATATTTTCTACTATTTTGTGCTAATATTTTTTGATAATAATTTATAATTTGTTAAAGAGCACGTGTTTTATATCCAAAAACTTATAGTTTAAAACCCTTTAGGTATAAAGGTTTAAATAGAATAATAAATCCGAGTTACAAATTTTAAGCCTAGCGGTTAATTTTTGGTTAAATTATAATTTTAGTATATATACAAATGTTATATATCTACATCAAAAAGTAGCATACAACAAAATTTAATTGTAATTTTACATTAATGGTTTGATTACATGCCTTAACTGTCAAGCAAAACTGTACATAGTATGCAAGTTTAATTAGAGTTAGTGAGCAATAACAATTAAATCTGCTTGTTAGCCAATTTTGCAAAAAGGCAAAAACAGAATAAATTATATACATGTGTTAAATTTTTTTCAACTTATTTAAACTTTTGCCTTTATTTAATTAATAAATTGCTAGTAGGTTACATTGCTATTGATTTTGTGAATTTAAATAGACCACAGCAGGTTGCAACTATATATTGTTCGTTAGTGATATGAGTCATGAGCGAAACAAATATCACAAAAAAATTTGTTGAATCCGAGGTAAATTTTTATTTAAATAAGTATTTCATTTTATTATTATAACTAAGTTTTGCTTTAGACTCAAACTGATGAAACTCCTTTGCCAGTGACTCTTGGCTCTAGGCAACCACAAAATTCTCCATTGATAACACCAATATCACCACCAAATCTAACACTTACTGATGAATTACTAGCTAGAAATTTACAAATTCAAGAAAATTCATGTATATTACAGCCCCAGAACCATATTGGCAAGCTAGATTTAACTGTTTGCCAGGTTAATATTTTAAACATGATTACTGAATATCATAATTATATTTATTACCCTGTTTTAGGCTACACTAACAAAGGCTCACACACCATTGAGCATACCTTTTATTAGAATGGATCCTTATGTTAAAATTTTACTGGGAAATTTTATGTTTGAAACTGCAACCGATTATAATGGTTCAACAAACCCTGCTTGGAATCAAACTTTATTTTGGTATTTGTTTAATATTTCTTACACACTACAACTCAAATTTTTACATGTAATTTTTTTATTTAGTTATGTTCCTCAAAAATATTCATCAATGCAAGTGGAAGTTTATGATGAGGTTAGTATATCATTCAAGGTTCAAATAAATTTTTTTAATTATTTCATTTCAAAATAGCCAATAGAAATTTTTAATTGTTATATCTAAGTTATATTTGGCAAATTGAACAGCTTGATTGACAAGATTTGGGTTTTAAGTGAAAGTTAGAGTTAATGTTAAAGTAATTGGGGTTTTTTTTATTGTTTATATTAAAAATTTACCAAACAACCATATTTTAGCTTTCTCAAGAACTTTTTTCTCAAACCAAACCACATATATGCCAACACTTTCTGCTTTAAAGGCTAAACAAGCAATAAAACTTTTTAATTAACATTTCTTAAAAAATGCAAAAAAAAAAAATCCAAAACACATTTGTGATTACCATTATGATCTAAAAATAAATTTAGAATTTGTCTAATCAGCTGTAAGCAATACAGGGCAAGGCCATCTTTTAATGTCTATATTTAGATATATGCAAAAATTAAAATAGTGGCAACATATTTATAATCAATTCAAATTTGACCTAAATACAACATTTTTTTATTAGCAATAAGCCCATATATGATGCATTTTTTTTAAATAATTTTTGTTTAATTTATGTGTATATAGTGAGGTTAAATAATTTGGCAAATAATAATTTTTAACTTCTTATGTTATCTTGAATAGAGATCATTTTCACAAGATGAAAAAGTAGCTTGGGCCTTGATTCAAATTCCTGAAACCCTTTACAACAATGTCCAGGGTGGAATTGAGGATAGCTGGTATGATTTACAAGGAAAGAATGGTGAACCTGCTGGCCGCATACGAATTATTATTAATTTTATAGTAAATACTCATTTTTAACATTTTAATTACATTAGCTTACCAAATTTTTGAAACATTTGAGCTTACTTTAAACCAGACCTGCCATCATTTGGATTTTCAAATCCGTTTGCCATTTTTTAATCACTATATAAGCCAGCTCACCACATTAAATTTTTGATAAAATATTTAAAATTACAAAAATGGAAATTTTTTTTAATATATATCTAAAAAGAGCCTGTGAAATAAATTCAAGATTTAAATATTTTCAGTTGAAAATCAACAAGCTTTGGGGAATATTCTGTATAATTTTAATGCTGATGTTTAAGCTTTTATACTAAATTAAAGTAATTAATATGAGAATGCATAATTAAAGTTTTGGGTCCAAATCAAATTTTTCTTAAATACTCGGTTTTAAAATTAGTTTATACAATTTGGCCATTTCTTTTTAATTTTATTTATGAAAGCTTATGAAAAATATTTTTCGGCAAAACATATGAGATAAGGTCATCTATTTTTTAATATTTGATCGACATGCTCTATTTTTATATGCAAGCTTAATTTACCAATATATTTATTAAAAGTTAATGTTTATAATATACAGTTTATTTTTGTATTAGCCTTCTTCCATTCTAAATTCAACATCCACGCAAAATAATTCAAATCAAAACCAAAATGAACCACTACCACCTTTGCCTCCTATTCAACCTGCATTAACCCGTAAAATTTAATTTTATTTATGTAAAAGCTCATATGATTTTTAATAAATCTATATATTAATTATCAAACAACGTATGTAAATATTGATAAAATTATAATTTAATAATATTTTAGCTGAACAATTAGATGCAGAGGTGAAAAAATTTAAGGATATGTTCCCCAACCTTGATTCAGAAGTTATAAAAACCGTGTTCGAGTCTAACGCGTTTGATCAAAACACAACAGCTAATGCTCTGCTTACTCTAAATGAATCATAATGATGATATTTTTGCAATATTTTTTGATAGCATAATTTATTTTATTTTAATCTAGTCATGTGTAAATTTTCGCATATTAATATTTCATTTAATTATTATTTATTTAAATATTACTTAAAACCGTTATATTAAACTCTTATTTAATTTAAAAAGTATGGTTAAAATGTCAACAACTTTAAGTTATCGTAAAAATATTTAATATTCCAGATTATTTGTTGCAATATTTAATTTCATCCATTTAGTTATGAAATTATAAAACATTATAGGTCACCAAAAAAATTAACTGTAAATTTGGACATTTTAGAACATATTATAAAGCCAAAACCATCCAAATTTCTTGTCTTTTAAAATTTTTATGGCCTATTAAATATGTAATAGAAGCCTATTTACAACAACAAAATTTGGTAGTCGACAAAAAAAGCAAATAAATTATAAGGAAGGGCACAATTTTTAGTGCAAAATTAGGGAAGTAATCTTTGTCCCAATTGAATGTTTAAAAATGTCTATATGTATGATAAACTCTTTAAAAATTGAAATTTAAGTAGATTTTTCACATATATTAAATAAGTGTTGTTTAATAAAAAAGGCTATTGATAAACGACAGTTTTATTTTCATAAATGCTTTTAACTATTTACTTTACCTAAATTTCATTTAAAATATACCTTTGTTATGTTTATTTCTAATAGTAAAATTTTATCCAAAATTTTATTTCAATACTCCAAATATTATTTAAATGTAATATTCGCTAATATATTTGTTAGGTGATTTTTAATATTTATTCAGCGTTTGTATATGAATACAATTATTTTTGAGCGTGTAAAAGAGAAAATTAGTTGGTCTGGCATAAATACTAGTAGAAAAATTGGCAAACAAATTTATATTATTTTCGTTTGACCTTGTATGTTTTTTATTTATAGTGTTAAATTAGTTTAAGGTGTTTAATTGTATTTACAATATTACAAAGGCAAAGCATGCTATCTTATCGAACAATGGAAAATAAATGACTATATATTACAAATAATAGAAAATGCTTTTTAATTTATTTCAAGCAATTAAATTATTTTACACATAATTGATTTATATAGCTAAATATTTTAGCCAAAGTAATTTTATATAAAATTTTTCCATAACTAAACATATTAACAAATGTTGTAAAATAAATAATGAATTTGCGAAATCTTTTTATAAAAACAGTTGATAAAAATTATTATTAATTTGTTTAATGAAGTTTTTTATGGCCATTAGAATGATATTTTACATTAAATTGCCTTAAAAAAACAAGCCGGTTTAGTTTATAAAACTATAAATTTCTTTTTAAATTCAAAAATATATAACAATAGAAAAGTTTATGCGGGTTTTTTACCAAGTAATTCGGGAAAGTGGATGCAATGTAAAATAGACTTTATCTGTTTAAATCACGAATTTTACATTTAAGCAGGATTTCGAACATCTTTAATGTATTTGTTCTTATTATAATTAAATTACAGAATATATTTATATTGCTAATTAATTTTGGGTATGTACTTTTTTCTATATATTTCTTTGTCATATTATATTTTAAATATTTATCAGTTGTTTAGGAAAAAAATTTTTAGAAAATATTTTTTGATGTGTGAAAATGAATATATTTAGCAAATAAAATATAATCCATATTGTAATTTTAGACTAAATTAGGGCATGTGCAAAAAATAATTATTTTTAGATGTTATATATACATACTTATTAAGTAAATTTAATAAATTTAAAAATGAAAACTATTAAAATAAATTACGACAATAAAATTATAAATATTGTGTAACAAATGCTTTTGTGAGGAAGGTTTAAAGGAATGAGTACCTAGCCAAGACCATTTGCTTTTTTAAATTCATTATTTCCCAATATATTTCTTTTTCTAAAGATTAAAAAAAATATATGAATATAAAATTGATATTTTTAAAAGTGCATTTTTAGTTAAGTTTTAAAGTAACAAATAAAGTTATTTCTTTCCTCTTTTTTGTCATATAATTCAATTTTATCTAAAACAATTTTTTGGCATAAAAAATAAAAATAACCATCAGTTTTGTTGAGCAATCCCTTTTCAATGTAACGAACATAACTTAGCATATCACCTACAGAGGCAATCTAATATGTAATATAAAAAAGGTAATAGAATTCATCATAAAATAAGTCATTTTTTAATTACTTTAAAAATACAATCTAACCTATGCAAAATTTAAAACTCAAGATTGTTTTAATATTTATGATAATATGCTATTTTTAATTATAACACTTCTACCAAACCCGTTTATACC
The DNA here is from genome assembly GCA_030555515.1 of Acutogordius australiensis. Lineage (NCBI taxonomy): Eukaryota > Metazoa > Nematomorpha > Gordioida > Gordea > Gordiidae > Acutogordius > Acutogordius australiensis. The sequence goes on from CM060245.1 coordinate 953,720, forward strand.
ATTTTTAGGAACAATTTTTATGTAAAAACGTAAAAGGACACACCAAAATCTTATAAATTGTAGCCCTAGACCATGATTACATTTTCATCCTGATATTTTTGTATTGTAGATCTGTGTAAAAATAAATACTAATTGCTATTTAAATACATTTTTATACCCTATTTCGCGAATTTTGATCAATGTCATAAGATAATCCAGAATCTTCGAATTTGATTTTATAGGGGCAGGCTTTAGTTGTTTGAGATAAAACGCAAAGCCTGATTGCATAAAATAATAATTGAGTATTAAAACTATTATATAACAATATCATATCATTTCCAAACCAAAGAATAACTTAATTATTTAGGAAAAAAATAAATAAATAAAATTTCTTTTTGATTTCACTGAAATTTAATAATTCCAATGTTTTAGTTTTAAACTTTGGGTACAATATATATAAATAAAATTTATTCCAAAACCATTAGGTTTGCAAAAATTAAATTAGCAAATTATTCATACACAGGTCCAAGAAAGTTACTTAAAAATTTGAGCCTATGAGTTGGTTTTAAGTCAAATAATATTTCAGAATCCTAAATGCTTTAAAAATGTAGAATTTCATTTTTTTACATCAAATAAATTAAAATCTAAGCTTTAAATATGGTTCTTCATGGCCAGGGGAAAAATTTTAATAATAAATAACGTTAGTTGCCATTAATATGTAAACTTGTCATTTTGTTTTTCGCTAATATTAAATTTAATCCTCATTTACTTGGGCGTAGAAGCATCATCTGGATTAGGAGAAGATTCAATAGCTAACGAGTTTTCCTCCAAAGCGTGTAGAAGTAACTCACTTAACTAAATAAATTTATATTCCAACAATAATATTTAATATTATATATGGAATTGTAGATTAAAGTTTGACATTCATTTTTTAAAACAGAAAAAAATGTATCAAAATTTTGTATGTAACACAGTAAATATTTATTTTTAATATGATATTTTTACCAGCAACAATAATTATTGTGGTATATTAAGCCTTAATTTTTATAAAATACAATTGACTTATGTTTAATTTGAAGCATGTAAAATATCTAGGCGCTACAAAAAAGCTGTTTTGTTTTTGCAACATAAAAAAATAAAATATTAGGGACAATATAGTTAATAATCATTTTTTTCATTTTTGTCATTTTATAAAAAAAACCGCACTTACTTGTTTAAAAATTTAAATATTTTTAAACTTAAATTTAAAAATTGATTGGTAGGCGAAGTTAATAATGAAACCTTGTTATTTTTGAATTCTAAGGTTGGTAGGATATCTTGTTGATAGAGCCGTTTAACAAAAGGTACATCTGCGTATTTCAACTTGGATTCCTTTCCTAACGGATTGGGAATTTCAGAAGTAATCAATTTATGCCACGCGATAAATTCTTCGTAATAAATCGGGTCAATCTTAGATGTTCAAGATATATATGATTAGTAATAATTTAATATGTATTTTAACATATTGACTAAAAGTTTTTAGAATAGATTGTGCCAATATATTTTAGTTAAATTGTGTAAAGGGCATTATGAAAAATCGTTTTCTAATCTTTTTGAAACAAACTTTGTATGTGTTTAAACTAATTAAAACTGTATTAAATGCTAACAAAAAAATAATTTATTAAATAGACAATTAATTTTCCTGCTTAAAAAATAAAACTGAGTGTTAAGAGAGTGTTTTAATTAATCGAAAATAAACAAATAGCACAGGTCAACAATTAACGTCAGAAACGTGAATTTTATAAAACATAAAAAAATGCAATCCGATGATGGCCTAATCTTATATATATTTTTCGTTTTCTTAGTTTCTTCTATCTTTGGCGCCTTAGATCCCTCTATAACGAAAATTGTCCTTTTTTGACCAAATTGACAGATCTAAGTATAACCTAAGAAGTAAAATTTTAAAACTCTTTTTTGCATATAAAAATTCCTTGTAACTTATATTTTCAATCACAAATAATAAAAAATAAATTATATAAATACATCAAGCTCTTACATCGGCATTTAGTGCAAAATATTTCGCGTCCAAACTTGAATACGACACGATATATCATCGGATTATAATGAAAATATTAATTGAAGTTTGAATTTAACAGTTTAACTAATGTGAATATGCAAAAATAAAATTAACATTTTTGTCTTTGAATCTTATTGACCTTTTTATCTAATATTTTGAATGTTTATAACTGACTAATTAAGTGTGATAAAGGAAAACGGTAAACGGATATGATATTTCCTAAGATGGCAGGTTTGATCTCTGTAGTCAACTCATACCTCTCAAAAAATTGTTGACCTGTGTAATTTTTAATAATTAATTTTAATTTATTAGTGAAGGGCTGAAAATATTTGTTCGTTTGATCTGCTGGTAATAATTTAACTGAAAGTGCGACCTTTAGATACACTAGTATTTTTTTAAAATGTGGATCATGAGTGAGAACAAGGCATAATAATATAAAAAATAAATTGTCCCAACGATTTCATTATTTTTTTAATTTGGCACATACAGTATTAGTAATACCTGTACAAAAACCACCTCCTCATTCTTTTACTTTAAGGCCGCCATACTAGTTAGGGTTAATACACATTTATCCCAAACATTAACGAGTGCATGGCTATTTAGGTTGTATTGTGAAATACAAAATTAACTTCATAATTCTTCCATCCATCAAGGGTTTGATTGCTGTACGAGGTACTTAAGGTATCAATGGCCTCTTGAAAATTGTGGCTGTTGGTGTATTCCGAACACTTTTTTCGGATATTAGTTTTCTGGTAAGGTGAATGCAAAACACCTATAAATTTGGTGAAAACGTATAAAAAATGGTAAAATATCTTTCTCCAACTCGTTTTAATCATGACTTATACGTGAAAGCTTTGCCATTTTAAAATCCAGCGGGTGGATGCGCAAAATGAGATTTAACACATAGGGTATGAGTAAAAATTGGACTGGTTTTCAAAATATTTTATCTGAAACCAAAATAATTACTAACCGGGATCAACGCTCCTTAATATGAGTGTAGAAAATAACAAAGCATGCATGCAATACATTTTTTTTAATAATCTTCTGTTAGGAAAAAATTTATAAATCTAAACGTATGGCAATTGAAACAACTCTTTCAAATTGATGTATAAATTTATGAAAAATTAAAAAGGTTTAAAATTGCAGCAAAAAATTATATATTAAATTGAAAGAGGAATGGGAAAGGTTAAAATTATTTGCATAATCATTTGTATATTTTACAAATGTAGTAACATTAAAGCCCTTTTAAAAAATGTTATTAATTTTTTGGGGCTTCTAACCAATTGACTTAGCAGGTATTATATGGCCTAATTAAGTATTAATATTTAGGATTTTCTCTAAATACCCAAATAGATACTGCTCTAAAATCTTTAATTTGCAATGATTAGCATAACTTTTTATTTATTTACCAAATTAATTAAAAGCACATGCTTTGATAATATTAAATGTACATTTATCTGGTAGACTATTGGCTTTGTTCCATTCTGCGCAGCCATTCGTAATTACAGGATTTTTTTGCAAATTGGTAATGCCAAAACTAAATAGTCCCTTTTTTTCCTCTATGACAGATGTGGACCTTTTGTGAGCTTTGTGATCTTTTTGTGGTGGCCTAAACATTGTAAAATATTATGGGGAAGATTAAAAAACTAGTTAATGTCATTTTCTAAAATAAAATAAACATTAAATTACACAATTCAACAAATTTCAATGAACCGTGAATTTTATGAAACATAAAAGAACACATATTACCATGATGGCCTTATCTCATATATCAAATACGTTTTTCTTAGTTTCTTCCAGCCTTGGCTCCTTACATCCCTCCATATCGAAAAAAGGCCTTTTTTGACCATATTGGCAGATCCAGAATAGCCTAAAATGGCAAATTAAAATACCCCTTGTAACTTATATTTATCATATCGAAGAAAAATAAAATTTTTAGTACATTAAATTCTTTCAACAGCATTTAGATAATACAAAATATTTCGCGTCCAACTTTTAATATGACACGATATATTAGCCTTTTTTAATTAAAGTTTTATTAGAAGTTATTTAACAGTTTAGCTTAGGTCAACAAATTTTAAGAGTTTGAGCTAACTACAGAGATGAAATATGCCATTATAGAAATTCAAATTTGTTTACTTTTGTTCTAATCAAATTTAGTTAGTCAGCTATAAACAATGAAAATTTTAAAAAAATGCCAATAAACAAAAAAGATTCAAAAACAAAGATAAATTGAAGAACTGTTAAATTAAAATTATAATATTTTCTTAAAGACCAATAAAATTGTTGGAAGGAATTAAGTTGGAACTCAATAAAAAAATTTATTTCATATTACACAGATAACAAATTTTTGAGAGTTATAAACTAATTACCGATATCAAAAACTTAGAAATTTACAAATCAGTCTATCGTTTTTTTTAATTAAACTTAGTTAGTAAGCTATAAACATTATAAAAATGTCAAAAAAACCAAAAAAGAAAAAAGAAAAATAAGTTTTTTTTGCATATTTATAATAGACTTCAATCATATTTTTATTGAAAACCATAATATGTTGTGGTATCAAGGTACAAACGAAATATTTTGTATTATGTAATTACTGATATAAGAGCTTGATATATATTTTTATTAGGATTAAAAAGAATAGATTATTGGATTGGTTTATGGCGGGACAATTTTAGGGAATTTTCATCCTGGTGGCTAGGCCACCAGGAGATAATTTGTACAATTAGAAGTTTAAATTTATAATTTCTTTATCAAAATAGTCAAGTAAAAATAATATTATATATTCTATATTTAAAAACTAATTTTTTTATAAAAAAACTATGAATTTAGCCCATCAATCAATTAATTGTCTAATATTATAATCCATTAATATTACGGGCCACAACAATATTCTAATTATAAAAATAAATTATTTTAAAAATTTTTTTTAATTTTTCTTTTTGAGGTATATTTTGATCTGCCAATTTGGTCAAAAAAGGCCATTTTCGTTATGGATAGAAAGGAGTCAAAGCTAGAAGAAACTAAGAAAAACAAAAATATAATAAAATTAGCCATTATGGTTTCATGTTTCCGTCAATTCTGACATATTTTTGTTAACTTGTGTTATTTGAGATTACTAAAATTTAAGCAAATTTTTTTTTATAAAAAAGGTTCTTGAGTTTTTTTATAATCTGAGGTCACAAAATGTTATAAGTATATTTTTTGTAGAATAGATTAAAAGAGTTAAAGGTGGAAGAAATTACAATAAATATAAAATATATAGATATATATAAGGCCAATGGGTATGCATGCTTTATGTTTTCACAATTTGAGCATTGATATATGTTAACATAGCCAATTATAATTATGGGACAAAATAAGTTTACTGTAACCTACAGTACATATAAAAACACTAGTGTTTTAAACTTTCTTATTCAAGCTTTTTTTAACATTGTCAATTTTTTAATATGATTATTGATGTATTAACAAAACACCTTGATTAAACTAAAAATTTATCAAAATTGTTTATATAAATAATTAATCAATAAAATTCACTTATTTTTCATTTAAAGCAAAATAAAAATAACATTTAAAATTTCTAAAAATATGCTTATAAGTGTAAGGAAAATTTTATATTTTTACATTGCAATCAGGGCTGTTAATCTGACCCAGGGCGGGTCGCTGACCGCAACCCACCGGCGACCCAAAACCGGGTTAGCGCCCAAAAACGACCGGGTCAAACGCCCGGTCGTTTTGTTGAAAATTAATAATAAAATAAAGAATATTATTTTTTACCCTTTTATGTGTGTAGAGGGGAAAAGAAAGAGGGGTTTCTTATGTGTTGTGAGAAATTATAAGAGTTTTTCGTAGTGCGTAGATTGTTCTCTTACTTCCATAAAGAAAACAAAGGGTAAAGTTGTAAAATTATAATTTACCCTTGAAAATTTTAAGACTTCTTATTTTTATTAGGCTTTTTCAAAATTTTTTGATTTGGATTACCTAATTCTGGTCGATAATTAAACATAGGTTTCAGATATTCTTGTAAATATTTAAAGACCTCTCTCTACCTATTTATTCAAGAAAATCCTATTTTAAATCAATAAAATATTTGTCAAAATATATAAATTATGCATTTATAAGGTCTAGAAACCTGTAATTATTTAAAATTAATGTATTTTAGACAATCCAAATTTTAATCTTAAAAAGGAAAATAGACGCTATGAACTATTTAATTATGTAATAAATGTTAATTTTTATTATTAGAAATACATTTTTATAATTATTTATCTTTTTAAACAAAGAAATAATAATATTTCTATAAATTTCAATATGCCGCTATTTCTATAGACCTGGTTTAAACCAGAGATCCGCAGCCGGCCCGGAAACCCGGACCCGGGTCCGGGCCGGGCCGGCGCTGACTGGAAAAAATTAACATCCGGGCGGGCCGGGCCTGACATAATAATTTTTCTCGCCCGGGCAGTGAATTGCCAATGCTTTTTAAATTAGCTGAAAGGACATTGGCGATTCCTGCTACCTCAGCTACCTCCGAAAGAATTTTCTCAATTGCTGGACGAGTTTTTGAGGAGAGGCGTACCCGGCTGGCTCCAGAGAAACTCGACATTTTATTATTTTTATATTCAAATTTATAAAATGTGATTTTGGATACTCTTACAAATTTTTATTTTTATAACAATAAAAATTTTGATGTATATTCATTTTTATTATAGAGTTTGCATCTATATAAGTACAAAATTTAATTTATATAAATTGAACAAAATTTAAGATAAATATTGAAAATTATAAAAATAATTAAACCCAGATTTTAGCTAGCCGGGCTTAAAATTTTTCTTCCGGGCCGGGCTCAAAAATTTAAAAAAAAACGGGTTGGGCCGGGCCGGCGTAAAGGCAAAAAAAATTGAACCCGGGCCGGGCCGGCGTAAAGGTAAAAAAATTAAACCCGGGCCGAGCCGGGCTCCCAAATTTTGGTTTTTGCGGATCTCTGATTTGAACATATAAAATTCGAAAAAGGTTTTTATACTTTGCTAGATATAAAAGTAGGAAAATATTGTAAGAAAGAAGTGAAGTTGTATAAACATGTTTATATATAAATATCTTGTTTATAATTTTGATGAAATAAAACGTAAAAGGGGGCAAGGGCAAATTATTGCCAGACGAACTTAGATCAAAGCAAATAATGCAACGTTAGGCTATTATTTGAATTATTTTATAATTTTCAAAAATGTGGGATACATTTTTCACCCAAACATACAATAACAAAAGAAAGTGTAACTCGTGTAGCAAAGTCTTTTCCTTGAAAACGTCAACAAGTAATTTTTTGTATCTATATAATTAGCTCATTTAAAACACCACATTAAAAAACACCATCCTGAATTGGCACCTTCATCAAATAATAATTTAGTTTCAACCAACATATCAAAAATGGACCAATCGCTTTTCGACACATTGATTCTGAATTTGATAGTGAACTTGACCCTACCATTTAACATAATAGAAAAAGAAGATTTTATAGCGCCGTTTAAATTTTTAAATGGATCTGTAAACATTTGTTGCCGCCAGACCCTCAAAAAGCAACTCAATGCAAGATTTCTGGATTTACAACAAAGATTCATCAAGCTTTTAGAATCAATCAGTTCTATAAGCATTACTTCAGATGCTTGGTCATCACCTGATGGAACTTCTTACATTTCCATCACAGGTAAATTGTTTGTTTAAATGTTGTAGGACATTATTTAAAAAGTGACTGGACAAATGCTTCACTGCTAATTGATTTTGTCCATTTCCCACATCCACATTCCGCAGATAATATATGTGATATTTGGAATGAAGTTTTAACAAAGTATGAACTTAAGGATAAGTAGGTGGGAATAGCCACTGATTCGGGTATATATATATTTGATTTATATTTAGAATCATCAATGATCCGAGCTGTAAATGTAACAAAAAATAATTTTAAAGCCCTTTACGCCAAAACGCTTCCTTCAATGAGGTTATTTATAATTATTTATATTTTTAGATGCCTCTCTCATGTCTTAAATTTATGCGTCAAAGCATCTCCCATTGAATGTTATTTTTCAGATGTTGACACATTTGTTAACAAATTCCATAAATCTGAAAAACTTAAAGAGTTTTACCTGAAATCTGGAGCTTCACTGATACCACAATATGTGGAAATCTGATGGAGCTCTAGATATTTAACATTGGTCAAGTTATTACAAGTAATTATAATATTTTTATTTTTAGAATGTACCACACATTAACTGTCTGCCCGGGGATTTTAATTTAAGTTTAATGATGAACGGGCAGCAGTTAAAGGTTACAAAAAATTTTTGGAACCTTCTATCAATCTTAACGAATTATTACAGAAAAGGAACATAACGTTTGGATTAGGCGTTATGTCCTTTAATAACCACGTCGAACTCATACGAAAGAACTTGAATTGTAGTCCTCCTGACTCTTTTTTATTCAGGGCTGCAAATTCTTTTATTTTGAAATACGAAAAATACGAAAAGTTATTTAGTGAAGAAATAATTTTTCTAGGTAAATTTTTTTTATTTATTTTATAGGATATGTTTTGGACCCCAGAATTAAAACGGTCTATTTGAAAAAGGATTTAAATATGGCATGCCACGAGAATGATTTCATTAGTTTAATAAATAAACAAAAACCCTCAACAAACCCGCACCCTTCGGGAAATAAATATGATGAATTTCTCGACAATATATTCGATGACTCGTTCCGTAGTCAAGAGTATATAATTATTATTAAATTTTTTTTAATATTTAATATTTACATATTTAGTTATAGTCAAACAATAAGTGATGATAACGAGGATCCAGCACAGACCGAATATCATACATATATTAATTCCCCTATAATTAGTTATAGAGAAGACCCTTTGCTCTGGTGGTCCCAGAACAAAAACCTTTACCCTAGAATCTCAATGATTGCTAAATCATTTTTGACCCTTCAAGCCACCTCAGCTGAAAGCGAGCGGGTTTTTAGTAGCAGTGGAAGATTGATAACAATAGACCGAAACAGTCTCGGAGTAGACACGGTGTCTGAACTGATGAAGTGTAGAGCTTGGAAGGATTTATGAAAATATAATTATTTATTTATGTTCAAGTTTTTGTTTATGTAAATATATTTTATATGTAAAACCAATAAAATTAATATACCTATATAAATATATTGTTGTTTATTTCAAAAAATGAATAACAAAATTATAAGTAAGCACTTAAGGAATAATAGCTAATTTTTGTTCATTATTTTTTTAAAAAAAAAAGGGAGGTATCAAGTGGATGTGGACAAGGGGCCACTTTTCAAATCTCATCTATGTAAAGTTTTAATAAAAAAGTTGAATATTTCTAAATTAAATCTCTAAAAAAGGCCAAAGTGTTGTTAAATCGATCTTCTCAAAATTCCGGAAGGGGGAGGGGGTTGGGCTAAATTTTTACTGTTCTTTTGTAAATTCTAATTAGAATAATATAAAATAGCTTCCTATAATTAGATATTTTCCATTAATATCTGAAAAACAAGATTAAAATAGTATTTTATGCATAAAAATGCCTATAACAGCCGATAGAGTAACGGAAGTGAAAATAATTTTTATGTTTAGATCCTTTATATAAGACCCATTATTTGACTCCTTTTTAGCTTTCAAAGCTTAAGGTATTTTAATTATGATCAAACGACCCAAACACGCCGGTTTTTGAGTTCATTTTCGACCCGGGCATGTGCCGGTGGGTCGCCGACCGGTCGCCCTGGGTCACCGGGTCGTATTAACAGCCCTGATTGCAATACATGGATTGCATAAATTGAACAAAATTATAGACTAATTATATAAATATTTACTTCACTTTAAATAAATGTACCTTTCATAAAAAGGAGAATTAGAACAGTCAAAATTTTTTAAGTTAAATTCTGGTGGACTTTGCAAATGTGTAAAATTCATATTTTTGTCCATTTGTGGTGTGGAATGCAAAACAAGCAACTTAAGAGCCTCCACCTCTGCTTCTAAAACCTCAATCTAAATTTAAAATTACTTGATATCAAAAGTAATTTTTTAAAAATTATATTTGACAAACCTTTGACAGACTTTCAGTTAGCTGTCTTTTAATAATATGTTTTTCTACATTAGCATCTTGAACCATTTTATTAGCTTCCTAATGTATAAAAAATTTCATGTACATTGAAATTAGCAAGTAAAAACTTGCAAAAAAATTAATCATTGGTAAAATGTCACGCATAAAACCTCAAATAAGGAAGCAGTTAAATCAACTAATTCTCTTTTCAACTGTTCATTGCATGATAAAAGCTTTTGACATATGTCATTTTTTAAATTTAATTCCTAAAAAATAATGCATACAAAAAATTACAGATTCAGTATTGGCTAACTTCTCATTCAAGCTATTTACAAGCAAAATTGTGCTATAATTTTGACATAAACCATTAACTTTTTGCTTCTTAACGAAATCATGATCATTTATGTCTGTCAACGATGATATACGCAAAATTTTGGTTTTGGGAGGGCTAAAAAAAAGATAAAAATTTATTTTTACATAGTTGCAAAAACTAAATGTATTATACTCTATCCCATAGTTTAAAGTATTTGACCTAACCTTTTTCATTCAGCATGTTAAACATGTGATAACAATTTTAAATTATTTAAAATGTAAAAAAAAATTCGATAAAATTAGTTTGGTCAAAATGCAAGACGATCGGATCACTTGGAACACGCTTAATTTCGGATTTTGTCGATACAAATTTCAGTTATGCTAAATTATAATCAAATTTATTTATATTTAATTTAGTTTTATTAAAATTATTTTAGGTCTAAAACTCAAGTTTTTTGCCGAAATGAATTTAACGTAACTGGTCTTTGCGCGGAAAAATCTTGTCCACTTGCTAATAGTAGATATGCAACTATAAGGGAAGAAAACGGTAAAACTTATGCAAAACCATTTTTTCTTTAAATATATATTGCAGGCACTTATAAACTTTCTTCACTTATTTGCATAGTTGAAAAATATTAATTGTATTTTTATTTAATCATTACATAATTCAAACTTACTGAGCCATAAAAAGGTTACCTAACAAACTTATATTTTTCAGCTGCTTTTCATCAAGTTTTGTAAACATTTTATTAATATATGAATGGCTTTTTATTGCCTACAGTAATTATTTTAGTTAGAAAATTTGGGTTAGGGTTATAAATTAAAGTTTTGATTAATAGTTATGTTAGTCTTTAGTGTTACAGGATGCTTAGGATTATAGTGTAGGTTCAAACCAGTGTAAGGTTAGTTTTAAGTTTAATGAAACCAATTACTACCCAAAACTCTAAATCTATCCTGTCAGCTCATTTTCTAAACCTTATCTGTGCCCACTTTAAACACTGCCATTTATAAACATTCTAGATAATTTAAATAAAAATTGCTAGATTTATGATTTATTCAATAAAGTGAAAAGTGTGATGTTTGTTTAGCCATGCAATATTGTGCTAAGTTACTTGGGCTATATAACAAATTCTTGGTATTTATGTCTAAACCTTAATTTATAAAAGTTGATATTATGGAAAGTGTACTTATTTAATCATAATATTTTGCCAATTAATATGTTGAAAGTTATTATTTTAAAAACCTGCAATAATGTACTGTTATTAATTTAAGAGTCATCAAAATCTAATGTTTAGCTGGGATAGCAGGATTTTGGCAAAAAAATTTTTAGTCTTGTGTTTGCATATTATGATGGTAACTTTTTTATAGTCATTGACAATTTTTTTTATTAAATTATTCTATATCAATCTTGTTTTTTTAGTATTTATTAAAAGAAAATAATTAATAAATTTAGTTATTCTAAAAGGTTTTACACTTTAACAATAATAGTGATATTGCATTACTTTTTATTAAAGATTTTTATCTCCATGCAGCTTAATTTTGATTTATTATTTAATATAGGAAATGTTGATAAAATGTGTTGTTTTATCTTGCAAATTATTAATAGTTATTTTCAATACAGGCATATGTTATTTGTACATTAAAACAATTGAACGATCCCACTTTCCAAACAAGCTTTGGGAAAAAGTCAAACTGTCAAGAAATATGGAGAAAGCTAAGGAACAGATTAAGAGTGAACTCATATACTGGCCCCGTTTTAATATTGTCAAATGCAATCAAAGGTTGCTCAAAATAACTGAATATCTCAACAGAGTTCGAAAATTAAAATTAACCTCAAAGTAACTAATCATTTATATTGGTGTTTTAAATTAAAATACTGTTTACAGTTGGTCCTTTCTTGAGCTTAGGCAGACCACAAATACAGATCAACAAATTTTAAGAGTTTTGAGCTCAAAAACCATTTGTTTACCGTTATTGTTATATAAACTTTGTAAGCCAACTATTATATGTTCGTAAAAAGCTAAAAAACGAAAAAAATATAGGAATAACATTATAGGAAAATAGGTTTATAACGGATAAAATATTGAATTTTAACTTTAAAAAATATATTTTCTCCCACAATAAAGTCAAAATTTCAATGAAAGAACTTATTTACTAAGTTAGTTTATTATTTAAGGAAAAAATATTGGTGACATAAATAGAAAGAATTTTTTTCATTGTCACAAAATTTGTTAATTAAGTGACCTAGATATGTACTTTGATTATCCTAAAAAACTTTGGAAAACGAAATATGTTTAAGATAAGATATTAAGAGCATTATATTCCTCCGTTGTCATAATTTTCTTTTTTCTGTCAAAAATATTAACAATTTAAAAAAATAGTTGTTTTAGTTTAATTTCATTCATTTATTATTTTGGATTTACTTTTAGAATTTTTTTAAAAAAACTAAAGGTAGGCAGGCACTTGAAATTGTTAGCCCAGATGGTTAATATATTATTAAGATATAATTTAAATTACAGCTTAAACTTATTATTATATAGCAAAGAACTTATTCCAATACGAAGAAAAATTGATCGAAGAGAAAAGCGTAAAGAAGTTAAAGCACTCCGAGCCGCAAACTTGGAGACTAATATTGAAAAGGAGTTGATACAGAGGCTTAAGAATGGAATGGTATTTGTTAAACATTCAATTTGATTCCCTTTTTCTATCTGTTAGACCTTTTGGGTTAGATTTCCTTTTTATAGCTATAAGAGGCAAACTCCTGTGAGCCATTGATTTAAAAAATTTTTTTGTTAATTTTTTAACATGCTTCAGTGTTGATATTTTAAATTTTTTTATGGTTTTTCACAAAAACATTTGTAAATTTTTTATAGATGATAGTGGTAGGTTGACCGAGGTATAAATGAAAATGAAAATAAATAGTTTTAAAAAATGTTTGAAGCAATGACAAATTTATGACATCAAATTTTATTAACCTACTAACTTTGTTAATTATTTAATATATTTCCGTTATCAATATCTTATTATACTATGTTATTAGTACAACGAATTATATTCCTTCCCCCTTTCGGCATTTGATAAAGCTATGACAGATCCTAAACGTGAACTCATGGAAGAGGATGAAAGCGATGCCGAAGTATATATTTAAATTTTATTAAGTCGATTTTAGATTGCTAAAAAAACTGTTTTTAAAAACCAATATTATTTATGGTACATTGTAATTTTTAAGACACAATATAAGTCTAACTTACGGAAAAATTTGGTTAAAAATTAGATTTCCTTTGACCCATTTCATTTTGCTAGTTTAAAATTTTTGTTAGATATAACCATATTTAGATGTTGTCGTATAGAAAAAAAAATAAAAATATGATAGGTTTTTTACCTTTGCGCAGATTCTACTAATTTTATTCAATTAAGTAACTCTTCGTATTCTGTAATTCGTTTCAGAGTACAAAAGCATGTTTATAAAAATTAAATTACATCTTTAGACTGTTCGCGAATACGTGATTGATAGCGATATTGAAAGCGAATTTGAATTATCAGACATTGAAGTTATTTATCTCAGATATTTATCATATAATAATTTATGTCATTTAATATCAAAATTTGAAATATTTTGAAATTAAATTTACCTTATTTTTTACCAATACAATATTAGGATTTAGAGCGTGAAATGGCCGAAATTGGTGATTGGAAGGTCGATTTACAAAAACAAAAGCAATATAATATGCCTATGGCTATTCAAAAATCTACAGTCAGCAACAAATTATTATCTACCTCAGGATCGTCATCAAATGACCAATTGTTAGCAAATGAAAACCCGCACAATCGGGATCCAAAAAACAAAAATTTAAATGATGTTGACCACGATAAAATCATTAAAAAACAGGGTAAAAAGAAAAAACAGATTGTTAGAATACACCTCGAACGTAATACAAATGAAGTGGAGCCTACACGAATAAGGCAAAAATTACTTGCCTGATCGACTTTTATAATTTTGTTTTCATTATGTATAATATCAATCTCTGCCCGCGAATACCATAAATATCAATCAAATTTTTTATATCATTTATTTTCTTCTAGAAAATAAAAACATTATATTTGTTAAGGCTGTGTGTATTTTTACATAAATATCATAATTTATTAAAACATTTTTTCGCATAAGAAATCTTTTTATTCACAATTAGATTTTGAAATTAAGACTAATTAGCTGAAATTATAACAAACCATTAACGTGAAAATAACGTTTATATCTGTTATTTTAAAAAAAAGTTTGTTAATTTAAAACCCACATTTTCAATATGGGAATCAAATATTTTACGTTTCTCCATAATTAATGAGACATTGCATGTTTTTAAACCTTAATCAAATAATTTTGCTTTCAAAAACAAATTTAAAATAATAAATTCAACCCGACATTAGATCTTTTGAGCTAGTTGTTATTAAATAAAGTCATTTTGGGCCGATTCGGGGCTAGGTTAAGTGATTGCCCAGTACCTGACAGGGCTAAAAGGGGTGCCCTGACGGAAATGCCGTCTATTTCAAGAGATGTAGGGCAAGGGGTATTGTTTTAGAAGGTAAATGACTCTGGCCTTCGACTTTTGCCAGGGTTGTAAAGCCTGAATGTTCTAATATTCCAAGAATGCAGCGTATGGATATTATAGTATTAACGGAGAGACGTGATCCTGTTGACCCTAAGGATTATGGACGCCGCCGCAGAGCAATTTCAACGCTCCTCACCAAAAAAAATTAAGCTTATTATGTATTACAATGAAACACTTTTGATTTTTACAGTAAATAAAAGTGCAAAAACATCGTTTAGCCTAGTTTACCTTATTAATAAAAATATTCATGGGGAAAAATATAATCTCAATGATAATTTTTCTTAAATCTGATTTAATTTTCGATGTTGACTTAACCGTTGTGTTTATTTAAAAGAATAAGTGGTACTTTTTACGAGTGATTATTTAATTTGAATATTTTTTATTTATTGCATTAATTTTAAGATGCAAGATTTTGTAAAAGGATTTAAGCGACTCAATGTAACGGTAACGAAAAAGCACAAAAATAGATTCTCCTAATGTTCTGCCTGAGATTTATAATCGATACGTGTAAATAATAGCAACACCGCATATATATATATATATATATATAAATTATTTATAACAAACAGAAAAATTTAGCTCCATATGTCCCGGTGATACCTCTCCATATCCTTGCCGGTCATAAAATTTCTCCTGTATTTTTCAGGCATATATAAATTCCCAGGGACTTTCCTCTTATGTTTAGTGATTGCGTGCTCGACCACTTTTACAAGATCTTGGGCTTGGCCCGGTAAACAGCTGTTCTCGAGCATTTCAGGGCTCAGCTGTTGCGGATAATCGGCGAAACTTTTGACGAGTTCAACACGGCCCGTTTCGTAGTCGATGCGTGTGTTGAGCAAATCGCTAGAGGTCGGTTCACCAAAAGGGAACGTTATCGGCACTATGCGGATCAGATGTTTTATTTGCCAGAGATTTTTGCAAACGTCTGGAGTATTTTTAACCACGACCCGTTGATTAGTCTGTCATAAAGGTAAATAAGATGAAAGGTTATAATAAATATTGGCCGAAGTGATTATAGAGAAAAAAAAATAGGAAAAAATAATACATAAATGAATTTGAATGTGTGGAAATGATGGGCTAATATTGTGGCAATACAAGGCTGGTTTTATAACTGACAAATTTAGTGACAAAATTAAAATAATTAATACTTAATAAACTTCATGTAAATTACGATAAAAAATAAAAGTATGGGCTTATAAAAATTTAGTTGCTAGTACTGTAATGTTTACTAATTTCAAATGCAAAGAAAATTAATAAAAAATAAATAACACAATTTTTAAACCCTACAAAAATTTTATACCTTGTTTTGAAACGACCAGAAGCGTATTTTTAGTAAATTGTGTAATATATTTTTAATTTTTCTAATCAAAATTGAAATTTTGTTTATTTAAGACTCTAACAAAAAACTTACAAACCTTATAGATTTATGTTATTATAACTTGATAGATAATTAACTTTACCCTATTAGTTACAAAATTATAACTCTTTTTATTATAAATCTTACCTCAATTGGACTCATTAATGAAATTGACGTAGATAATTAAGAGCTGGAATGAGCATCGTAATCTTAAATTAATGATTTCCTGATAGTTTGGTTAAAGGGGGCGTTAATGTTTTACAAGTTGTTGTTGTGAGAAGACGCAGGGGGATAAGATATAATACCATTTGTAGTCTCTGTAGAACAGAGCTATCGACTCCACGACGAAAACGCGGTATTTTTAGAGTCATGTTTTACAAGTAACAGAGAATTATTTTTGAATGAGATATTTTGTTTTCTCATTTCCTAATGCATAAGCCCCACAATCTACATATCGTTTATAAAGATTTTTGGCAAATAAATATCCGTTCTTACATCAATGTACTAGAATTTGCGATATAATAAAAAAAAATTTATCAAATTTTGAATCAGCATGACTAACGTACCCATAAAAAATACAATCATTAATACTGGCGCAACAAAAAAATGATATACGCGTCGAGTGAACGTATCTACACCGGTTTTATATTGACCAGCGCCTTGATTGGCGCAATCGGGAACGCGTTTTTACTCTACCTAATATTCGAACGGCGCGCACCAAACGTTAAAAGCCTACGGAACTCGCCGCCTTACATGATTATAGCCTCGCTTACGGTGACAGACCTCCTAGGTGGTACGGCATATGGCGCCAATTACATCGTAATAGAAATGTTTAAGCATCATAGCAAATATCTGTGCTACTTTTTTGCCGCTATTAATGATTTGACCTTCTTGGTTCACACATTCAATATGCTCATCCTGGCATTGCAAAGATACCTCGTGGTATGTTGCGCGCATGACAGTGGGCGGGTAAAGAGATCACTCACGACAACAAACGACACACAAATTATTATTTTCGGAGTTTGGGTGTTATCGACAGCCATTCGAGCCCTTCATTTATGGCTTGGCGGGGTAGCCTATCAACGAAGAGTTGGGTTGTGCATGATTAGTTACGGGGAATTTAATCATCCAGTCTTTATAATCCACCTGTGTGTGGAATACTTAGTTGTCGCATTCACAATTACATTTTACATGTGCGTATTAAGGAAAATAAGGCGTCAAAGTAGAAGTCAAATAATTCACCCACAAATATCTACGATAGTGCTCCAATCGAAAGATTTGAATTTGGATAAGGGATCGGGAGATAGGCTAATTCGAAGAGCAACGGCAGAAAGTGACAAAGGTGTGTCTAAAACGCCCAAGTCTTATCATCACAATTCAATACCAGTCACTTTGAATTTGAAACGCGATACATCAATGACAACTAACTTCAGCACATGGAGCAGGATTAGGAAAAAAAGAAAAAGGTCCGAAACAAATCTGATTTTTTATGCGCTAAGTCTCATTGGCGTTTATCTGCTAGCTTCCCTAGCTTTCCCCTTCAGAAGCTACACTTGTATGGATTCCCGTTCATTTTCCTACGTGTTCACCTACTTTCGGCTTTTAATTTTTGTATCTAATCCTTTTATTTCTTTTGCCTTCATGTCCGTATTTAGGAACAGGTTAAAAGAGCGGATGTGCTGAAGAAGTTAAAAAAAGGTACAAGGAATGTGTACTTAATATATTTGTGTCATTAAAATTGTTACATCCCTAACAAGCAAATCTACAATTTGAATTAGATATTTATTAATTTAGAATTTGACAAAAAAATTTGATTACTTAAATGCATTTATGGCACAAATAATGATTATAAGCTGTTGGTTTGGTATATGGAAAAATATATTTACAATGCATCATATTTTTTACTATTAATTGCCAAAAACCAGATTTTCTATTTTGTGTTAAAGAATGTATAAATTTTAATTATCAATTATTTGATTTTTATAGATACGCTTTAGGTCAATTCAAGTTTATTGATCTATTTTCTACATTTCAAACTTAAAAAATATTAAATTTTTTTGGGGCAGGTAAGAAATTCTTACAATAAAATATTTAAAAAATTTGTTATTTTTTTTGTCCAGAATAATTAATTTTTTTAATATGGCATTATGCCATATATTGAAAAAACTAGTAAAATTAATGATTTATGGATAAGCACAAAAAATTTGGCAAGCTAAGATTTTATAGTAATACTAATTTGTTACAAGGTCTAGATATAGGAAATGTGTAAACTTATTGATCAATAAATTGGGAAAAAAATTATAAATTTAAGTAATCCCTTGTTGACAAAAAAATTGTGTGCACTTAAAATGATTGTTAGCACACCCGTGCTTTGCTATTGCTTATAGAGGAACCATTATTAAAGTTTTTTAATTCTTCATACCCTAACACTAATCCAACTACATCATGATAAAAAAGTTATAATATGATGAGTCTACTTAACTTCATTTTGAAATTATATGTAATTATTGAAACAACAAAAAAAATTAATATTAAATTGCTAATAAGTGAGTTTTAAAGTAGATATTTTATAGATTTTTGTGGTTTTTTTCAAAAAATAACCTTCCCAAATTTAACTTAATTTAAATTAATAGTTTTGTTACAATTGGTAATTAAGTAATGTATTGGGGTGTTTAATTATAATAACTAAGATTAGAGAGCTTAAATTAAGCTTGTGTTTCTTTTGTCTAAATCAAATACAAATTATTTGGGCCATTTAGCTTTACACTTAATTTAGCAAATTAAAAATTATTAGATATCACCACATTTATATATGACTTTATAATGCCAATAAGAAGTAAAGTGAATAAAAAAAATATAAAATTAATGAAGGTTTATCAAATAAAGTTTAACATATTACAAATGATAAAACTTAGAAGCTATATTACAATTTATGGCAACCAATGTGTGAATTATTAAAAAATTTAAAAAACTATAAGAGCTTGTTTAATTAATTAACTAAATGCTACAGGATTTATTAATTTAAATAAAAGGCAGAGGCTAAATATTGAAATTAAAAAAAAACATCTGGCCCAAATATATTTTACACGAGAATTAAAAACATGGTAAATGATTTAACATAAAAATTAAATATAACATCAATTTACTGGAATAGAGCAGCCTAAATCATATTTATGTAGTATTTTCTTCTCATACCATGGCAGTCCTTTCCATTTTGCAATTTTATATACAAACATCAATCTGTAGGCAGGTGTTGTGACATTTGTTTTACCTGTAATAACCAATATTAGATCAAAATTATAAATCAGTGCAAAATTACAAATATAATAGACCTGCGTTGTTTAGAATTTCAGAAGGTATTTTCGGACGGTAAACTGTGATATCAAATTTAGCTAACAATCCTTCGGACGAACAAAATTTCCTAATTTGAAAAGCCCACATGTGCAAAATGATGCTATTTAAATAAATAATAATTTTTTATTCAAAATGCAAGCAACCCAGGTTAAACATGTGGTGAATTCTTTAAAATATCAAAAATTCAAAAATATTGTTACTCAATTGCCTGATCAATTAGATAAAAATTTAATAGAACTATGTAAAAGTATGTTCTGGCTGTTTTATCTTTAGATTATAAATTCTCCTGCCACAAGAATATTCAGCAGATAAACGAATTAACAAATCACATAGAAAATCGGCAGACGTGTGTGGAGAATATACATTATAAAAATCAAATAAAAGCAAAGATAGAAATAGATAATGATTATAATAAAAAAAGGATATTAGCCTATTTACGGAAAAGCAATTACAACTGGAAGAATCTGGAGTATTTATAAATTAAAATAATAATAGGTTTGATAAAAATGAATTGTTGTTGTATTTTGCCAGCAGGCTTGGGCAAAATTATGCAGCTATATATAAAATATTTGATGAGGTTATTGATTAATAATATTGATAGTTACAATTTTTACCTTTTAATAATATTATTCTTTGTTAGTTAAATAAATTAAGACCACATTTCAAACCTATTTCCTTATTGGATTTTGGATCTGGAACCAATAGTGTTTCATGGTTAATTTTTGTTTTAAACAAGATAATTCTATAGCTACGTTGTTACATTTTTGCTTTGTATTTAAATGTTTTATATAAAAGCTGGGTTTTCAAGAAAGGTTAATTAAAAGATTATGTTGCTTGATGATGGCATCTTATATTTGAATTAATGGCTCTGCAGTTGTTGTAGTGACCATAATTTTAATTAACATTCAGTGTAGTGGCAGAGCACTTGCTTGTAGCCTGAATAAGCCTAGAAGGTTTAGGGTTCGAATCCCCGTGAATGCAGATTTTATTTTCAGGGGAAAAGAAACATTAGGGTCCAAGCGAAGCAAAAAACCATTAGATTTGCAAGTTTAAACGTGGGAACGATGAAGGGAAAGATGGCAGAAGTGGCAGACATGCTAGCTAAAAGGCGGATTGATGTGATGTGTGTGCAAGAAACCAAGATGAAAGGCTCAAAGGCATTGATGATGGGCTTAGGATACAAGATGTTCTACAATGTAAAGGGAAACCATTGCAACGGAGTTGGGATAATACTAACGCAAAAACTAATTCCAACAATCGTTAAAGTTAACAGAGCTTCCAAGCGAATCATAGCAATCAAACTGGTATTTGAAGGCAAAGTCACCAACGTTATCTCGGTGTATGCACCCCAAACAAATCTTACGAACCAAGAAAAGGAAGTGTTTCGTGAAATACTAGAAGCAGTGCTGATGGACATACCAAACGAGGAACTGACAATGATTGGAGGGGATTTTAATGCGCATGTAGGAGAAGAAAATGTGGGGTACGAAAGAGTTCACGGAGGCAAAGGTTATGGAGCGATCAATGATGACGGAGGGCACTTGCTAAGATTCGCCCAAGCTTTCGACATGGCTATTGTCAACACCTTCTTCAGCAAAAGAAGATCCCATCTCATTACCTACCAAAGTGGTTCCAATCAATCTCAAATAGACTTAATGCTAGTTTCGAGACGACAGCTTAAACGAATCAAAGATTGCAAAATTATCCCAGAAACCATATCTGCGCAGCATCAGCTCCTGGTGATCTTCAAGTTTCAGCGCCAGAAACATAGGCTCAGCAAAACAGAATTTCTTCCCCAAATCAAATGATCAAAGCTCAAGGAGAGAAACGAAGCCTTCGCAATCACCTGCAACCTTGACAGCAAATACAATTGCGAAATCATACCAAGTCCTACGCAGTTCTGGTGCGAGTTATCTTCAAAACAAAGCGGCCGGGAAAGAAGTACTTAGAACTACAAAAGGTGGGCGTGATAAGAGAAGAATTACATGGTGGTGGAATGAAAGAGTTGAAAGGGAAATGTCAGAAAAGAAAATGCTGCTCAAACGATGGAAAAAGAGTCAACTGACCAACGACAAGCTTGATTACAAAGAACAATGCAAAGTTGTGAGAAATGTCGTACGAGAAGCGAAATAGAAAGTATATGAACAAGCATACAAGGAGATGGCCACCAAAAGTGGGCAAAATTTGGTGTACAAGATGGCAAAGCCGTGAAAGACAGTCAAGAGATTGTGACGGAAACGTAAACTTCATCAAGAACGAAGGCAAGCTTCTCGTAGACCAAACAAAGGTACTGGAGCGTTGGAAAGAATACTTCAATGAATTAATGAACAGCGACACAAATAGAATTGAGCTCGAGGCATACCCCCAAACTGTAACCTAATACCACCAATCTCAAAATCAGAAGTCAGCCTTCAGCTTAAAAAGTGTTCAAACGGGAAAGCGACAGGTCCCGACAACATACCCATTGAGTGCTGGAAATCTTTAGGAGATGAGGGAATTTCGGCGTTAACGACTCTATTCAATTCGATATTAACACATCAGAATATACCTCCGAATTGGCAAGAAAGCTACATTATTCCAATCTTTAAAAATAAAGGCGACGCATTTGACTGCCACAATTACAGAGGCATCAAACTAATGTCACATACTTTCAAACTTTTCGAAAAAGTCATAGAAGCCAGATTAAGAGACGTAATCGATATAGGTATTGAGCAATGCGGGTTCATGAAAGGAAGGTCGACAATTGACGCGATTCATGCCGTGCGCAACATGGCAGAACGTTTCACGAGAAAGAATAAAAAGCTCTACTGCACATTGGTTGATTTAGAAAAAGCTTTCGACAAAATTCCAAGATCAGTAGTATGGTGGGCTTTGAGGAGAAAAAATGTTCCTGAGATGTATATTAAGTTGGTTCAGAGTATGTATGAAAGAAATTTGACGTATGTAAGGAGTTCGTCATGAACATCGAAAGGATTTACAATTAATGAAGGTGTGCACCAAGGTTCGGCCCTAAGTCCCCTACTATTCATCGCGGTGATGGACGTGAGCTCAAAGAGCGTTGCCACAAATCCACCATGGCACATATTGTACGCTGACGACATTCTACTAATGGCTGAAAACCGGCAGGAGATGTGTGAAAGTCTGAATAATTGGATAAAAGCGATTGAAAAGCTAGGCCTAAAAATTAACAAAGACAAAACTGAATTGATAGTTTTCGGAGGCTCAGAAGGTGAACATGGTAATTAACGATGACTGGTCTCTCAAATCAAAGCCAACAGCAACCTACCTAAGTGCTTACCTACTATCCGATGAAAACGTAGAGCAAGAAGTTAGAAACAAACTCAAAGTTGGGTGGCTAAAATGGAGATCGTTGACAGGTGTCCTGTTCGGCAAAAATATACCAATAAAAGTTAAGGGCAAGGCTTACTAAAGCATAGTACAACCGGCAATAACATACGGCTTAGAAACAACAGCGTTAAGGAAAAGCGATGAAAGAATACTACAAACGATGGAAATGCCCATGCTACGGATGTTTCTCGGGGTGACTCGCAAAGACAAGATCCGCAACGATCATATACTTGGAAGTTTACACATAACACCCATACAGAATAAAGTGGAAATCAACAGACTCCGATGGTTTGGACACGTTATGAGGCAAAAAGACGGGTATCTAAGCAATCTGGTAAATGCAATTGAAGTACAAGGCAAGAATAAAAGGGGCAGACCTAAACTCACCTGGTCTCAAAGAGTAGACGCTAGCATGAGATGTCACAACCTAAATAGAAATGAGTGTAGAGCTAGAAACAAATGGAGACTTAAATTGAAAGAGCTCACTGCCTCAATGGCAAAAAGCTAACATTAAAAAAAAGTATAAAAGCTATGGACATTGTTTCCTATTATTTTAAGGGAGAATATGAGAACATGTGTTATTATAAATTAATACTTAGATGTTATTTTAAGCAGTGATCTTGATACAAGAAATAATATATAAAATTAATTTTCTAATGTTTTTATATTCCTTAACATTTTTAAAGAGATTGATTAAATATCAAAAATAAAATTTTGGTCTTTAATTATATTAAATTTTTAACCTTATAGTTTTTTATAATTTAAAGTTTAAGGACATTAATGTGTAATGAATCTAATAAAAAACATCTAAAAAATAAGTTGATTTTTGCACTATATATCAGGTTGAACAAATAATCCTAGTAATTTATTTATTTTATATTTTATTGCATGAGACTCCACTAATTTGCAATATCATTATATAATGCACCTAAGGTATTTTATAATTATTATTTGTGAACTTAATTTTTGGCAAGGTGTTCATTAAAAATTTGGTAACATCTTATATGTTTCTTGCATAAATATAAAGGGCTGCTCAAACCATTTGGGATACAACCATTAAATTGCACTATTGCGTAGAGAATAACATGTCATTTGTTGAATTATCTGAAGAGATGTTAAGAGTAGGATACAATCCGTTTTACAATTTGTCACACCGTCAAAACTTGCCAAGTAATGAGGTAGTTAATATAATACAAGAAAATTTTTTTCTTCAAAATTATAAATTTTAATTATTATTGTACTTGTCCAAGATTTTAAATATCACCAAAGACTGTTGTAATACATTAAATCTGCTACTTTTCTAATACCTAGAAAAAATATGATCTTGTGGTGCTAGCACATACACTTTTTGATATCCCTCAAAAGATATCTCGGCATATGGTGCTCAAGGAGTTATTGTCAAGGACAAAGGATTATTTGGTATAGTTTAAATATTTTGTGTTAATATAATATCAATATTATATATATAGAATGTCTTAATAAAAGAGTTTCAATATAGAACTGATCAATGACATTTACTGTAAAATTTATAAAAATTTTTGCTAGCAAACATATTCTTAAAAAATATTATTTTTATTAGGCAAAATGAAACCCTTTTTGCTTATTAATTTTGCTATGCACAGCTCAATTTCTTAATGCTAAGGCCCTTCACAGCTTCACAAAGGTTAGAATGTGTTTTGCAAGGAAAATGATGGTCTTAAAACCAACTCTCTTAATCGTTTTTAAACTTAAGTTTTTATATTGAATTTGATTATCCAATTTGGCTGCAACTTATTTTTTATTTTTAAAAAATTTATTATATCCAGAAAACAAGTTTTAGTGCTGCACTAGTTTAAGAGCATGATTGTAAATTAATTACGCAAAAATTTTGAAATTGTCAGCTTTTTTTAGTAATCTGATCTTGCTGCTTTTATTTTTCAGGCTAACGCGTTAAAACAAATCACCGTACAGTTGATGCCAAAAAAAAAATACTTATTTTCATTTATTGTTTATATTTACCAGGTCATAGTAGAACATGGGACCAACCATGGGTTTGAACTTATACTAGAGGCGCGTGAATTTGTTATGAAGGTACAACTTCAGTTATTACTTTAGATTTGTTTTTTAAGATTGTGTAATTATATGAAAGCTTGTTGCAAAACTTGATATTATAAACTTTAATAGCTTCTAGGGTTTTTTTATTATTAGGAGACACAGATTTTAGAAATCGAAATATAAGCATTACAATAATTTTGGCCTCTTTAGGGTAAAAAATATTTATTATATATTTAACAGGTGACTTAAAACATAGCTCTAAGAAACCAAAATTTATGGTATAAATGTTTGCACCCCAATTTCAAATACCACGCATTGTTTGAACGACCTTGGTATTTTTTTAAATATATATATTATACTTTTAAATTTACAATGTTTATAGTTCTAAGTTTAACCTAAAATACTGGCATCAAAAACAAAATAATAACACTTTCCAATAATCTGTTTGTATATCAAATGTGATATATCAATATCTATTTGTTTTTATGTACGTTCACTACCTATATTTTTTTGTTTTGATTAAATATTAAATTAGCCTAATCAAGTGAATAAGTATAAAAATTAGTGAAAAATAGATAACATTGAAATTAATCGACTTCATAATTATAAATTATGTGTAGTCATGTATTCTCGCAATATAACAAAAATATATTTTTATTTAAAACAATTTTTATAAAATTTAATTTTTTAGCAGGCCCCTAAGCACTAAGTTTCCATTTTTAATAATTTTATTTTTATGTTTAGTAAAATAACTATAGACAATATAAAACTACCCATTTTTATTATTTAGCTTAACGAACAATTTAAAGGAATTTCTCGAATTATTCTAAATCAAAAAGGTCCATTGAGCCTCATTAAAGAGATCTCAATTTTAGCTCCGGTAATTTACTATTTATTTAAATAAGAAAAAGTATTTGGTTAACCTTCGTAAGATATTTTCAAGTTCAGAATTTATAAATATTCAGATTATAATAACCGTATTTATATATGACAGGCTAATTAGTTAGTAAAATATTTATGTTCTATTTATATTTTTATATGTATTCAAGAAAATTTAAAGTTAAAAGATATAATTTAAACCTACATAAATTACAAGGACCTATTATCAACAAAAAAACAACATGAACAATTTTTTGAGGATTTTATAGAGAATTTTTTTGCGATAATAATTCCGGGCTGAGTTTTTTTCCAATGCCTTCAATTTTTTTAAACCGCGTCCAAACTTCAGAAAAAAGTTTAGAATTTGTTTAACTGTTAATTTTCCAAAAATTCTATCTACATATTCAGATTCCTCATAAAAAGCATATCTAAAAAAGGTTATTACTTAAAATTATTAGCAATTTACTTTCAAGATATTTAGGATCAAAAAACGGATTTTATGACGAAAACCACTAATTTTATAAAAATTAAAAAATAAAAAAAAATTAAATATTATAAATGTAAACGCCTTTTGTTAATAATGGATGTTTCCATTATCCAATATATTTTTAAATTTTTGTTACTACCCATAGGTTTTATGATATAAAAGCCCAAAATCAAATGGAAAAATCTTGACTTTGACACCGAATAACAAAAAATCTGAGGCATTGGCTAAAATACCTTATCATATTCCTGATCAGCCCTAAAAACTTGAACAAAAATCATAGTTGCCATAAATGATGCTTAGGGTCAACCAAATTTTGTTGTCCAGTGTTATTAATTTGCGAATACAAAAAGTGAAAAATATAAAATATAAGGAAACTAATTGTTTTGATCTAAACATAAAGCATTTTTTAAATTTTTACATATACCATTTGTTTTCATTATTTAAAGGTTTAGTGGTATTATGATTTATAAAAGAAGTAATGGTTAGATAGTCATTTGTGTTTAATAATTTCGCTATCATACCAAAAATTTAAGGGTTAGATTATTTTATGGCTTTCCAAATACCCTAATAAAATTTATTTTTATTTTTATAATTCAATATGCTTACATTACCATTTTTTATTGTGTGGTATCTTTTATGTATTTTATTTTGGAAAATTGCAAATTAACGATCAAAATATATTTTTTTGCTTATTGTATAATATTAACTAAATTAATACCAGTTTTCTAATTATATATGATATTTGGAAAATTTTATATAATTTTTTAATGTTTAACATTTAAATAATTTTTGATTTATTGATAAGTGCCCTCACCTTTTCACCTGTCCACGTAAATCTTCGATCCTTAAATGTTCTCCATGCGCATTTGGCGTCAGGTATTACCCTCCAGCTATCGTCCAGGTAAATAATATTTTTATTGTTTTTATAAACATGTCACGCACAAACTCACATTTTGAGATAAAATGAATTATTTTTTTGCTCCAATATAAAACAAGGTACCTGAAGGGCGTATTCTACCTCTTTAGATCTAAATGAATAAAATATATCTTAAAAAACATTTCCATCAAATCATAATAATTCAACCTGGAATACATCGTTCGATTCTTTCCATTCTAAAATCTAATTTTAATATACTATGTCTAAGAGATTCATTTTCTCGAAAATTTAGTTGTCAATTTTTAATTTTTTACATACCGGAAAATACCATTATTCAAATGACTTTACATTTATAATAACACTGGACAACAAAATTTGGACGATAAAGCATCATTTATGGCAACTATGATTTTTGGTCAAGTTTTTGGCGCTGATCACGAATATGAAATCAGAATTTTAGCATCTGCCTTAGATTTTTTATTATTCGGTGTCAAAGTCGAGATTTTTCAATTTTGGGGGTATTTTGGGCTTATATCATAAAACATATGGGTAATAATAAAAGTTGAAAAATATATTAAGATAACGGAAACATTCATTATTAACCTAAGGCGTTTAAATTTTTTAATAATATTTAGTTTTTTTTTATTTTCATTTTTATAAAATTAGTGGTTTTCGTCTTTCCGTTTTTTGATCCTAAATAACATTAAAGCAAATTGCTAATAATTTTAGGTAATAACCTTTTTTAGATATGTTTCTTATAAGGAATTTGAATATGCCAATAGATATTTAAAATTATTAGTTCAAGATTTTGAGTTTTTTCGAACTTTGGACGCGGTTTAAAAAAAATGGAGGCATTGAAAAAAAAACTAAACCCGGGGTCGTTATTGCAAGAAAATTACCTAAAAACCTCGAAAAATTGTTTGTGTTGTTTTTTTTTGTTGTCCAGTGAAATCCATCATCTTTTTCAGGAACAAATTGATAATTGTTTCCATAATTCAGATGCTGAGAAACGCATGCACAAAATTTGATAACGATCGACATAAATGACTTATGTATTTTTAAAGTTATGAATGTTCATTAATGTTATTTTTCACAGAGCAAAAATTTTTTGATGTAAATTACCATAGAGCTGGAAAATAGGCAATTTTTGTGCCAAACTCATTATTAATTTTTGGAATTTAAGAGAAAGTGTATTAGCTTTGACCAAAAAAATATTTTTATAATTCTGATATTTCGGATATGTTTTGTATATTTATAGTTGATTATTTTAATATGTGTAATAATGTCCTTGTAAAACGTTTGAGTTTAGCCAAATGGGCTTATTTCCAGCTCCTGTTCACCTTTAATTTAGCCCCACCGTAACGAAGCCCGATATGAACCCTACGTATATATCGTATTCGAAATTAAAACTCACCATCAACTAACCGACCCCCAACCCGATGAATCATTTTCACCCAAAATACGTGATACGCGGCATATCGAAAACGCCTATTCCAGGGTAGTTGCGCCTGTCCTTATTCGGCCTAGGCACGCACATTGTAGGACTTGTAACCCTGATGGGAGCATTAGCGATACCGTCTTTACTAAATATACCCACGGC
The DNA here is from genome assembly GCA_030555515.1 of Acutogordius australiensis. Classification (NCBI taxonomy): domain Eukaryota; kingdom Metazoa; phylum Nematomorpha; class Gordioida; order Gordea; family Gordiidae; genus Acutogordius; species Acutogordius australiensis. The sequence goes on from CM060245.1 coordinate 982,691, forward strand.
AGGTTTGTGCACTTTTGTATTTTGTGTAAAAATAGATAAAATATAAAACTTTATAGTTGAGAAAAATGAAGCTACATTTTCCCCCAAAACGGGGGTTCCATATCCGTTTAGGGCTTTTAATTTTCCGAAAAAAGCCATTAGCCTTGTTTAAGGGGTTAATAACACAGATCAATAAAGTTTTTGAGAGATGAGAGCTAACTACAGACATTTAACCTCTCATCTCTTATGAATTTTATCCTTTTACTGTTTTTTCTAACCTAACAAGTCAGCTATAAACTATAAAAAATTTTGTAGAAATTTTACAAACACCAAAAAGTAAAAATAAAATGTTTATTTTTTGTAAATTTACGACAGTTAAAATTTTAAAACCTTATGTCTTCTCTTTTAAGATTAGGATGCCAAATATTTTATATTATATAAAAATTGATATAAAAAGAGCTTGAAATACCTCAAAATTTTAATACTCATTATTTGTTAAGGTATTTCGGGGTCGCAAATTTGTCATTTTGGTCAAAATAGGCCATTTTAACTATTAAAGTAAACATCTATAACACTGGACAACAAAAAAACATAAACGATTTTTTGAGGGTTTTGTAGAGAACTTTCTTGCAATAACGAATCCGGGGTTAGTTATTTTTTCAATGCCTCCTATTTTTTTAAACCACGTCCAAAGTTAAGAAAAATTCACAATATTTCTTTTACTATTAATTCTACAAAAAATCTATTGGCATATTCAGATTCTTTATAAAAAAACCTATCTAAAAAATTTATTACCTAAAATTATTAGCAACTTACTTTTAAGTTATTTAGGATCAAAAAATGGACTATATGCCGAAAACCAGAAATATTATAAATATAAAAAAAATAAAATATTAAAAAAAATTTAAACCCCTTACGTTAATTATGAATGTTTTCGTTATCTAAATATATTTTTATTTTGTTACTACCCATACGTTTTATGATATAAAAACCCTAAAAATTGAAAAATCTCAACTTTGTCGTCACCGAACAACTAAGAATCTGAGGCATTGGCCAAAATTCTAATTTCATATTCGTGATCAGCGCTAAAAAGTTAACCAAAAATCGTAGTTGCCATAAATGATGCTTAGGGTCGTTTAAATTTTGTTGTCCAGTGTAATTGTAATATACGGTTTAATTATTATTTATCCTTCAGTTAACTTAAAATATGTGCGTAAAATCTTTTAGAAAAAAAAACAAATAATATCGATATAAAGTTATACTTCTTGTATGACCTACGTTATTATGCATGTAAGCTTCAGTCTAAATTTTTTAGAGCCCTCATTTTGGTAGTTTTATACGCCCACAGTAAAAACTTATTGCTTTTGTTTTTTTTTATAATTATTCCTTGGGCAATTTTATATACAATGTAATAATGTCTCCTAATAATCTTGCTTTAAATTTTTAATATGAGATTATGTTAAAATATTTTATATTTTGTTTTATCCTTACAGTCAAGCGTATCAAACAGGCAAGGCTTTCAATATAGGGGACATGATTGACCTGAGCAGCTTATCGCAAGAACATAAATAGGCGCTGACAAATTTTTTCAATCATAATCATACACTATAATTATTTTATAATTTTATTCCTTTTTCATAATATTCATATAATAATAAATTAATTAAAAATGTAAATTATGCAAGTATAAATATAAAATTAATTGATGTTTACATTTATTTCTTTTCGTATTTTCGGTATTTGGCCCTCCTGTTTTGAAACCATACCTGAGGTGATTAAATTTTAATGTTACACAATCTTGCATGTCTACAATGTCAATTATTAAAAATATATATTGCATATTTTGTTTTCTAATCCTTCAATAAATCATTAATTTTTGTACAACTCGTTTCCTTATACATTATAAGTTACTTAATACAAAGAGCCATGGCAAACATAATTTTTTTCTATTTTTATTTTTTTTTTTTTCATTTTAGCTTTTTGTCTTTTTGGAGGCAGTAAGCTCCTTCAGTTTGATTTTCCATTTGGGTCTATTCAGGCACTCTTCCTTATTCAAATTATGGCATTTCATGTTGGCGCCTATCTTTTGAGACCAGGTGAGTTTACGTCTACCTCCTATGCCCTTGCCAGGAACGTTAACTTCATTTATTAAATTGCAATGATGAAGTTCACCCTTTCGTGAAATTTGTTAATATATCTATTCTTGCACTTCTAAAATTTTGTTTATACGACGTGGGGCTAGCTGTCTGTTAAAACTTTAAAATCAAGTATTATATCTTGAAATTAATAATGATTACAGTTCAGCATTTTTTTCTATATGACAGACAAATATGTTATAAAATTTTAATGGATTATTACTCTTACCTACACCTTTTTTTAACCTGCCTAAACATATCAAAACTTGATGTTAATAACGCTAACATATATTTAAAAAAATTGCTTTCTACCTGAATCCTAGCTTCCGTGAGGTCAATCTTGAGTGCCAACTCCTCCCGCATATAAATGTCGGGGTAATGCGTTTCCCTAAAAATGGTCTCGAGCTCGCTCAATTGGTACGGACTAAAGGTGGTCCGGACCCGTCTTTGCTTATTGAATAGGGTCGAGTCTTCGCGATCTAACAAATAATCGCCTATTTGTTCGCCGCCATATTCACCCGTTGAACTGATTAGCGCTTGATTGGCTTCCATGTAAACTTTTTCGAAGAGGATCTTACCAGTGCTACTTTCTCCAGTGCTCTGTTCAATGTATCCTGAATTGATGTCCTTTTCCCCTTCTTTTAAAATATTGGGATTCCCATTTGTGTCGTCAAAAATTTTCTTTTTTAGTTTAGACGGCAAAACTTTTTTCGATGCTTTCTTTTTGGACGGTTTTCCTGCATTAACCAATATAAAATTTTGAAAATTTTTGAAAAATAATTTTTTTATAACTGGGAAAGGCGTCGGACCAATATTTAATTTAGAAGTTGGTCAAGTTTCAGAAGAGAATGCCAGCCCTACAACGTAATATTGTGTCAAATTGTGACAGTTAATAACTCACATATGACATTTTTCTAAAACTCGAGGAAAATAAATTAACGCCACAAAACCATAAATACTTTGTAACACAAACATATCGTAGGTCAATAAATTTTAAGAATTATGAGCTAAATACAGAGATCAAATCTGCTTTTACTAATCCAACTTAGAAATTCAGCTCTAAATATTTAAATAAATGTCATAAAAACAAAAAAAAATGTTCACAACAGTCGAACAGTTAAATTCAAATTACAAATAAAATTTTTAGTACAAACCTATGTTGGCTCATAAGCTGGCTTTTTTCTTTGAAAAAATAATATACATGTGTGTGTCACCACTTTGAAGCTGCTGAGAGGCCTGCTTTGGCAATGCCTAAAGTATGAGCTTAGGCTTAAAACTTAGGTCGCCGGAGCTTCACTATTAAACCCGTGGGCAATTTTAGCTTTGCTTGGGTTAAAAGAGTCAAAGCCCTAACGGGTATGGCGCCCCCTGATTGGAAATAGTATGACGGAAACCTCAAAACCATGTGGTGTTGAAGTATGGACGCGAAATACTATGTGATATATCTAAATTCTGGTTTGAGCTTGATATACTAAAAAATTGTTTCATTTGATATGATAAATATAGTTGCAAGGAATTTTATTGAGAAACAAAGATTACATTTTTGTTTTTAGAGTATTCTCAAGGTCTCAAAATCTGTTAAAAATCCCATTTTTTCGATATGGGATTTAGGAGCCGAAAGCAGAACTCTAAAAAAATGGTATCTATGAGATAATGCTTAGCCTGGCGTCAAAATGGCTTGTTTGTTATTCTTAATTTTTTATTTAAGGGTAGGTTGCTTTCGCAACCCTATCAAAAATCATTACTCTGGAAGAGACTTGCACCTCTACCAAAGTAATTGTTAACTTGTTCTCGGGGAGTACAAAGTTAGAAGAAAGGTTTTTTGTTTGAAATTTTGTTGGCATAATTTAAAAATCATCTCTTACTTAAAACTGTGCATTTAATCCTAAGTTTTACTCTCTTACATAATCGTTAGGAGGCGCTATTTTTTATTATTTATATTAGGTCATTCACATATCACAATTACAAGGGTAGAGAAGAGAGGTAGAATGTGTAAATAAAGTAATGTAAATATGAAATAATTAAAATTAGTTTTAAGCTTAGACGAAAATAACGACCTTAATTGGCATGATTAGGGTCTTAAGTCGATTTTGTAACAAATTTTATGACCTTTTTTATAATCATGTAATAGATTAGCGGCAAGAATTTAATAAATTCGCTTAAATATCACAGCTAAGACAATTTTGTTAGTGAAATATTGTTCTTGCTAGATAAATCCGTAAGATTGTTATTGGTCTTACTTGTCCTAAGGTTAATCTATGGGATTCCAGATAATAAGTTACGAGCTACGAAAATAAAATTAATTTTGATCCGAATAGTTTTATTAGTTTCGAAAATATAAGATAATAGCTGTTATATCTTTACATTTTATATTGACAAAATGAAAGTTTTTTGAAAAAAAAGGCTTTTAAATTCTATTAAACCTTTACCTGTGTTGATTTACTGTAACTTTGGCTCGCCCATCATAAGATCTTAATATTAGTTGGGAAGAAATATTTGGGTAAGTTGACAAAAAATTTTACATTTCATTTATACTTTTTTTATGCTTATTTTAACCAGCTAAAACGAGAAAAGAGAATTTAACAGGCTGGCTAACCTTTGATTTTTAATTCGTTTTATCTGCAGTTGATGGTATTTCACATTTCTAGATGGGCAAGTCTTTTCGGTATTTTACACAAGTTCATTTTACACGTAATAGACCTGCCATCTTTATATCATAATAAATAAATGTTAGGTATTTAAATCGTTAGCTATTGATACCAACTAAGCCCCTCTCTACCCAAGTGACAGGTCCATATTATGCCGCCCCCCCCCCTTAAGAAAAAAAACTGCTGTCTGGCGTACGTTCATTCCTACCAAAATTTTACTAAAAAAATTATCATAGGCGGCTTAAGACATTGGTATTTTTTTTAGTTGTCCGACCATGTGTAAAATTTAATAAATCTTATATAGATATGTGCAGTCTGAAATTTATATGTTCGTCGTGAAAGGCGACGAGTGATTACCGCTAAAAAACTAGCTAAGACTCAGTTTCTTTATTAATGCAATAAAACCGATGAAGGAAGCAAGAATTGATGAATGTTTTTGAAAAATTTAATTTTAAATAATTTATTAATTAAAAGTGAAACATCTAGAATTTTTTGCGAAAGAACACAACTAAACAAAACTTAGCCGAACTATTAAAAGTCTATAAACCAGGCTTTTTTAAACATTAAATGTTTTCCCGATTTTTTAGAAATATGGGTAACGTGTTACTTCTATTTAACCATGCTCCTAGATCCTCTTGAGTTATTCCGCAATTAACAACCAAATCTTGGGCTGGCGTTTCGCCGTGCCAGTCGTCATTACCTTGCATTGATAAATTTGGATCTTCGACGATGAAGGTAGGTAAGGGGTGCCGCCTCGTCTTTTCTTTGTCGCAGTTGGAATCGGTTGAAACGGAGTCCACGTTGTAATTCGTAGTATTTGCACGCGATTGATAATCGTAGGAAACGTTGGGGACCATCGGTAGAGCATTCTCACTCGGGTAATGATAATGTTGATGGTAATGGTTGTTGTAATAGGCATTTCTAAATGACCCTGGACTATCAAAGTCGGTCCTTTTTGTGTCATAATTAATTTTGGATGATGCCGCAGCATAACTCAAATTTTTCCCAATGTTTGTTTGCACAAAATTTATGTTCCCTGCGAAAATGTTAATCGGACGAATTGGGTTGCAATAGTTATAATAGTGAGAGTTTGGGGCGTCTCCGAGTGCGTTATGGTTTAAATTGCAATAGTTGTTACTACTATAAGTATAATACGGTCTCTTGGGCCAGTCCGAATTATTTTGCAAAACATTATAATCATAAAGACCTTGAGGACTTTGGTTGCTGTTTAATGGCTCACAGTTGCTATTGCAACCCAAAGAAAATGGGTCGGATACATTTAATTCAAAGGACATTTAAAATCATATCGAGAAATAATAAATCTATGCTTTTATACCCCTACCTTAATAACAAGATTTCTCTAAATATTTCAAACTAATATTAGAGTCGAGATATCTTAAATATCATATTTTTTTAATTAGCTAAACAAACAAAAATCTTGCAGTAATTAGGGCTCCCTAAGACGCCTCTCGACAATTTTTTGACCGTTAATTCACCCCATTTGATGATTCAACCAAAGCTGAAAACATAGAAACCACAGCAAGGATTTTTTCTAAATTGATTTTAATTTTCGTTTTCGCTACATTTTATAATGTCCCTTGGGGTCATAGAAAGAAAACTTTTTTGGCGATTTATTAATAATTAATAATGAATCAGATACATAGCTTTAATCATCTCGTCTAACGATTTCTCAAAAATGTCTTCTGTTCGTTAAGTTTTCTCCAACCCTCAATTTGTATACTTAATAGAATGACTGTCCACTGTGGCAAGTTAAAAGCACATAGTTTTATTTCCACCATTTACGTAATTAAAATTTTCCCGGGTCTTATTAAGGTCTTGCAATATTGGTTCTATTAATGGTTTTACAGATAAACCTATATGGACCGGAAAAAATTACGGGCCCGGTCAAAAAAATAGTAAAATTGCATGGAATATCTCCCTAATCTATTGTTGTTTATTGCCCCATTCGTTGGAAGTTGGTAATAAGATTGAGCTTGAGGGCAGCTAGGGATGGATTGATACAAAGATCATTAGGAGAGATAGGAGGCCCACGGTGGGGGCATGTGAGTCAGTGTTGTATAACGTAGGGTGCTGATTTGCAGTCGTAGCAGATATTCACAGGTCAACTAATATCAATGTCAGAAACTTGAATTTTATGAAAACATAAAAGAATACATCCACATGATGGCTTAATCTCATATATATTTTTCGTTTTTCTTATTCTTCCGACTTTGGCTCCTTAGATCCGTCTTTAACGAAAAATGGCCTTTTTTGACCAAATTGACACTAAATATACTGAAGAAAAAAATTAAAAATCTTTTTTGCATATAATCCCTTGTAACTTATATTTACAATCACAATATTGAGAAAAAAGTTTTATTTATATCAAGCTCTTAAATCAGCATAAGATACAAAATATTTCGCGTCCAAATTTAATTACGAAACGATTTATTTATCGGTTTTAATGAAAATATTATTTGAAGTTTAAATTTAACAGTTAAAATATTGTAAATATGCAAAATTAAATTTTCAATTTATTTTTGTTTTTGAATCTTTTTGTTTTTTTGACCTTTTTCCCTAAATTTTCAATGTTTTTACCTGACTAACTAAGTTTAATTAGGAAAAACGGTAAACGGATTTGATATTATGGCAAGTTTAATCTCTGTAGTTAACTTATAACTCTCATTGTTGAACTGTGTTATTTAAAGATGGGTCCAGACGCAGAGCTGGGAAAAAACCCATTTTTCGACTAAACTCATATTTTTGTTTTTTAAAAATTTTATGACAGATTAAAAAAATCAATTATTAATAAATACAGAATATAAGGAGAAAATCTTAAATTTTATAAATATTTTTTTGATTAAAGCTAAAACCGTTTATTTTTCCTAAATTTCGAAAAATAAAAAAATGAGTTTGACCCAAAAATGGGCATTTTCCCAGCTCTGTCCAGACGTGCTATAAAGTTCGCAAGTAGATGGTGGTGTGGAGTTGAGCCAGGTGGGAACGGATGTTCCGGGGTAAAGCGTTATTTCCCCAAATGAATCATCCATCATATTAGTTTTTTGAGTTGTAATATCTTAAATTCACTTTACACATTTATAAACATAATTTATATTAGCAAAAATTCGATATTTTTCCATATATCATGGCCCATCATATCCCGTACCCTCGAAGAAAGGACCTAGTAATTCTAAACAGACAGATCTCTGAATCTTATGAATTAAGAAAAAAATGTTTTTAAGTATTGATAAATTCTATTTTAAAAATAAGTAATAATTTTTTTTATCAAACTCACATATCAACATTCAGGTCATATTCATAATATTTGGCACCCCAAATTAACTCAATTCGTTAACATATGTATTAATTTTAATTTAACAGTTTAGCTGTTTTATAATTATAAATATTCTTTTGGTTTTGAAACTTTACCATTGTTTATAAATTTTCAAATTTTATAGCTGGCTGAGTTCAATTAGAAAAAAACAGATAACAAATTCAAAAATGTTTAGAGTAGTAGTTTTCACCTCACAATAGTTCATGTATTTCAAGCTTTGTTTTTACATAATTTTTCTAAAAACGCCAAAAAGACACATTTTTTTTTGGAATTCTTTATTGCTAGGAGAATGGATAAACTACAAATTTGGAAAATAATAAATTAAGATATATAATAAATAAAAATATGTACTAAAACAATATAAATAAAAAATGGGCGTCTAAACTAATTTAAATTAAAAAATAAAAGAGCTAAGAATTTGGAAAATAAAAAGAAATAAAAATTTAAGAGCAAATGTTGCATAACTAAAATTTATCTAAAATATTGGACATAGATGAAGGGTGTAAGGGTTAGTAATATATTATAAATGAATTAATTGTTAATAGGTGGAGTTAATATACTAAGTATATTTTTTTAAACTAATTTGTAATTATTTAATAGTAAAAAACCATGTAGGAACAAACTTTGCAAATTGAGAATGTTTTTTTTGTAAAAAGTAAAAATAAAGTACATTTTATGAGGTTTATCAAATTTATTAAAATGTTCTTAGATGTTATGTCTTAATAAAAAATATTTAATTTTTATTATAGCAAGTCTTTTAATAATTTTCATATGTATTATTTTCGCAATTTATAACATGGGTTTGGAAGTTAATGTGCAACTTAATGGTTAGCAATTAATGGTCCTAAAAATCTATATGAGAAAAAAATATATATAGTAAAAACTTGGATGAGCAATTGTTATAATGTATTTTTTACCTTTATTTCTAAAAATTAACAATTCATTGGGATATTAAAATTGTAACGTTTAATTTGACAAACAATATTTTTGGAAAATTATAAAACCACATAAATTTATAGTCCAGATAATAAAATTCATATTTTTCGACTTCATTCTATCGATTTATATATGAAATTAAAGAAACAAATAGCAGCATAAATCAAATTAAATTTCTAAAATCTCAAATCCGGTAAGCTTGAGTGGAGAAAAATTTTGGAATTATATACAGTTTAACTAAATTAGAATATATAAGTGTATAAAAAATAAATTGTGAAGAATTCGTGTTAAAATTTTAATTTTAAGAATTTGGGTGTGATAAAAATTTAGTGATCATGTTGTCATTCTTTTAAAATTTAAGTTTAACATTTGTGGCTAACAAATTAAAAAAGTTTCAAAATAAGAAAAATCGCAAGAGTTTGAAAATGTGCGTCTTGTTGTAAATTAATTCAGGAAAACACAATCTTCAAACCATCATCATATCTACGTTGTGTTCATCTGTATATCGATAATGAAATTTATTTTCAGCAATTTTTAAACATTCAATTAATTTTTGAATCCTAAATTCGTTAAAAAATTGAAGTAAATATTTTAAGGAAAATTATCGTAATTTCCTTCAAAATATTTTTTAGAATACAGTTTAAGATATGGACGCGACCTTATAAAAAATAAACCTTTCTTCACGTTTCTCATGAGCGGCTTATGGGTATTGTTAATGAGGCATGAGCTGGCCGGGTCAGTTGAGTTGTGGTGGTAATACCAGCAGCGTTCGCAAAAGTATTTAAAGCACAACATGTCACGGCAAAAATAAATGCCTGAACGAATCTTACATACGTTGCAAAAAGCATCCTCGAGGTACGGGTCAATCTGAACCTAAAATGAATGAATGAATTAATTTATATTTAAAAATTTTGACTAAATTTCCCTTTCTCAATCCCTTTATAGATTATGGTTAAGCCTGTTTAGCCTTCAAAACAACTGACATTTTAGGGGTTAAAAGCGAAACTGTTTGTCAACTTCACTTTTTTTGGCATAGTTTTTTAATTTTGGCACATGCGCAATTGGAATTTTGCCTAATTAGGCAATCACCCTAAAAATAAGAACATAAAAAACACCAGCTAGCCGTGAAAATTAAAATTTTTTGAGTGATTTGAATTTAAGTAATTTAATAATCGTATATTTAAATATTTTTAATAAATTGTTTTTAAGTTAATGTTATAGCATATCATTTAATTGCGAAGGAGAATAATAGTGCAAAATACCCGTTTGACAAACTTTGGCGTTTTGATTTCAACGAACGCCGCAGAAACGGCCTTCATATAACTTTTATGGTTGTTGAACGTTACGCGACCAGATCCTTGTAAATAGTATTTAAGCGTATACAACATATAGCACAATTATTAAACAATTTCTACGTTCGAAAAAAACACGGTCCAACAGAAAACATATTTTTATGATGGTCAAGAGATGAAATGATTTTACGTTTTTGAAAATACATTATATCAATAAAATATGCTATATAGAACATGAATATTCATCAAAAATCACAAGCAAGCAAAATTATTTCATATGTATTTCATACCAATGGGATATTTAAATTTATCCGTATCCACACCGGCATAAACAACGCCGCCAAAAAGATCGTTCATAACGCATGCCAACCCCTCGGCGTTGATCAGGCCGTGAAGGGCGCCCACAAAAACTGTTTTGCAAGGGTCGAGTCGTTGCGATGGTTGCCGGATGAAATTGGTATCGCTAATGACCCAAGGAATCACTTGAACCTATATAACATTAGTACATCAACATTAAAAAATTCAAATAAATATAAGAGCAAATGACTAAGCACGCAAAAATATTGAAATAATAATTTTTAAAATTAACATTACTTCTTTGCATCTCATACGTTTGCTCGAAATTTTGTAATAGAAGTCCCCACCGTTAGAAAAATCATGAGTGCATGATTGTAAAAGAGCCTTCACCGATTTATCCGATTCAAACAATATATATACGTAACCTATAATATTGATATGTATGGCATGGAAAAACCAAAATAAAAAAATATTTTCAAAAAAAAGTCAATTTATTTAATTTAGGTGCTAAACTCAAACAGTTTGAATAGCATTTTCATATATATTATATTAAAATTATGCCATATAGCAGGTCGTGAAATGCAATTTCCTATCACATGACAGGTTAAAGGGCTATGTCTTGAGAGGTAAGCCGCCTCTAATAAAAAAATACACAATTAGTTTATATTTCAAAGAATGCGCACTAATATTACAGAGAATATGTGGCTAATGAGATTTTTGGTAATTGCGAAAAGTTGCACCTAATCCTACCGACCCCAATATTTATAATGTCAAAGCAACTCTCTTTCGAACATCCCAAAGAAAAAGTCTCAAAGAGAGTGAGAGATTGAATACCTTTTGGAGGATAACGTGGATGCAAAGTTTCCTTGCCAGGCCATTCGATTCGCAAATCACCGAATGGTTTAAAGGAAGCCATCAATCCCAGCTCGGTGATGTCCCAAGGAACGCCACCCAAAAAGATTTTGGTCGAATACACGGGGTTTCGGTAATTTCGCGGTGGTAATTGACCACTCCAAGTGTAAGTGGCATCACATATTGCTAAAAATGTATTTATAAAATGAACTATGCCAAATCAAAAGTAATTCTTTTTCTTAAAAAATTGATTTACAAAATAATTGAAATAAGGCTTAAGAATCAAATTATTGAAAAATTAATTTATTATTTTTTATTCTAAAAATGTACCATTCAATGTTATTTGAAGTCAGATATGACAAAAGCACAAAAATTTGAGTGGTATTATTGCTCCTAATCTAAAGACCTAGATTCTATTGTTCATTAAAGAATATAGAAACAAATAAATTAAATCTTCAAGTATTAATAAGAGGTCTAAAAATTTTGCATAAAAACACATATTACATTAAATGACAAAACCTGCAGCATTTTTATAAAGTTTGGCCACTTTTTCAACGCAGTAGGGGCCACCGGGTGCATTCAAAGCGCCAGGGGTAATAGTTTCCTCGCATGTCGTGAATCGGCCCGCCCTGCTCAAGTTTATTTGGCTACCAGACATGTCATCGATAAGGGATGTCGATGAAATTATACTGCCAAACCCATTTTTGATGTAATCCGAATTGCACCGGACCGAGGTTGATGATTGATGATCATTGTGCCTGTGGTCGGGGCCTCCGCATTGAACGCTATTGAGGAGCGAACTAATCAAAGCCAATTTACGCTCTTGATTCATGTAATCGTTTCCGCCAACACCATCTGTCGAGCTTTTGAGCTCTAACATGCGTTATAAAAATAAACATGTTAGGAACAGGCATTAAAGGATGAGAAAATTATGGAATGACTCTATATGACTGATAGCTTAGTTACATTCGTCATACATCAAAAAGTGAAAAAAGGAAATTGTAACGCTAGGGGAAAAATATCTCCAAATGGTCTTTTCTTATATTTTCCGGTTTCCAAAGTTGACGGACTTGATTGTTTTTGGATATATATCAAAAAAATGGCTGAATTTGGCCAAATTGACTAATTTTAGGACATCGTGGATACCCTAAGAAAATTTTTTTTTCATTTTTAAATCACTTGTAGCTTATTTTTTATGTCAAATTATGAGAAATAAAATATTTTAGATTGAGCTCTTTTTAGTTCATACATAATATTTGGCACCATTTCAATGGATTTGAATGATGTTTCTTTTCGTCACTTATAAAATAAAAATTTTGAGTTTAAGCTTTTACAATAGGTCATATATAATGGCAATCCATTTTAAAAAAAGTTTATTATCATTTTTAATTGAATTAAGCAGTTTAGCTAATGAAAATATTTTTTTAGTTTTATACCCTTTTTGATTTTTATATTTAAAATTTTAAATGTTCATAGCTGGCAAGTTTTATTAAATAAAACGAGAACGGAATTTTATTCCTTTAGATGTCAGATCTGGTCTCAAAGGTTAATTTGTAACTCTTAAATGTTGACCTGTGACAGGAACCAAATGCTCGATTAATGTTTTTGAAGTATATAAAACAGCAAAATTTGATGTTGTGTCATAAAAACATAAATAATAATATAAAAAAATTCAAAAGGTATTTGGGCAAAATTGTGAGTAGCAAATTTTAATAAAAAACTTTAAAATTTTATTCCAAATCGAAGCAAACAGGGATAAATTGCGGTATAGATAAATTGTATTTTAAATAATTTCAAATTTTTTAAGAATACAGCCATAAAACAAAATATTATAGACAAAAAATATGTTATTACTGCTAATCCTTCCAACTTGACCACCCCCGTTAGCATTGTTATAAGTTGTAGTGGTAACATTGTAATTGTTGTAAGCGTTCTGATGCTGTCCCTTACGGGTCCTGTCGGTTTCGAGCTGTCCGCTGCTATTGCCACTCAAGGAAGACCAATTGGAAAATGATGAAGATTTCATCGATAAATTGTTCTATAAAAACACAATATTAATTAGCATAATTCTGGAACAAGGTGTTATATATATATATGTGTTCGAATAGTATTCATTGTTATTAATAAATACAATTTTTGAGCGAGAGTTGATGTAGGACTCTTATGAAACGTTTCAAATGAAAAAGTGACAAACTGGTATATAAGATAGTGTATTACCAGTATAGCACAAAGATCGTTGTCCGAAGCAAATGAGCTACCCGTGCTTAAGAAGCTTTCCTCTTCACCCTCCAAGATCGTAGTCATATCCTTAGCATGGTGTGAAATATTCGCATAGTTACGTTGGTTCGATGCAATCCCGTTAGGTATTGGAGTACCGGTCGGGACAAAATTCTTTTGTGTAATGGGAGACGATACGTGCATTTGATCAGCCTTTCGGTCAGGAAATATGCCATTTTCGTCTGAAACAAAAGTTCTAGCAGACCCAAAACCTCCAGTCGTTTGCCTGTTATAATTGACAGCATTATTTCCTGAAAAATTTTTCATGAGACCGCTGCCACGACCGGTAGAGTAGTTGGTAGTCATTGAATCAAGACCGTTAATAATATTTGAACTAGCGTTAGGTGCAAAGCTAGTTACGTTTTGAATCGAGGTTGTCCATTGTGCGTTAGAGTTTGTCGACGACGAAGATGCCATAAGATCCGTAAAACGAAAAGATTTTTGATGATCACGGCTACATTCAATTTGAGGTTTTGCATCATTTGATTGCCCATTGGCTTGCCCAAGGAGAGCGGCTACATCAAACGAAGTCTTAGTTTTGGTTTCACCAACATTACTTTGGTGTTGCTGGAGTCTGAGCAATTCTTCGAGCAGATTCAAACGCGTTAAATTGTCGCCAAACCCAATTTTAGCATTTTCCGGAATCCATAAGCTATTATCATGGCGATTGTTTTTAAAATTGAACGAGTTGTTGTTATTCGTGCCATTAGATGGGCAACTGGAAGAGCTCTTGGAGCCATTAAAAAAACCTGCTCCAGTCCGAACTGATCTGTCGTCTGCTACAATGGCGGTTGTAGACGACGAAAAAATTGGAGAAGGTAGAGTGGAACTGGTGGGCTCTCTCTGCAAACCTACAGTTTTGATACTTGGTTTCTTATCAGGACCCAATTTTCCAGAGGAAATATTAGCGTTTTGCTGTTCGGTCGATAAAAGCAAGGTTCTTAAGACTTCTTGAGTCGTGTAATTAGCGCCATAACTTGCATTATTTAGTGTGATAGGTGGTACTGGCTTGAGAGGGATTTGTACCTCAGAGCTGTTATAATAAATATGGTTTTGATTGTTCCGAGTTGATAAATTGGGAAAATCACTGTAATTATTATTTGCATCCATCTGTTTTTGATTATAATTACGTTGAAAGGGGTACGGTCTGGGCTCAAACACTTTCGGCTTTGGCTGATTAGCAGGCAAAGAGGTTAAGGGACTGTTTTGTGACATATTACCGAGACTGGACAGAACGTCGGTATTTTGCAATAGAGAGGTTAGCTGATTAAGAAAAGCGAGCCCTAAACAGTATTTATTTCATACTACAAGTCAACTAAAACATATATTTAGGGAGTTATGTATGAAACCACATTAAAAAGCTATATATTGGATAAATCTTTCAAAATAAGAAAATAAAATAAAATTCTACATAAAATAAATAAAATAGCATATTATATTAATTATATATACCTTGTAAATTGTTTAAAAGTGCAGGATTTTCCTGAATGGAGGGTACAGAATTCTTGCTACATCCGGCATTGGACGACGCAACTTTTTTATCGTCTGCTTTTAGTGTTGTCGCCGCAATCGTCTGCTTTTGATGAGTGAACGCTTCATCTCTTTCGACACTCGCAATGGTTTGACCAAATATTCCACCATTCTTGACATTATTCGGACCATTCAGAATATCCGAAAATGATGAAGTCAAAGTAATGTCCGATTTCATTTTTTGTAAACCTTAAGACAGATTTAGGTAAGTTGTCAAATATAAATAATGTCTATATTAAATTATTCTTAATGATATAGATTGCAACTAACTAACACAGATTTACTCAAACCTCTTAAATTTTAGGTTTTAAAGAACCAAACAACAGTTTTTTTATACCTTTAGATGCATGATTTAAGCCATTTCCGATATACAATCCAGTTTCGTGGTCCTTTGTTTGGTCGGGCAGCTTGTTATCAATGCGTTTAGTGCTTATAAAATTTCCTATTCCACCAGAAACATCGTCGTCCGTACCAAACAGATCGGTAGCCTTGATTGATTTGTGCTTGTGTTGATTAGTTTTTTCACTTAAGTTAGACGTTAGGTCGCTAAGAGAAAGCGAATGGTAGCCGGGTGCAAAAGAGAAAGCGCAATTCATGTTTTTAGCCATCTTCTGGTATTGCCCTGTTACCTTACTAAAAAAGCATTCCCGAAATTTGACTCCTAGATCTGTATCATCGCTACTTCTTGATGGTAGCGGTTTTTGCAAGCAACTAAGGGTTGATGCAGACTTGAAAAGTAAAAATGCAAAAGGTTGGGGATAAGTAAAATGTTACGTACTATATAACAGATTATTATAAAATGAGCTAAAAACGGGCTCTTTTTTTGAGGGAAAATGATTTTAGCAAACAAAAGTTGTATATGACTCAAAGTAAATTTATTTTCATGTTATAACTTGTATCAATTCCTTCTTTAAACGACACTCTAGATAAATTAAACTAAATGATAAAATTTAAAACAGAAAATAGATATATAATTAAGGATTAAGAAATGTTCAAAAAAAATAACTTACCATAAAGGGTTTGGGTTTAGATGTTGAATAATATATGTTATGATATTGATATGTCGCAAATAATCAGGGATAAAAAAAAAAATTTTTTTTTTGAAATTTTTTTTTATAAATTTCAGTTAAAAATATCTATTAGGTGCCTTTTGTAGTTTAAAAAAATTTGGTAAACAATTTACTAAAAACGCGACAACACCCAATTAAAAAGTTAATTGTTTTCATGGTTAAAAAAAATGAAACGACTGTTAGAGGCGTTAAAAATCACAAAGTTTATACTAAAATAAAAATGTTAAAAAGTGTTTGAAAAACCACGAAGAAATAAGAATTTCCATTTAACAGTTTTTGGTAATATTCAAATTTGTTAGAGACCGATACACTATTCAAATGAGAGAGGTCATCTAAACCATAACTAAAAATTGGTTTAAAAATTGATGAAAAAAAAAGTGAGCTTAATGGAAATAGAAACAATTTTTATATAACAATTATTATATATATATTCGAAAATTAAAAATGTTATTCTCTTATATCTATATTTTCGAATACATTTAGAACTTGAGCCAGACATGGTTCCATTTTTTATAAAAATAAAACTTTATTTAGAAATACAAAATGATTTTATATATAAAAAAAGAATAAATGTGTGATATAAAATTAATATAAATATATATTTTTGTATGAAAAAAAAATAATTTAAATTCCCCTAAAGTTTTTAATTTTAATTTTTATAATAATTCCATAATCTTTACAAATAGTATCAAACAAAAGAATTTAATAAAATTTTTATTATATAAGGGCAAGTATAGTTATCAATTTGTCCATTATTTACCTAGAGGGATACATAATTAATTGTTATAAGATATATAGTAACTCTCAAAATTAACAAAACAAGGTAAAAAGTATTTATAATTGATTAAAAAAAATATAAAAAAAACACCGGTGTGTAATCAATAAACGCCTTTAAGAAAAACTTTTCACCCGACATTTGTTTGTGCAAAATTTCAAATAAAATGGCTGAAAATTTATTTTCTACGCCCTAAGCATAAAAATGCTTTCTTGCCAGGACATCGCTTTAATTCCATTTATTAAGCCAATTAGTTAAAGATACATTCTTTATAATTTTTTTAAATAATTCAAAGTTTGGCAACAGTTTTTAAGAGCTGACAATTCACTCCTATGAACGATATAAGCCATAGCTAGGCTAAAACAAAGGACGGCAAAAAGGGTGAAATAAGTGGCCATGATAAAGGCATGTCGAGCCAAATGAGTAGGTAAGAGAGAATGGAAAAAATTTTTGTAATTAATTTTTGCAACATTGATCAACCGGTGTTCTGTTTGGTCTTGATACAAGATCATGATATATAAGACAAAGAGACATATAAGGGCTATCATTTTGTAATAGCGTGTTTCTTTAGAAAGTTTCTCTACGGCTTGCTTAAAGATGGTTCGTGTGGTTTCAATTAGGTCATTTTTCTCAACATTATATGAATTGGTGCCTTGATCTGGGTGTTGATTAACTGGGAAATTATCGCCGGCATGTTCACTTAAAGGATTCGCTGTGTATAAATTAAAAACTTTAAGGTAAAAACTCGAAAATAATTTTCTAATAATATATTTATAAAGCACGCTCAAATTAAACTTTAATTTTGTGGTTTTTGTTAAATATTTTCCAAAATGTTCAAAAGAGGTGGTAGCCGCATTTAGGTTAAATTAGACTCGACAAATATTTGAGATATATAAGCTAACTTAACAACGACTGAATAGTTATTTTGGGTCAAGCTTCGTAAACTAGTTATATATAAAAAAAATTATAAAGGGGAAAAGATCATCTTTGATATAACTAAAAATATAAAATTATTTTACATTTTTTTGTTTTTTTAATCTTTTTTATTAATAGTTTTCAATGTTTTTAGCTGGCTTAATGTTTTTTTTGTATGGAGGTAGAAAAAATTTGCTCGTTTGATCCCAAAGCTAGCCTACAATTAAGCAGGGATTGAGGTCATCAAATAAACCAGGAATTATTAAGAAGAACAGATGGATCTGTGCGTAAATGAGGAAAAATGTTGGTATAAATATTGTCCACACTGATGTCCGTATTTCATTTAAAATTCACCGGTGCATGCAGGGTTAGGGGTACCCGCTAAAAACCACCTCCTTACTGCTGCCTCTTCTTTTTAAGGGCCGCCGTACCTGTTAGGCCTTTAGCACTTTTATCACAAAGTTAACGGGGCAATGGATATCAGCCATTCATATATAGTTTGCCTGAATTGGAAATATATATATGTTTGATTAAAAAGTAAACAGATTTGAAAATCTCTTAAAGGCGTCGTATTTAAAATTTGCTCATAGGTCTCATTTTGTTGACCTATGTTACATGTAAAGCCATGTATGATTTATAATCAAATCAAAATATTAGCAAAAAAAACTCACGGATTGACCCTTCTTTAAGTTCAAAAGTTGCAATAACCCCTTCATGGTCTGAGAGGCTTGTGAGACAGGTACTCTTCTCTTTGTAAAATTTTTTGGATAATAATGTATAGTTTGTGCACAAAATTGATGCTAAAATATATATACAAAAACTTTTCATGCAAATTTATTGTATGTGCAATAAAGGTCAAAGAATCAGGTCGTTTTTATATTTCGCCCTTAATTTTATATATTGTTAACACCAGGGCTGGGAAAACAATGAGCCAAAAAACTTTGGCTCATTTTTTCCCCTAAAACATAAAAAAAGAAAGGGGGGCACAAAGAGAGGGCCAAAATAAGAATTCAAAAAAAGCCCTTACTAAGAAAAGGGGCAAAAAAACCCCACAAAAAGTGGCTCTTAAAAAGAGCCCCAAAAAACCCATTTTATGTTTTTTTATAATAATTTCAAAAAATTTTGATGGGTGTGTTATTTTTTCTTTAAGCTCCTAGGAGTTTTTTTTAAGAAAAGGGGCTTTTTTTATGCCCCATTTCTTTAAGCAAGAAAAGGGGCCTTTATTTTGCCATACCCACGAGTTCGTGGGCATTTGGATAAAAAACTCAAAAACTTGTTAAAAAAAGCCCATTTGGTTTTTTTTCCAGCCCTGGTTAACACTAACTAAAAATGAAATTAATTATCAAGCAATAGGTTACTTCTACATTCTATGTTTTTCATGATGTTAAAGCAAA
Organism: Acutogordius australiensis; assembly: GCA_030555515.1. Classification (NCBI taxonomy): domain Eukaryota; kingdom Metazoa; phylum Nematomorpha; class Gordioida; order Gordea; family Gordiidae; genus Acutogordius; species Acutogordius australiensis. Next base: position 1,002,125 of record CM060245.1, read on the forward strand.
GAATTTATAGCGTTCAACCCAATCCGAACCCTCCCCCCTCTCCCCCTTTCTTCTAGTTTACAAAGAAGACCCTGAAATTAGTAAAATAAAGTGTGGTGCTAGTTAATTTAATAGCTTTCATCTTCCCATTTAATTTAAAAGAAATAAGTTATAAAGACTTAATCAACAATCTAAAAAAACTTTACATAAAAGAAAATATATTAAAATTTAAATTGTAATTGCCAATTGTTAGGTGAATTTAGTGACGTTTGTTAGAGGGGTTTAATATCATTTGATAATTTTAATGACGTTTGTTAGATGATTTCAATGAGACGTACCGGACGAACCGGCACCCGCGACGACTTACGAAACAACTTATCGTGCTCCTGGTGCAACGATGGCAATTCCGGTTGTTGGATTGTTGAGATTCCGACTTGTCTTTCGTCACAGAAGTTTCGTCTTGACCTCCCTCGACTCATTCTCTGAGTTGATCGGCGTGCCTTCTAAGGAGTGTTTCAGTATTTTATTGTTGAACCTGATACGATAAGGACCAGTGAGTGCTTGAACTGTCCCTTCACGCCAACCTTTCTCCGTATTCAAAAGAACTACCGTTACGTTTGGAGGTAAATTCGATAAAAGACGGTTGAGGCCGTCCTTTATCATGTACGAAATGGTTCGAAAGGTCCTGTAGGACTTTTCTCAAGGGCTACGACTAGGCGGAAAAAAACTATGCACCAACGCAGTTGGGGGCAAAAGGTTTATTAGCGCCAATACTTCATTTCCACGATTTATTATATATGCGGTATTTCATAGTAGTCATAGATCATAAATCGTTAACTTTTATTTTTGGCCGTAAACGAGATTTATCTAAGCAATTGAATGGTTTATTAATACGTTGGTATTATCGCCTCGCATTATACGATTTTGATATTAATACCAACAAGGAAAAATGAATGATACAGCCGATACTTTATCTCGTCTTCCGATACCATATAAGCTTGACGAAGACTATGATGATAAAGTTATCTTTTCGCTGTCAAAGGAAACTCTAGAAGTGATAGAGTTAAATGTAAGAACAATACGTAAAGCGCAGCGGGAAGACAAAGTGTTAAAACAAGTGTATAATTTCACACTGCGGTTGGCCGACGGGGGCGACAGACAAAAACTTAGCGTTTTACGTTGCTCACAAGGATTTGATTCATACGATGAAATGAATTGTTGTATTATGGAGATCGACTGGTGGTACCAGTTTCGTTGCGTAAAATCATGACTAGTCGTTTTCATGCCGGCCATGTTGGCATATCTGGGAAGTCATGGGAGGTTTTATGTGTTTTGGCCAGAAATGGACAAAGACATAGAGAATTATGTAAAAACGTGTAAGCCTAGTCAGAAAATCTTGCCCCTGAAAATATCGTATCGCCTTGGAGTCCTTTCGTAGATAAAGGCAAACGAATTGATATTGATATTGCGGGTACTATCGATAAGCGTTTTTGGCTGATTATCCTTGCCCCCCCCCCATTCAAAGTGGGTGGAAGTAGAATGGTTAAACTGCATCGATTCACCAAACGTATGTGTTGTAATGAAGCGTTATTTTGCACAGTAGGGGACCCCAAGAACGTTGATATCGGACAAGGGGCGACAGTTTGTAAGTCATAAACTTTTGCAGATGTGCCAGGAGAGAAATATAACACACGTAATGCCCTCTCCTTACCATCCACGCACTAATGAGGCAGCAGGGCGCGTCAAACTTTAAAAAGAAGGTATGCTAGCGCTAGGGAAGAAGGCTTATCACCCGAAGATGCTCTGACGGAGATATTGTATGGACATCAAAATACAAATCATGCGGCAACGGGCGTAATTCCTAGTATGTTGATTTTCAGCCGCAAGGTAAAAGGTCCTCTGGATTGTAAATATGATGACTCGTGTATCAAGCGGAAAACTTATACTGGAAGGTTTGAAGGAGGAAAAGAGTTTCGTATTTTAGAAAGATCCTGTTTAGATCTTAAACAAATTGGAAAAAGGTTGGCGTGAAGGAACAGTTTAAGCACGCACTGGTCCTTTCGTATCTGGTTCAACAAGAAAATACTGAAAGGCCCGTTAGAGAGCACGCCGATCAAATCAGAGAGATAGTCGAGGGAAGTCAAGACGATACTTCTGTGACGAAAGACAAGTCGGAATCTCAACAATCCAACTTGCAACCGGAATCGCCATCGTTGCACCAGGAACACGATAAGTTTCGTAAGGTCGCGAGTGCCGGTTCGTACGGTACGTCTCATTGAAACCATCTAACAAAAGTCATCAAAATCATTTATCAGTCATTAAACCCCTTTAACAAAATCACCTAACAAATTACAATTTAAATATGTTTTCTTTTTAAACCCCGGGGAAATGTTATGAATATGTTATAATGTTTTACAAATGTTATGTTTTTGTGATATAAAATAAATGTAATATGTTTTCCTCTTGAAACATCAACGCTTAATATAACGCCATAATAAAAAGGATAGTTGAGGAAAGTCAAAATTTATCTAAAAAAAGTTTAAAAAATACAAAAAAAATATGTTTTTTAACACCCTCAAATTTATATCTTCTTATTTATCTAAAATCTATTAAAATTAATGCTATGAATTTAAAAAAAAATTATCACATTTAAAATTAAACATTTAAAAAATGGGAGCTAGGCCAAACAAAAAAGACATCAATCAATTTTTAAAACATTTAAATATTAGGTTTAACAAAATTTACTATTGCTGTGACTTGTCTTGTATAAAATGTAATCTATTCTTTGACCTTGGTTTGTACCCTTTTCAACTTTCTTGCATTCATTTAATATTGAAGTCGTGGAAATGAGTGACTTGAGTAAACGCCATCTCTTATTCTTGTTCTTTTTCATTGGGGGCGTAAAAGAATTTAAAGGGTGGCAGAAAGTGCTTTGTATTGTACATTCATCATTGATACTATTCTCATTACCTACAATATAAAAATTTTCTAAAATATACAATTCCGCAAAATTTTTAGGAGAAAAATTAATTAATATTTCAAACTAATAGTGTCAAATTGTGAGCCTGCTACACACTCTATAAGTTAATTTAAAAACTTTTAAAGGAAATAGAAATTTTTAAACTAAAAAGAATAAAAAATTTAATTTTTTATGGGAAGTCAATTTAAAACTTAAATAACACAGATCAACAAATTTTTGAGAGTTATGAGCTAACCACAGAGAATAATCCTGCCATCTTAAGGGTTAGTTTTCAAATCTGTTTACCATCTTTTAAATGAGACTAAGTTAATCAGCTATATACATTAAAAATTTTAAAGAAAATGTCAAAAAAATTAAAATAAAACAAAAATAAAATGAAATTTTTTTGCATATACACAACAGTTAAATTCAAACTTCAATTAACATAGCAATAATTTATCGTTTTATATTTAAATTGAAGGCAATATATTTTGTAAAGGCTAATATAAGAACTTGATATATTTTAAATTTAATATTATTTGAGATGATAGTTAAAAAGGTATTTTTATATGAAAAAAGGATTCTTAATTTTTTCTCTTAAAAGCAATTTATTTGATATGGACGGATCTAAGGAGCCAAGGTCTGGAGAAACTTAGAATAACAATAAATATATATGAGATTAACCATGGGAATGCATTTTATTATATTTTTTTAAAATTCATTTTTTCCCATTGATATTTGTTGACCTGTATAAATTACCTAATAAAAACTTGCCATATAAAGTGCAAAACAATTAAGATAACCTATAATTTAAAATTTAAAAATTTTATCATTTCATACTATTCATTTATATCAAATTATATATACAAAGCGGTGGTTAAAGTATACAAGATAAAAAACAAAACCAGGCTTAAATAATATATTTATTATAAATAAATATAATACAATATTTGCAATAATAATGTAAATGCTTTTATTATATACTGTGAGCACTAAATGCATCTTGAAGGCCTGTTAGGGATATCAATAGCTTATATGGTAATTCATCTTGCTCTAGGTTCAAATCACCTGCCAGAATTAAAATATGTTTTATGAAAGCATTATATTTTTGATTAGGTAAGCTTTGATATGTCATGATGATAAAATTGGCTAGCTCTAATATTTGGGTGAGTCTATGAATTGCATATATATCATTAGTTGCATAATAATATTGTATATAATTTTCATTAGGGTGATTTTTAGAAGTATTAACTTTTAGATCCCAATTATCAGAGTATTTAGCTATAGTCTAAAAAACATTTCAACATATATAAAAATAAATGGAAAAAAATTCAATATACAAATGTTTTAAATCATTTGATTAAAATAGAATAAAATAAACCAAATTATAGATTAACCAATTTAATAAAAATTTGAACAATTTTTATATAAAGCTCTTTACTTGAAATTACAAATTTCATCAAATAAAAATTATAGTATATATGTATATTTTACATGGGTTAGGTAAAAATATATTAGAGTAAAGTCAAATTTTATGATTGAAAGTGTGGCACATTTTCCACCAAACCAGTCTCCATGCCAAAATTTATGTGCCTCGCCATTTAAGCTATATGGCATTATAAGTGCATTCAGGATTTCTCCTTTAGAAAAAACACATAATCCAGAGCCAATAACACCACTAATATGTTAGATAATATTTAAAAAACTTGTAAAAATAATGAGAATATGGCATAACTTGGCTAATTTTTCCCACCAAAAATGTATAGTCATCCTCACTCCAAACCTAAAATTACAATAATTTAACATTTATATTATTTGAAAATAAAATTTAAAGAACAATCAACAATAGTGCAAAGAATACTTCTTGCAATGCAACTAAGTCGTATTCACCGATAATTATTTCATTTGCCAAAGCATTAACCCGTTCTTTTCTTCTTTTGCTAACATAAGGAATACCCCTAAAATTTAATTATTTTAAATTTACCAGAAATTTTGAGTTAAAATTTTAAATTTAATCATCTGATAGCCAAACCAAGAAAGTGTATACAGTTTTATAAAATGAGAACATTTATGTAATCCTTAATTATGACATCAAAATAGACATTTAGACCAATATAAATAAAAAAAACATGTATTTAATTAATTACACTAGTCACCTTTTAAAATTAAAATTTATCCATCTAAATTTAGGTAAATGGGCACGTGCAAAGTGTGTTTATATTTTCGTAAAATTTTGAAACTTCTAAAAATTAAAAACTTATTCTTTCAAATTTTAATTATAATTTTAAGGAAAAACATTTTATGTGCATATATTATTTTGTCAACTTTTTGAATTGCGTTTTACTTAGTGTCCAGGCCAGGGACGTATTGAGGGGGAGATAGTTTTAATTTTTTTGTGCAATTTAACGCTAATTTTTATTTATTAAACAGAAATTGGAATATATGCTGGTATATTTATTATTTTTTGGCAATTGTGCGTATATATAAAATATATTGTACAATTATAATATCAAAATTTAGCTTAAGTTTTCTGAATTATCATTAAGTACTATTACGTGTTTTTGTTATAATAAAATAAACATGTAATATACAACTTAATAATTATGTTTCATAATTGTAAATGTTTTAACTATTAAAAATATAAAATAGTAATATACTTTTTGTTAAAATAATTAAATTTTTTATTTTACTCTTGAATATATGCGCCTAGTGTTTAAAAATATTTTAAGCATAATCTAATATAAAAATTTTGATAATATTTGTTAATAGGTTACCCCATATTAATAAAATAATTTTCAAATTTAATATATTAAAACTGATGTTTTTTTATCTGATTTTTTAAGTCTATGAATACCGGTAAACAGAAAAATTTTTGACTATTTCCACAAAAAAACCAGAGAAAATGAGCCTTCTAAGAATATTATATTTTAATATTATAATTTATTTTATAATTAATATTTATGTATCTTTTGGTTGATATAAATTAAATATTGATTTTGCAATTAAATATATATAATAAAATTGTTTCATTAAAACAACTGCTATATTAACTATAACTATAGGTCAATAATATCAAAACAGCAATTAAATCTTAATTGATTTGTTAAGCTGTTAGATATAAACATCTAAATTCAACACCAAATATTCTAATACAATGCTTCATTTATATACTTTTAAAGAAAATCAAACTAGTCAAAACTTAATACTTAACCCATCAATGCCAAATTTGCATCGAACCTAAGAGTGGTTTTCAATAGATCCTAGAAAAATATCTATTTCTTAAATATTTTTATTTTCTTTATAAAATTTTTATTGAATTTATGTCATACATTAATTTAATTATGATGCAATATAAATAAATATTTTATGCTAGTCATAATATGATCATTCATTAAGCAACAATGTAATTCATTAATTTTTCTCCTAAAATTTCTTGCCCCCCTTTAGAAAAAGTTCTGCCTACGTGCCTGGTCCAGGCACTATGTTTTTGAATGTTTTTAAGCTATGAATATAGTACCGGAATCTTTTCTTTAATTTAAGAACCGGTATCGGTACCGGTACTGAACGACCCTCGAAGTACCGCAATTTTCAGTTCCGGTTCCGGTTCTATTCCCTGTTTAAAACCTTACATTCCCTCTTTTTAATTTAAATATGACCTTAATTGATTATTTTTCAAACATTTTAACATATTGAATATATAAAATGTTTGTATATAATAATATTTAACTTTTTTTTCTCTCTTTAATATATTATTTGTTTGGTAATTGATAGCCAAAAAAAATTTTTTATACTCTTTTTTTATGAAACTTTTTAAATATGTTCTATTAGACCTAAAAACACGTTATGATCAATAATATTGGTACACTAACCATGACATGCTTTATTGACTGTAATATGGAATAATGGAAAATTCTATTTTCAAATTTTTTTCTAATCTGTGTCAAATAAAATTTGCAATTTAATACAAACTTATGCTAAAGAGCACCTATTTTTCTTTATATAAAGAAAATAAAGATCATATCTTTAAATAAAATTATAAATCAAAATTAGCATTCACGTTACAAATTTCTTACCTTACCATTCGCGGGTTGGTAATTAAATGGAATTAGCATAAAAAATATTGAATGTTAAATGGTAAAGCTTAATTATTCTAGGAAAAGCGCCCATATTTTTTAACGAATCTCATTTATTGAGAGTATACATTGTTTTATTGGCTAATGTCAAATTACAATTTCTTATAATGGCTTGATTACAACCTATATTTTCTATCAATCGTAATGCACAAAGTCAAATGGTCATAGATTAGCATTTAAAATAGACAAAATAAATGTTATGTGTAGTAGCAGTTTAAATAAGGATTAAAACCGGTGACACCAGAATATCTCCTTTAGAAAAAACACTTGATCCAGAGCCAATAACACCATTAATATGTTATGATAATTATTAAAATAACTTGTAAATTGGAATAATGTGAATATGGCAAAATCTGGCTAATTTTTCCCACCAAAAATGTATAGTAATCCTCACCCAAACCTAAAATTACGGAATAATTTAATCATTTATATTATTTAAAAATAAGGAATTTATAACATTCAACAATAGTGAAAGAATTGTCGGTATTGCAATTAAGTCGTATTCATCTTTAAGTAATTTATTTGCCAAAGCATTAAGCCTTTTGGATTTTGCGTTTTTTGGCCTAATTCAGTAATTTTTCACCCCTAAAATTTTTTTTGATTTTGATTTTAGATTAATATGGTGTCTTTGATGTTATAAGGTAAAATTTTACCACTTTTCTGGGATTTTGCGTTTTTTGGGCGAATTCAATAATTTTTCAGACAAAATATTTTTTTTAGATTTTTGATAACCAAACCAGGAGAGTATATACAGTTTTTTGGCGAAATCGTAATTAGGCCAAAATAATTATAGGGACTCCATATAATTCAATTAGAATCAAAATAATTGAAAAAATATTTTGACCAAAATAATAAAAAAAAACATGTTTTTAAATATAAGATATACATTCAAACCTATATTATACTTATATTTTAAATGGTGAGCTTAAGCTCAAAATTATATTGCTTATTAGGTAATTAAGTGTGAAATGCAACTACTTAGTGTAAAATTCCAGGCACTATGTTGAGCTTAAAAACGCATAATATTTTGGATAAGCGAAAATCCTTTAAAAATTACTTAAAGATCAAAGAAACAGTTATAGTACCGACAAATTCCGTAATAATGTAAAAATTAAAATCTCCGCCCATTTTTTTTTAAAAATGATTAATTACTTCCGGTTTTTGCGTTTTAGGATTTTGCTTTTTAAGATTTTGAATTTTAGGATCTTTTCAGACCCCCTAAATTAATCAAACGTTTCCGTTATGCTAATCTTACTTTAACCTTAAGCTAATTACATTATTATATTAAGCTATCCCGACCCTAACACTAAGCTAACCTCACCATTCGCGGGTGTTTAATTAAATAATTAGCATAAAAAATATTAAATTTTGAATGGGAAAGCTTTATTGTTCTAGGAATTTAAAGCGCTCATATTTGTTAATGTATCTTATTTCGGGTATTATTTAGAGTAGATACATTTATTGGCTAATGTCAAAATTATCTTATAATGGCATGATTATAACCTTAAGTATATTTTCTATGAATCGTAATGCACCAAGTTATATTGTCATAGATTAGCATTTAAAGGCAAAAAAAATGTTTTGTTGTAGCAGTTGATATAATTAAGGATAAAGAACCTTTAATTATATGTGATTTGTGCCTATTAAAAGCAAAGTTTGAATGTTACACATTCATAAAAGGTTTGAACCATTTTTAAGTTTTTCTTTCTCGTATTTGGAATTATTGGTCAATAGTGGAAAAACCCAATAAATAATTGAGCAGATTTAAAAACAAGCTATAATATCTGAGCATGGTAGATTTTGAGAATAGCACGGATTAAATACAAGTCGGAAGCTCATCAAGTGTTTTAATCAATTTACCATCGGATAGAACCGGTAAGCTCACCCTAGACCCGATTGGCAAGTTGGGGAAACGTAAACCAATTATTTTTGTAATATAAAAATGGGTCAGACGGGCAGGTATATAAACTTAGCCCAAGCCGAATTTTGATTTTAATTTTGCCTAATTCTTTAGCTGTTGTCATTCAAAACTAATATATATAAAAATATAATGAACACGTGAAAAAGTATTACTTTTCATATTTAACGATTTTTTGTAAAATTAACAAAAAAATAAATATATTGGTGCAATTAAAAATTATTTAACTATTAGAATTTGTGAAGGAATGATGTTAATATGTTTATTACCATTTGTTAGTGTTTATATGAATTAGATGCAAATAAAAAAAATGCCTGTAATTCGCGAATATTAGGACAAGAATGTAACACAAATGCTAGGTTTGATACAAAACCCAAAATTTCAATTTTTAAACTTTAAGAGTTTTTAGGCTCTGAACTTTATTTTATAATTCGAAAGAAACATACGTGCTCTTTTATTATAAATTAGCATAAAACATTAATGGATGAACAAAGTAGTAAAAACTTTTGAATAATAAGAGTAATTTATCTTCTTAAAATATATCATTTTAATTAACTAAATTTATCAATAACATTGATCAAAAAGTGTTTCATTTTTAGACAAATTCGCAGAAAAAAATATAAATTTAAATTTTTTGACATTTAAAAACTAAATATTTTAAAGAAAAATATAATATATCCTTTTTATACAATTCAAAACTGTTTAAAAAATAAGGAAACAAATGCAATCAATAAAATTTAAATTTACATTGAGGCAATATCATGATTTTTTATGTGGGGTCCTTTACCCCAATAGAATTTTTAACTTATAAACTAATTTTGTTGACGCTGACGCCAGGTCCAAACGATATTCCGCCGGCGGAATATTGCATTTTGAGGCTGACATATATAATTATAAAACAATTTAGAGTGAGAAGCAATCTAACTGTTACTAGGAAAATATTGACAAAACCAATGTTTAATAAATTGATGTAAAAATGCATCCAAATTATTAATTTTTTGCAAAAATTAATAAACTGGACACGCCCTTAGATACAATTTTTGAAATAGTCATGCTTTTTACAATGTTGTATGTTTAAGCTATAGCCCAGTTAGGGCCAAAGTTGGAATATGCATAGGGTGGAGCCATAACAGCCCAATATAAACTAATGTTTGCTAAAAAAAGTATTATCATATGTTCACCTTTCGCCATTGACCGAAAAACTTGTGTAAAAACGGTACTCGTAACTCTCTTATAAAAATGACCTCATTTCGTGCAATTTCTGTGCTTTTTCTTAGTTGAAGAACTATCACCCTTTAAAATTATTTCAAAGTCATATACCATTATCATATATATGTATGTAAAATATTTGATTTGGTTAAGGATATAAATGCTGTATTATAAAGATATATTTCATGCGCCAATTTGCTTTTTGTAGCAGAGACATTCCAATCATAAAAAACTCAACTTAAAAGTATTTAAAGATTTGAATATTATGTTTTTTAAAATTAAAATTTTCTATAAAAATTGTTTTTTAGTATTAGAGATGGGAGGAATTCATATTTTAGTTTTTGCTTTTTCTAAAAGTTATTCTATAGGGCGCGTTCGGACTCATTTTATTTGTTATTAGCATTTGGTAAAAAGTTTTTAAAAAACAAAAAAAAATTAGATTTTAAAAAATTCGAATTTCAAAAATTCGAAATGAGTCTAAACGCGCCCACAATTAAATATAAAATTTTTCCAGGATAACTATTTCAAATGTTAATAAAAAAGATTGACGACATTTTGTAATCCGTTGGATGTCAAAAAGTAAAATTTTCATTTTGTTCAAAAGCTGATCGTAGTCTAAACGCACCCTTTGAAAGAGGATTGTTTTTTTTTAGTTTTGAGTAATTCATTAGTTAGTAGCTGGACAAAATCAGGCTAAAGAGCATTTTTTTGATTGCCGCTTGGGCTGCAAAAATCTACGCACTACAATCAATCCTTTAATTTCCCCGAAATTTAAACCGGGAATAATTGAATATAATTTTTATAATAAATTTATTAATAAATTAATATAAAAATTTAAATATTATAATTTAATAAAAAATATTAAAATCAAAGCATTATTAATAACAATAAATAAAATAAAAATATAATAATAATAAAAAACGTTATACCCCCCCCCCCCTTCCTTTATCAATCTCCCCATATAGAATATAAACATGATATAACAATGTCTTTTTTATTCCATCTTTCATACTGTATAAACCGTAATTTTTATTTTTTATATAAAGGTCCGTGAGGAGACGAGAAGATAGACCAGACCACCTTATGTTTAGAAAGTAAAGCAAGTTTTATCTAAAGATAATTTTCTAATATTATTTTTTCTAAAAAACTTTTTATATTATTCTAAAATTATATATAAGAAAGAGAGAAAGATAATTGCTCTATTATATTATATTATATTATACAAATTTATATTAACGGTCATACATACGCGAAATATCCTTCAAAATTGTATTTTTTAAACAACGAAATACATAATTTTTGGCGAATTTTATATATAATAGTTATGATTTAAACGAATTTTTTTAATTTTTTATCAACTTAAATCAGCTATTTATTATTTAATAATCTCTATATATGGACAATGTTGAGTGTCAAATTTAAAAATTATTCTGGATTTACTTTTGTCTCTTATCCTGACCTTTGAGAACTTTCCGCTACAAGACTTTGGGACTACAATAATCTTTATGGTATCATCCTGAAAAATTATTAAAAATAAATTCGACCCGTTTCACGAATGAAATTACGGTTTTCACCCAATTTCGGCGCCCTATTCTCTATTCTTATTCTTTGTTTCATATTCTTGATTCCTCTGGCTTATGGTAGTATTAATTTTATTACAATTTATTAAAGCGCGAAGCGTTCAAATTTATACAACAATTAAAATATTTTTTAAACATGATATAAAACAAATTTTTACAAACGTAGATATTTTTTTGATTAAAAAAACCTAAAAAATCCAACATATTTATTTTTAAAATTTCTAAAATATTGGATTTTTGATGCTTAAAGAAATGAATGAACTTTGGAGGCATCCTTAGCTAATTTAATATGGATAATATGCGGGGGCCGTGCCTCTCATAAGATATCGAGCAAAACTAAATGCTCATGTTTCACAGGTGTGCCTCTACCTTAATTGCTTAACGGATGGTCTGGCAAATTCATTACTTTATATAATATAATTTATAAAGATATTGGTTAAGACAAGAGTTCTCGATTAAAAAACCGGTCAAGCTATATTTTCCCTAAAATAAACTGTATCTAAAAAATGGTAATCATGGTATCCGTTTATCAGAGTAACCTAATACTTGACGCACAAAATGATAGGAGAAATATGCACATATATATTAAGAGGCTTGACAAAGATTTGCTAAGGGGCGAGCGCCAATATGGACAGGTCCTGGGAAAGAGGCCATTTTTCTATAGGAATTACAAATATACAATCTCTTAATACTGAAATTGGGCTAAATCTTAATTGATTTTATTTAAGCCCATAAAAGCATATTACGAATTATTATTGAATATTTAGGTTTTTAAATTGCAAATTATTATTTTGACAGACTAGCCATGACTTTAGGCGACATATAGGGCATATCAAAACCCTGGGATCGGGAAAGAGTCTAAAAATTCCGGAGTTTTTTTTTGAATTTGACAGTTTAAACATGCAATTATAAAGTAAGTAGCTGCCCTTTCATTTATTTAAAACTTTTATTAAACAAAATGAGTTTGGACTACAAAAATAAAAATTCCAAACTTTCCAATAAGCTAATGTTAACTAGCAAATTTAAAACAAAACCCCGGAACTCCGATTTATAGATCCCTTCCGATTCCGGAGTTTTAAAACGCCCTCGCCAAGTAAATTTTTATTTCCTTATTTTTGTTTCTGAAAAAGTTTCCTACGAGCATAAACAAAATTTGGCAACTTTAAAAAAAAGTTGCGTTTTTTTACAAAATAAAATTTTTTCAAATTTTTTGAAAATTTTACGAAAACAAAACTAACCTCGTACTTGCCTGCCCTTTAAACAATTACATCCGTCATAGGTTTTTAAATAATTTGATTTGGACATTCTTTAATGATTGGTAACTTAAAAGTAAACTTTAATTCGTTACCAAATTTTACGGAGGACAAACCGCCCCACTCCCAAATTCTAGCGGCACCTTGCAAACTTTTTTTTCTACTCTTGACATTTAAGGTGTAACTGGATTTCTTTTGACCTGTTTGCAATAGCTTATCGAACCCCCTAGAAATATTCCGAGTGGATTTTAATTATTTATATATTTTTTATCACTGTGCCCAGGAAATTTATTCTTAGGAATGAGCAGCGATCAAAAATTCCTAACCCAAAATACTTCTAATTAAACTTTCTCCAAAAAATGTTATGTTTTGTGCAGAGCTGGGAAAAATCCCATTTTTAGGCTAAACTCATATTTTTGTTTGTCAAAAATTTTATGACAGATTAAAAAAAATAACTATAAATAGACATAAAATATAAGCGTTTCGAACTTTATAGATATTTTGTTGGTTATAACTTAAACCCTTAATTTTTTCTTAATTTCCAAAAATGAACTCAACCCAAAAATGGGTTATTTCCCAGCTCTGGTCTTGTGCCAATACAGTCGGGGCAGCAGTGGTTTTTTGGCGAGCTAATAACCCAATAAGTGATCGGGAGTTTGGACGTTATTCAATAATCAGCACACTCAAAGTCAAATTTTGAGATAATAAAACAAATTTTTTCATTCTCTTTTTATATATGGTTGAATTGTACTTTAGACGCACCTCCATGCACAAAAATTAAATGATTCTTCTATCAATCTAGCTTTATTTTTATTCATTCTTTTTAATTATGTTTAGCTGATTCCACCAAATCAAATTCAAGGCTCTCTTATCCTGGAGGACCGTCTTCAATTGTAACTTGTAACGAACGTCAACCGTGCCATAACAACGGCCATTGCGTGATCAACGATCGGGTCGGGGCACCTAATTATTGCGAGTATGCATTTTTGTTTTTTTTTCTTGAATTTTTTAATGTTTAGAGTGGCCATGACCTTGACGGGTTCTTTTTAAGAGAGATGTAGAACGAAAGGTGCTGAGACTTTGGCCTTCAACTTACGCCAGAGTTCTAAATCTAGAATTTTTAAAATTCCCGAGATTGCGGCGTTTCCTTTCAATAGGTTTTAAGGTATTGGCGGAGAGACAAAATAAATTCTACTAAACTAGTTAAGGACGGTTACCTTGATGTTACTTCCCCCAAAAAAAACAAAAATTATTGCAATTTTTTTGAAATTTTTCAAAATAAAAACACTTTTACGCATTTTCTTATAAATTTAACAATATTATTTTCACTTCCAAAAATTATTAAATAAATTTAATTTTTGTTTTCATTAAGAATTTGATGTTTAATTGTGGATATTAGAAACAAACATATTTGTCTCCTTATAGAAGTTTTTTTGTATAAAATAAAATTTACCTATTTTTTTCCAAAAACGTCTTTTTTAGACCGTAAAAGCCCGCCTAAAAATGGTGGCTAAATAAAAAATAAAATGACAAATTTGTTGCTTTAACTTAATTTAACTTCCCAACTAGAATATATCGTATTTCTTTTATACTAAAACTTTTAACTGAAACCACCCCATACACCTTTAATACTCATATCTCAGGTGTTTGTATCCTACACAGGTATAAATAAGCGCGTGAAGCGACATTTGCTTTTGTACACCTTTAATTTTTTGTAATTAGAAACACCTGGCCTCTCTCTTTCTGTGGATAGTTTTATATGCCTCTTTTACTATATGGACCAAAAATACTAAAACAAAAAATATTTAGGCATGTATTACCTTTTGCTTTAGAGATATCGTCACTAATATTTGTATATCTACCTGATGCGTTTAAAGCCGTCCAATGCTCCCCCCTGTATATTTTTATGACAATCTAAAAATGTTATGACACAATATCCGGCCAAACTATCAATTAAAAATATTATAATAAAATCTAAAATATCTAAAATTTATATTTTGAAAAATTTACCATTATCGTAAATTAAGCCTTTTAGCGAAAAAATTTCATACAAGATTGTTATATTTTTAATTGAATTTTATAAATGTTTAAACTATAGTTGTAAATTATTATCTGATACTTAAATTTCCGATATGCTTAGCCTAAAAAGTAAAAGAGATTTTTAACACAAACTGATTTAAAAAATATTAGCTCATTTGAAACAAAATATATATATTTTTTAAATACTTAACATTTTACATTTCTCACCCATTCGTGTCAGCTTAAGAAATTGCTAGCGGAGGACCCTATACCAGGATATAAAAATTTAATTTTTTTTTTGGGTGAGGAGCATTGAAATTGCTATGCGGCGACGTTCATAACCCCTAAGGTCAATAGGATTAAGCGCGTCTCTCCGCCAATACCACAATGTCCATCAAAATGACGCCGCACTCTCCGGAATATTATAGCATGCAGGCTTTACAACTCTGGCAAAAATCGAAGGCCAGAATCATCCACCTGCTAAAACACTGCCCCCCCCCCCCCCCGCCCTACATCTCTTGAAAGAGACGGCATACCCGTCAGGGCATGAGTTAAAGAAAATATTCTGTCCTCTTTGTGTATTGAGATTTAATTTGTCATAATTCTTTGCAAATCCAACACC
This sequence comes from Acutogordius australiensis, assembly GCA_030555515.1. NCBI lineage: Eukaryota > Metazoa > Nematomorpha > Gordioida > Gordea > Gordiidae > Acutogordius > Acutogordius australiensis. The sequence goes on from CM060245.1 coordinate 1,017,797, forward strand.
CTTAATTCACTTTAAAAGCATTGTTTTAAACGAAATTTAAAAAACTTTCATAATAATATTAGCTCCACGACGCATATATAATAAATATTAAAATTTTACACATTTAATTCTCTAGATATTTCATAAACTTTTACAAACTCCTATAAAATGGTATTGTATTAGGTTAAATATATTACTTATATAAAGCAAAATAATGTAGAAGCCCTATATCATATTAGTTTAATCTTTTAAATGAAAAAAAAAACACACCTGGCCAATATGTCGTGTATATAAGAATTAGTATAAGAGTCTTCTTCTCCTGTCATCTTTTTGCTATGTTAAAACCAATTGTTTTAACTTTTCGAGCCAACATAGACTCATATATTTCTTGTTGACCTGTAAAAATGACAAAAAGAGGGGGGGGGGGGGTTGATTTTAAAAAAAAAATTTTTTTTTAATTAATTTGCGTCTTATCTTGATTGATTTTGTTGTATTTAATTTTTTTGTATTAAATATCAATTTATAAGCGTATAATAATCCTATTAGTATGTGAAATATAGCGTTTTTTAGTAAATTACCTTGATTTCAGTTATATTTAATAGTATATATATATACATATCTTTAAACGAATATATATTAAATAATTGTATTTTTTGTAATTTTGAGGAATTAGGTTAAATCTTTTTGCATTTTTGCATTGGTTTATTTTCGTCGTTTGAAAGGTGACCGACAAGCTTTTTTAAATAAGGGTGCGTTTATACTTCATTTAGTGATTTAAAAAAAATATACAAAATTATACAAATTTTACAATATGACATTTGACGAATTTTTAAAAAAAGGTTGCCAATCTTTATCATTATAAATTAATTTTTCTGTATAAAAAAAGGTTTTATAAATATCAAATATAACTAAAATTTTTAATATTTAAAATTAAAAAAAATGGTTAAGGTCTAACCGCGCCCTAATCGAAGTGATATGATTTATACACAATTTTATTGAAAAAATGTATTAGTTCTTAAATACTATACCATTTTACAACTTTAACAATTTTCTAAATATTAATTTATTTCAAATGTATTTTAAATTATAGTGAAAGATAGGGTTATTTTTTATGATTATCATCGATTTTGTTGAATAAAAATGTTATTTATAAGGATATGTGAGGTCAAATAAATACATTATTTTAGTTATTTAGTTAAATCACCGAAACACATTTTTAGGTATATTATGGTAAATATATAATAATTGTCGATAGATTTTTTGCTCTCCCATCTCTAAGTTTAACACTTTGGCCATTATTTTAATTCGCTTTTTTGGTTCCATAAACAATACATTTTTGATCGAATCTCTCAAGCTTTTAGAAAATTGATTTGCCGCCTATTTTGAAGATTTTAATCAAAAGATATTATGTTGTTAATATTAATATCAATTAAGTTATACCGATATATTCCATTAAATCAAGATAAATTTATAAATTTACCTACTTTCTTAATTTGATTTTTTTAGCTTAAATTCGCTATGAGAAAAAAATGCCACAAAAAACTCTTTAGGGATGATGGTTCAAAAATTTTATATCATACTTAAAATAATACCGACAAAAGATTCTTATATTCTAAAAAGCTCAAATATATCTTGATAACATTTAACTTTATTATTACCTAAAAAGGACCCGGGCATTAAGAAAGTCACTCTCGCGGGACAAAATGAATATAATAAGCTCTGGTTTTTCTCACACATTTTAAAGATATTTTCTCCAAGTTCTTCAGTCTGATCTGTCTCCAAATATCCTTTTATCTGTCAAAATTATACTTTTTTATAAAATTTTTCCCCACTAATATTTCAGAAAAATTTGATAAGAGCCCTAAACCATTTAAAGCAACCTTTTGAGTGTTTTAAACGTTTTTTATTAATTTTTTTTTGGCAATTCCAAAGAAGTATGAGGATTTTGAAAATAATATTATAAATTTGATCATAAAAAATATAAAGAGAGATGCGTTTAAATTAAAAAAAATTATACAAATTTTTGGTCGGAAAAGCACAGAAAAGGCCTCTTTTTAACCATGCATGAGTTAATTTTTTTAACCCTCCTGTCCATACTTGATTACAAATAAAATAGAAATAACGTTTTTTTTAATAAAAAATTTTATTTAGTCGATCAGAAAACTTCAAAAAAATGGTGCAAGATTGAAACCCCTGGATATTTACTATTTTTATACTTTAATATTATTTAGAATTTTAGCAAAATTGAATTAAAAGTAAAATGAGAATTAGGCAAATGGACCATATTTGTTTTAAATGTGGTTATTTTAATGTCTTCTAATAAATTAAATTTTTTTTAAAACATATTTGATTAAACGGCTATTTTTTGCTCTTATATATAGACGTAATAGGATAATTACAGATTAAAAAAAAACTATTTTATCTAACAAAACAAAATCTTTATAAAAATTGCCGACAATGGATAATATCAAATTTAAAAGTATAATGGAAAGGCGCATTAAATAAGTTTTAAAAATTTACTTCTCTGTTATACATTTTATTATAAATTATCTTCATAACCATTTTTAGTTTAACTATCTTTTAGAGCCAATGTCCTCTTTAAATTTCTGAACGTCCAAAAAACCCATAATATTTTTGAGATGGCTAACTATTTTAATAAACTTTTAAAGTGCTGTAATTATATTATTCGTGCAATAACTGGGGAAAAAATTGTTTAATTTTGCATTAAATTTATTAAAATATTCATATCAATACGGATATTTGAATTTCAAAAAAAACTAAATTATTTTTTTTTGGTTTCTATATTTTATCAAAATAATCATTGGAATTAATATACATAAATGTAAAAGTATAAATTTTAAATTGTTATATTTGGCTTTTATTGCCTTTATTTTATAGAAAAAATATATTAGAATAATATATAGTATAAATATTTTCAATTTTAATTTTATTTAAATGATTAGTTTAATAAAATTTTATATTTTTTAAAATTTTTTTTAAACATTTTTTTCTTAGTTTAAACGCTCTAATAAAATTCCGCATGTCCAGTTGAGCGGCAAATCACCAGACTAACTAACTTATTTTTCACTTTTGTTAAAATTTGATAACTTACAATTTATTTTGATATTAATAGTGTTATGTAATTTAATATACAGGTAAATTAAAATGCAGTTAGGTAGGTGCAGACAGAGATTAAAATGAGAAGATTAGTGTGAAAAGATGGAATTTGTTTGATTTTTCAACATATTCCTATGTTAAATAAAACAAAATTTCCTAAACAACGTGAGAAAATATAAGGTGAGAACTTTGAAGGAAGTCTCCACCCCCTTTTATAAAGGTGCCATAAGAGTCTGCGGTCACCCTAAAAAAACTTTTCCCCCAAAAAAATCATCGAAAAAAATGTTATATTGTCATAAATCAAAAAAGTTTTAAAATCTTAAAAAAAATTTAATAAGCTTGTCCGCAACCTAATCAAAATGAAGGTGTTAAATGTGATATGTTAAGTTTCGCGCCGTATATCTCTCACTTTTTAATCAAATATCTCTTCTATCTCCTTCCTGGTGCCGTAAGAAGAATCATTCAGAACACAGGCGCCAAAAGTGACAGGACCATATTAACAGACCTTACCGATGCATTCAGTCTAACCATATCATATTATATAAAAATACCTTTGCCGTTCAATGTTGCGATATTTAACGGAATATAATTCCATACAACTAACTTTTTGCACCGATCCATTAAATTTTGAAAAGTTTACGGTTAAACATATATTTACAGATTAATATATGGTACTGTTTTGTAAAAGATCTAGTTTAATACACTGTGAAACAGTTAAAAATCAAATTGATACCAAAGTGATCAATTGCCATAAATTTTTCATACATGTCCCGTTAGGTGTTTTGATTTATTGACACGAATTTATTCATGCAATATTTTCATAAACTATGAGAAATTTGCGCGACCCCGCCCCTTTTCCCTTTAAATTTTATATTTTTTTTTTTAAAAAAAAAATTTTTTTCTAGAAAATCTAATTTTAATATACTATGACTAAGAAATTCATTTTCTCAAAAATTTAGTTATATTTCAATTTTTTATTTTTTTAATTTTTTACATACCGGAAAATACCATTATTCAAATAAAAACAGTTATATACAAGCTTAAAATTTATTTTTAGAATATTTTTAATTTATATTTCTTGCATATACAAAATATATTAATATATTTAAAAATAATAGAATAATTTGATTATAATATTTAATTTTTATTTAAACGGTTTTTTTTTTGTAATTCTGTCAGCACTCTGTGTTTGTTTAAAGGCCTCAGTCAGGCAACTGACCTGTACAATTTATATACCGGAATAGAATTATTCACAATGTTTTTCAACTCTCGTAATTAGCATATATTAACCTTACTTATAACTCACTGTTGGTTGAAAATAACAAATAATATAAATTCCATCACTTTTGTAAAATGATAAACAACTTGTAAACTATCATAATTTATGCGGGACCTTATGTCCTTAAATACTCTTAAGGACGGTAAATTATTTAAGATTTTGTCACCTTTTTTACATGTTTTAAAAAATTGATTATAGGAAGAAGCAATGGCTAATTTTCTAAGATCATCTAATTCCCGTATTAAAATACCAATTTATATATAAATAATAATTTAATTTTTGTTAAAATATATTTAAGTTTGAGTTAAGTAATTGTTATAGTGGATGAGCCAGGTTCACTTTTTATAAGTTTTAAATCACATGGACCGTATTCTGTAATATAAAGACAATTATTGTCATTATTATATATGTGGTCGTTATGATACATTGTTTAGCTGGTAATGGGAAACTTGGATGGACCTCGGATTGATGATAGATAATAATTAAGAGTTAATGATCATGTTGCGATTAATTAGTTATTTTATATACAAACTTTTGATTGATTTAATTCTTTACTTGATTTCCACCTATGTTCTTATGTGATTGATACTTGTTGTTTCTGGGAAAAAGAACTTTGGAATTTTCCCATAGCAAAATGGGTGGATCAACTTTGGATTATAAAGCTATATCAGAGAACTATTTTGGTTGAGTTATAACTAAATAACTCTCAATTAAAATAGTTTTTTGTTATTATATAAAGGTTATCATTAGGTCAGTACATATACATGTGATTAGAAATTGTATAAGAAAACATTGAAATATTAAATATGGAAATACCAATAGCTTTAAGTATGATATATTTGCTATTATTTTAGTCTGATAACTTTAGTTTATTAACAACAAAATTTCACATGTTTTTTAAGACTCTAGACAAAGTTGTTGTGGCACGTCCTTGTAAAACGAATTAAATCTTTAAATATTTTCAATTCATTCGGGTTCTTTAATATTTTTATTTCGCCGTTTTTTGGAAGTCCTAAGACACCAAAGGTCAATTGAGGCAGCAATCGTATATATTTAAAATATATAATCTCTTGGCTAAATATCTTAGAAATTATATGTACTTTTTTGTTTTAAACCGAAAAGGGGTGTTTATTCGATTATTTAAAAAAAACATAGTTTTTTAAAACATCGCTAATCATCCACCTTAATTTGTCTTACAATTGTACAATTGGTTTGAGGTTTCCCCCATACCTTTCCCCATTTAGGGGGCCATACCCGTTCGGGCTTTGACTCTTTTAACCCGAGGTAAGCAATTAATATTGCTCACGGGTTAAATAGTAAGATTTGCTCCCGCGCCGGCGACCTAGGTTTTTAGCCTAGGCTCTTACTTTAAACATATCGTTTAAGGGCCTACTGCCTAAGCAGGCCACTCAGCAGCTTCAAAGTGGACAGGTATACTATTTTTCCGAAGAAAAAAGCCTCCTGTGCACGGTGTCGAACTCGCAATTCCTGCTTGTAAGACAGGAAAGTTTGCCATTGCGCTTCCTTATTTCAGCAGTTAAGGTTTTAAAAAATTCATAAAATTTTTGTCACGATGTGACATCTGTTGCACTTTTAAGGTGCCTTCTCTCACCTTCATTTTCTTTAAAGGGACACATACCTTTATAGACCGTATTATAACAACACACACACAATAAAAGTAATTTTTAACACTGAGACTTCAGAAGTAATTTTTTTTAAAAAATTCACACAATGTGAAAAATAAAAACTGTTTTTTTAAGAGCCCCCCCCCCCCCCCCCCCCTTCTACAAATATTGAATTGTCGCATTATACAGCTGAAATTATTTAAATTTTGAAAAATTTTAAGATATTTAAAATAATCAAATTTTTTTTTTACTAAGGTTTTGGCTATACTTAGCAGTGTTTTTTTCGCTAGAGAAAATTTTTGATTTAAAAAGATATTTAAGCCTGTATATATATATATTGGCCTTTACACATTATTATTGACAATAGCGATTATTATAACTGTCATTGAAGCCACAGAATCATGTATTGTGCTGTATGTCCATAGTATATTTACACAAGCCTTACCTTCCTTAGCAAGAGTTTGTAATATGAGGACCTCAATCGAAGCTTATACCTACCTACCTTTAAAGGTAAGGAGAGCTCTATAATACAGCTTCCTACATTCTCCATAGATATTTTATAGGAAATAATAATAATAATAATATCTTAAGAGTTTGATAAAAAACTACCTTTAATGAACATCTGTGTTTGGTCAATCGTTTTATTAAATGTACAAGGGATAACCTTTTGTCATATATATTTTTAAATGCCCCCAGTTTACACATTTTTCGGTGCCGTTTTTAAAACTTTTTCGTGAGAATAATTCTCTTATTTTTTTATCGATGTTGTTTAGACGCACCATTTTTGTGAATAAGCAGCAGCAATATGCTGCAAGTAGTTATCAATTTTAAACTGAATCAAGAAGTGTAATTCATTGGTGCCATAAAAATTTAATTTTTCTAACGGATTTGTGTGTCAGCATAAATCAGCAAACATGTAATAAATTATCTAGAGCCTTTATAAACAATAATTTAATTGAAGAAAGATGACACCAAATAGCTTGAAACAATTCTTGGGCCTTCTATATTATTTTCATTCCACACACGTGATTGTTTCAAAAAATATATTTTGAAAAAACTGAACGGGCTATTCCAAATTTTTTAATTTTGCATTTGCCGAGTGATTTAGCAGTACACATGGATGACAGCATACATGTTTTTTTTTTAAATTTATCCGAAAGAAACGAACTTTAAATTAGAAAACTCCTTTTTTTCAACCAAGCCCTGTGAAATTTTACATAAAATTCCCATAGTTCATAGACTATATTAGTCCACCCTCGGGTTTTTTATCTATACGAAGATTATTTTTGAACTTGAGTTTAGCCCTGACCGAACAACAAGTTTTATAAAATGGCAGATTTTTAAAAGTTGATATTTCTTCCCATTTAATTTTCCTGTTCATTTTCTCCTTATTTTCTCCCTGTGCTACAATAACCAACCACGTTGTTAAGTCTAGTTGTTGCTAAGTTAATTGGTTCATTGTTTCGAGATTTTTTTTATCAAACTGTTACAAAAAATAGATTTATGGAAATGTTTTAAATTAACTATTTTTGCTTAATTGTATCCTATAAAAGAATTTTGCCAATTTGAAAACCTAAACTTCGGTTTACTAATGATTGTTTTAAACAACCTTGCCCTTTGGCCCCATTCATACTCGAGATAAATTTTTACAAAAAACTAAAAAAATTTGTTTAACACAAATTTTTGCGTTTTATGTTGAAAAAATAATAATTTCGATTATAAATTACACGCATAATATTATAATTGAAAAGAATTTAAATTAACTTTTCTCCGCATGAAATTTAGTAACTTTTTATTTATGATAAATATGAAAAGGGGTCAACCAAGTTTTTCTTACCGATGATAGCCTAATAGTCTAATTCTCCCACAAGTTTAAGAAAATATATATTTCTCATGGCAAATCAATTTGTTTTTACATATCATACTTATTGGTCTAACAATACATAGTTTGCATTTTAACATGATCCTTTACTAAAAAGTTTTCTCTTCTCATCGCATGCAAATGCAAGGAGGCATGTATTCTTCATTTCTCCGTTCTAATCTGTTTGAATAAATCTGTGGGAATTAACAATTTTATTATTAAAAATTTCACAGGAGAGAACTATTGTAACACCTTGAATGGATTGAGTATAAGGAGAATTTATCACGCAGTTTGAAAAAACTTAAGTTCATCATAATTGTAATATTTCTTCAGTGGTGTCAGTTAGTTTAGATTGAAAATATATGAAGCTTTTTAAAATATTTTCTTAAAGTTTCATATTCACAGATGTCTATAAAACACCTTTCCTACTTTAGGACATGTTTAGACTTCATTCATTTGAAAATTTGAAAAATCATAAATATTTAAAATTTTTTTTAGGGCACGTGCAAAGTGAGTTTTTATTTTTGTGAAAATTTCAAAATTTTGAGAAATTTTATTTTGAAATAAAACGCAAATTTTTTAAAAGTTGCCAAATTTTATGCACATAAAATGCTTTTCCTAAAATAAAAAATTTTTCAAGAAATTTTGAAAAAAATAAAAAATTTTAAATTTCAGAATTTTCAAAATTTTACGAAATTAAAAACTCACTTTGTACGTGCCCTTAATAATTTTTTACAAACTTTTTTTTCAGAAAAATTGTTTTGAATTGCTGAAAATTAAACATATTTTTTAGTATATGCGTTAAATGTCATAAAGTAAATTTTTTTGATTATTTTGTAAAATAAAATTTGGAAGCGACCTTAATTATATTTATTTAATATATTGAATGCCTTGGAAAGCTTTATATAGGATTTTTTCCCCCAATGACATTTAGGCCATTTTCTCATCCCACCAGACAAAATAAGACACATTTTTTTGAAACTAAATTTTGTTAAATATTCGTGAGAGTTGTTTCTTTTTTACAAAATTGACCAAAAAATTTTGCTAAATTCACACCTGTTTGAAAAATTAAACACAGATGTGTCAATGGATTAGTTTTTCTTTAACAAGCAAGTAACAGCGATTCTTTGATTAAATTTCTCGGGTGCCGAAAAATTTTAAATTGAAATTATTGTCATATGAACCTTCTCAGATCAGAGTCTCAATTAATTTAGGATATTTGTGCTTGATGAAATTTCCCGGCAATAATCCAATAATTTTTCGGAACGGACCGATACTTGTTTTGTATCACGTTAACTCAAACTGTATTAAAAAATTTTACAAAGATTCTATTAATTTGGATGTGTGATAAGATGTTATAGAGAGATTAAAGGCCTATAACATAATTTTTTAAAAAACGAAATTTGGACCAAATTTTGTTTTTTTGCAACCATCCTATCATGTTTTCATTTGACCCCGAGCCTATCATTAAATTTTTAATATAATTTATTCTCATGGCCTTTTTCAAAAACACTTATAAAATCTACGTATCCTTTAAAAAATTGCCTCTCTCTGCCTTCTTTTTTTTAATGACAAACAAGTAAATGGATGATCTTTTTTTGACAAAATATATAAAATTTTATATGAACTTTTGGATATTAGGCGAATATTTTTGACGAAGCCTTTGTCACATTGTAAAAAATAAAAATAGGAAGAGTTCGTGTTTTTGTCAAAAATGATATTTAATTTAAGTTTGCTTTCCAAATTTTTCTCAAAAAAAGCTCTGGTATGAAATTTCAAAAAAAAAACTCAAAATAAATACTTGGTACTTGGCCTATGTTGATTCATTGCTGTCCATATGGGTAAAGCCTCCCTGGCCAAATTATGTTTCGATGACAAGTCAGCTGTTTATTGAGCCTTTTCGGATGAGGTCTGAATAATTTGACCAGTGTTATTTTGTATAAAAAGCTCAAAATTAATACTTAGTTCTTGGCCTATGTTGGTTTATTGCTGTCCATATTGGTACAGCCTCCCTGGCCACATTTTAAATCGATGACAAGTCAGCTGTTTCGAGTCTTTTCGGATGAGGTCTGAATAATTTGACTAGTGTTATATAGGCGACCGAGGGTGAAGAAGGGGGGGGGGCGGTGGGTGGGATACCTAACTTTTTGCATTTTTAAGTTCTAAATTTTTTTAGCACACATACAATTTGAGCTACTAGGCTTTTTAAAAAGCTGAAAATTAAATATATACCTTACCTAGTTGACTAAAATAAATAAACTGCTATTGCTGTATTCATCCCAATTTTATCAAAATTATTGTCTCAGATGCCCTTCACACTACATTGGGCCGAGATGCGAACACGTTAACCCATGTACCAATCCAAACACCCTCGATGGAAACTCTGCCGATGCACAAAAAATCGGCTATAGGGATAAATCTCCCACCGCACCTGAGGATCCTCCTAAAATCTTCCATTCTCATTACTCTGCGAATAATGAGAATGATAAAATAGTAGCTGGAAAAGATGTTGCTAAATTTTCACATCTAGCTATATGTCAACATAGGGGTGAATGTCACGTTGTATTGAACAACGACAATAACCTGGCCCCTACTTTTTATTGCAAATGTGCTCTTGGGTATATGGGAAAACTTTGTGAGCTCCCAACCCCTAGTAATGTATGTGAAAATGGGCCGCCAACGTCCTCAAATAATAATCGTAAATATCTAAGATCCTCCGAAGTTGTTTCCAGCGATATAAGTAATAACGCTATAACGGCTCAGTCAATTAACGGGAACGAGAGTCAGCGGACATCTAACAATACTTATAGAGTGTTAAGCCAAAATAATATAAATTTAACGCACTCAAGAGATTCCATTAGGAGTCCTTGCCAAAACGGAGGAATTTGCCAATTCACTCGATCAGAAAAAGAATATAAATGCATGTGCCCGGCGGGATATAAAGGTTAATTTGCATTTTATTTTAAAATTTGTAGGATATTTTGATTTGTAAACTTTCTTTATTTATAGAATCTATGTATCTTATTTATAAATAGAAGGTATATTGCTTACATCCAATTTTGGTTTGTTATTAAGACCTTCATTTTCGTTCTTAATAATCCGAAATGATCTTTTTTAGGTAAAAATTGCGAAATTCAGGATCATTGCTCAGCTAAGCCATGCAAAAATGGCGGAAGGTGCTACAACCACAAACGCCACCAAAATAATCAAAATTACTACAAAAATCAACTCAAAAAAGAAAATAATTTAACGACTTCAAATGAGTTTTACGAAGCAAGTTTGGTCGAAAATTATCACGGGTTCGGCTGTAAATGTCCGAGTGGCTATACCGGGCACAGCTGTGAAATTGATGTGGATGAATGCGATTATCATCCATCGTCTGAAGGCGAAAACAGCGTTGTTCCGCCTTGCCTTAATCAAGGGACGTGTATTAACTTGTACGGAACTTTTAAGTAACTAATTTCCATTACCGTCGTTTACACTACAAATCAAAAGATAAATAAAACCATAAATAGCAAGATTATCATGCTCTCTTTAAATTTTTTTTGTTAGGGCACGTGCAAAGTGAGTTTTTATTTTAGCAAAATTTTTAAAATTTTGAAAATATTTTGTAATAAAACGCATTTTTTTTAAAAGTTGCCATAATTAGTAAATGCACATAAAATGCTTTTTTTTCTATAATAAAATTTTTTTTTTTAAATATTAAAAAAAATAAAATTTTTGAATTTTTTAGAATTTTCAAAATTTTTCGAAAATAAAAACTCATGCACGTGCCCTTAGGAGAACAAATTTAATTTATTTAAATTTTAATATAAACTAAAACTTTTAATAAAACTGTCTTGTAATAAAACTTAAAATTCGTTTCGTACAACTTTGGGTCCACCACCTTAAACAAGCTTGGGAAACTTATTTTTCGAGTTTTTTGTCATTTTTTGGTGGTTGAAATATATAATACACGGAATATTTCTAAAAGTATTTTGGCAATAAAAAATCCTATTATTTTTTGTATAAAATACTTGGACTTTTTATGGCCATATGTTTGTTTGTTGACAAATATTTATACATCATATGTTGCTGCTGCAAAATTAGATGCCTATGCCCGCCTGAATTTACTGGGGAGCGCTGCGAAAAACGGTTTTACCCTTGCAATCCGTCACCTTGCGTCAATCGAGGCACATGCATCATAACCGGTGATTATTCCTACAAGTGCCAATGCCAACCCGGTAATAATTTTTTTTTCGTGATTGTTTGCTTAAGCTGCGTTCAAATTGTAGTTTTGTTTTTTTTTGCGATATAAAACATTTTAATTTGTGTATTATTTGATAAGCAACATATAAATAGTCAAAGTCGTTTTTAATTTTCGACAAAACGCCTTTTTTGTAATGAAGTATATGCATTTATTAATTATATAAGGGCACCTGCAAAGTAATTTTTAATTTTCGTAAAATTTTTAAAAATTTTATTTTGTAAAAAGCGCAAAATTCTAAAAAGTTGTTTAATTTAGTCAATGCACATTAAACGTATTTTTTGAAATAAAAAATTTATTAAAATTTTGAAAAAAAATATTAAATTTTTTAATTTTTTTAGTATTTTCAAAATAATATCACTTTGCACGTGGCCAAACGTATATAATTTTTATCCAATTCTACAAAATGGAAAAAACGAAAATTTTTAATGTATGTTAAATGTACCCTGATAAAATTTTGTATAAGTTGAGAAAATTTTTTTATTTGTTTGGGTTGATATTTTATAAAGATATTAACCTAATTTTCATATTTAATCATATAGTTTTCAAAGCATTCCTATACAGTAACAATTAGTTTTACTCGTGGTTTTAAAATATGATTGCATTTTAAATTTCAAAAATCTGAATACATTTGTTTTTTTTCTTGGTATGTTAGGCTTCACGGGGGAAGATTGCGAAATAAATATTGATGATTGCGCTTTGGGGCACAAATGTTCCAATGGATCGACATGCTTGGATCGGATAAACAGTTACACCTGTCAATGCCCACCCCAATATAAAGGTAACACTTTGTATTTTTTTTTAAAATAAACTATTTCTTCAATTTTAAACATTTAATTTTGTAATTAAGACTAGAATTTGAATCAGGCCGTGATATTACGGCCCATGGAATTTGGTTTTTCAAATTTTAGTCCCGGCCCAAAATTTATAAAGGTCCAATTTGCTTTTAAAAGCTAATTTATGGGTCAATAAATACTGAATGTATAAAAAATACCCTTCAGCGTGTGAAAATAATTTTATCATTTAAAAATTAAAATATAGGGCAAACGTGGTCAGTATATTTTGTTGTTGTTGTTGTTAATTGCCCCATGCGTTGGAAGTTGGTGGTAAGATTGAGCTTAAGGGGGTATATTTGGTCCACAGTTTGTTACATTTTAATATTAATGTGTTATCTCTGTAATATTGTGACCAAATGTACTATTCTCTGTATTATTATATCAAATAATACTTTCTGTCTGATCTTTCAAAAATTTAGTGCTTCTATAAGTTCCACTTGGTAAGCTGTTTTCTAGTATTATATATTATTTTTCTCAAAAAGGTATTTACTGTGACGAAGACGTAGATGAATGCGCGCTCATGGGGCCCGGTCTCTGCAAAAACGGTGCGAGTTGCGTTAACACTCACGGCTCCTATTACTGCGCATGCGTCAACGGGTGGACCGGACAGGATTGTTCCGAAAATATTGATGATTGTGCCGGGGCAGTTTGTCTAAACGGAGGTATCAATATGTATTAATCTAGGAGCTAAAATTTAATCATGTTTTATTTGCTCTGTTTGTTAATTTTGGAAATCTGAGCTCTTTAAAATATTTTTTAGAAAAGGATTCGATTTACTAAAAATTTGTTTTTAATTTATTTTATTGGTTTTTTTGCCAAATTAAATCAAAATGTCCTTCATTGTAAAAATAATAACTGTAATATTAACAAAAAGAAATATGCTGTTGTTCTCTAATTTCTTTTTAAAATAAATAATAATCTTCATATTATAGGCACATGTCACGACAAGGTGGGCTCTTACACTTGCGAATGTCCCGTTGGCAAAACGGGTCTACTCTGTCACCTCGATGACGCCTGCGCTTTAAAGTCGCCTTGCGCCGAGGGCGCGCTTTGCGAAACTAACTTCATCAACGGTGATTTTGTTTGCAATTGTCCAGCCGGGTTTGAGGGAACGCTGTGTGATATGGATATCGATGAATGTCTGTTAGGTATGAAATTTTTTTAATTTAAAACATAGCCAGGGCTCTGTATCCTGAATTTTTAAAGGGAGAAGATATATTATAAAAGAAAAAGAATCCTATAAATTTTACACTCAAAAATTGCTAAAGGAAAATAAAAACAAAACTCTATAAAAAACGTTTTGGGTGCCTTTGTCGGGTCAGTGTTAATTTTAAGAATTGTTTTTTTGCAATATTGCAAAAGTGACTAATCCTATTTATACCATAAATAAATTTTATGAAATCTAAAACACGAGATATTGGTTAATAGTGAATTACAATAATCATGAATAATATTGATGATTATCTTCATATTTCGTATTAAAAACTTTGCGCAATAAAACTTTTCGGCCAAAAATATCTGGAGGACGCTAACTATTGTCTAGGGTTGAAGTGAAAATTTAGTTTCACCCAAACAATAAGGCGGGGGGGGGGGTGGGCCTTCCAAAATTTATATGCCTCACAGATTTAAATGTAATTTAGCCGTTGATCTAATTAGACATATATGCACTCAGAAAAAAAAATGTGTACAGATTTCATTGGTGGCTTCACAACTAACTAGGCTGAGCGCTGCGTAACAAGTATGCGTGAAACAAATTACAAGTTTTGCAAACGGCTCTATGGTCAACTTTTTTTTGTAGTCATAATGTCGATGGCACAATTTGTATTTATTACCAATGTCAACATTTTTACATTCAAGGATCACCGTGCGAACACGAAGGCACGTGTGTTAACACCCGGGGTTCTTTTGAATGTGCCTGTCCCTCGGGGTATTCTGGCCCTCGGTGCGAACTCAACGTTGATGAATGCGCCGCCCATCCATGCCAAAATGATGGAACTTGCCTCGATGAAATAGGTTTTTGTTTGTTTTTATTATAAAAATTAGTTTAAATATTATAGGCGCTACGTTTACACTAAGTATTTGGCACGTCTCGACCTCCAAAATGTTCATAACTTTTTGAGGATATCAGTTTTTGATGGGGTTTAGTCAAAATTTATAAGGGTGGCAAAGCATGTTATGTGGGCCCGTTTTTCATTAGTAAACATTATAGGAATAATAAAACACATTATGACAATTCATTTTAATTTCGTAAAAAATAGTTCAACAAAAGGTAGAACCGCGCGTTTCTTGGCTCTCTCAATGATATCTAGTTAAATAGGCTTCAGCCTACATTGCCTCTTTTTTTTAGAAACGCCTTTATGATAGGTCTCTTTGAAAACTAACCTAAAAAAATAAAAAAGTTTTGTTTACGCTTATATGAAGATAACACTGGGCAACAAAAAAACAACATAAACGATTTTTTAAGGGTTTTGTAGAGAATTTTCTTTTGATAACAACCCCGGTTTTTTCCAATGCCCCCAATTTTTTTACACCGCGTCTAAAGTTCAGAAAAAAGTTTACAATGTTTCTTTAACTATCAGTTTCCTAAAAATTCTATTGGCATGTTCAGATTCCTAGCAAACATCTAAAAAAGTTATAGCTTAGCAATTTACTTTCAAGTTATTTAGGATCAAAAAACGAATTTTAGGACGAAAACTACTAAGTTTATAAAAATTAATTAAAGTAAATTAGATATTAAATAAAAATTTAATGCCTTACGTTAATAATGAAGGGTTTCTTAATTTTTAAAATTTTGTTACTACCCATATGTTTTATGATATAGAGGTCCAAAATACCCCAAAAATAGAAAATCTCAACTCTTTGACACCGAATGACTAAAATTCTGAGGCATTGGCTAAAATTCTGATTTCATATTCGTAATTGGCACCAAAAATTTGACCAAAAACGATTGTTGCCATAAATCATGCTTAAGATTGTCCAAATTTTGTTGTCCAGTGAATGTATGGTTGATATGAGTGATTTATCAAAACAAATAATTTTTTTGTTTTGAAAGTCTCGTTATCAAATGTTCCAGCTAGCCAAAGTAGTACTTATATTTAAATTTTTACCAAGCTTCTAAAAAATTTGGTTGGTCTGAAAGCACAAAATCGCACGATTTCTCTAATTGAAAAAAAAATTTCTGATTCTCAATGTTTAAAATTAATTAGGAACAGTAAAGCTTAAAACAAATTTGTGATAGAAGTGTAAATGAGGTTGGCCCGTAGACAGGATGAAAAAGTTACACACTATGTGAAAACCACATAGCCCTATTTTTTTTAATTGTGCCTAATAAAGGATTGGCATGCGGCTTTGTTATTGTAAAAAAGAATTTCACTTTCCATTCTCTATTTAAAAAATAATGGATACATCAAAGCTACTAAAAAACATTTTTTGTCCGTTACCTGCACAAAGCGATCTAATTTGTATTATACATATGGCGTGTGGTACCAAATCAGGGATAGCATCCATAAATATTAATAAATTATTCATTTAAGTTTCAATTTTAGTTATTATTATATTGATTTTTATTCGATTCAATTTCATGTAGTTCGACAAAACAATGAAAAATGTGACAAAAATTGATTTTTTTTGACTTTTAAATAATTTTTATTAACATTCATCAAAGATTATCTCATTTAAGGTGGTTGTATATTCCTCGCGTTTTATATTAACTGTTGTTATCAGATGCTGGCTCGTAATATTAAATTTTTATTTATTAGATAAATTTACCTGTGTTTGTATGCCTGGTTACACCGGCGAACGGTGCGAAGTTAACATCAATGAATGCGCGGGCAATCCATGTCGTAACTCAGGTATCTGTACGGACCTTATTGATGGGTTTACCTGCACCTGTCCTTTAGGTAAACATTATTTCCTAGCAATTCCTTTTTAAGGCAGAGGAATATGTTAAAAGTGAAATATTATTTCAGTAACTTCAACCTATGTAAGTTGTGGGACCTTAAGCGATTCAAGTCAATATTGCCATAGAGTAAAGGTCATTGCTTTACAAAATCGTTTTATTTATTTTGTATTGTCGTGCGCGGGCACGAAGCGAAGAGCCTTTGTATTTTAATTTAGTTTTTGTTTTTGTTGTAGAAATTAATTATTTTGTTTTGTAGTTTGGTTTAAAAGGATGCATTTGGTGATAGCTTATGAATGGTAATTCGAATAATGAAAATGAAATAAGTTGTTCTTAGCAAATGTAAAATCAAATTAATCCACTGACTTTTCATACTTCCAACCCTTTTGCCTATGACCCATTTCCACTTTACGTTAAAATAATTTCTATTTTATTAACCATATCTCCTACTGGAACTTTAAAATTTAAAGTTATATCTTTGATGACCAACATTTGCCTTAAAAACTACCCCAAAAATAAATACTTTGGGGTTAATTTACTGATACAATCCCATCCTACTATGTTTTGTTGGTCTGGATATCCAAATACGACGTACTCTTATAATATGATTTTACCATAACGTATCTTAAGTATACTATGTATTATATTTTCGGGGGCTCCGACTCTTTCAAAGTGCAAAGAAATTAATATTGTCGACGGGTTAAACAATAAGGGATTGTACGCCGACTAAATAAATTCTAGCCTAGGCTATCCCTTAAGGCATTGTGTTTAGGGCCTTGTGCCATACGAGGCCATCCAGCAGCTTCAAAATGGGTAAACGTGTGCTCTAAACAAGCTCCTTTGCAGTGATTCGAATCCCGACTTTATGCTCAAGTCAGGGTGCCATTGAGCTATCTTAGCAAACATATATATAAAGTTTTTTCATTTAATTAATGTAGGTTACGATGGGAAACTCTGCGAGCATCGGACAGATAACGCGTGCGCCACTATGCCCGCCCCTTGCCTCAATGACGGTACTTGTGTACCGAGTCCTCACCACGAGACCGGCTATTACTGCAAATGCGCTGACGGGTTTTACGGACCCAACTGTGAAAAGCCGCCTTATTTTATGGTTAGCCCAAATTCATCGCGGGGCAATAAGACATTTAAAGCTTCAGCTGAGTGCAGGCGCGCATACAACGGTCAAAATCCGTGTCGAAACGGAGGCGTTTGCTATGAACAAATGGTTTAAATTTTTTGCTATTTAATATACTAAATTACGAAATACCAATATTTAGGAAAATAATTGATCTGTATTTCAATTAGACTAATCAGAGATTTGTAAAATTTACTCTGTATCTAACATTAAATGTCTTATATTAAATTTTGGGTTTTATATTTTATTCAAATACAGAAGAGCAACATAGGCAAAAAAGGATCCTCCATTGAATATAGATGCAAATGTCCACGCGATTTTGTGGGCGCTCATTGTGAAATCCCAACAGAATTTGGGATGATTAATCCTTCGTCAAATAATAATAGTTTTGGTCGTGCCCCGTTTGAGTGCGTGGAGGAAGCGAAGCCTGCTCCCCAAAGGAAAAGGTGTCTCAACGGTGGTACGTGCAAAACTGCTTATCCTCAAAGCGCACTTGGTTCTGAATCATTGCAGGCTCAAATGTTGGCAAACCAAAATGAGAGAACGGGAGAGAAAAATAGGAAATATTGTGAATGTCAATCGGGATATACGGGGAATCGGTAATTTTGTGTAATGTTTAACTTTTAAGCTTCAAGGTCGTAAAAAATGTATATTTTTTTTATAACTTTTGATTGTTTTATATTTATAAAAAAATCAAAGCTATAAAACATTTAAAATACTTAAAGATTACTTCCCTACCACTTAGATTAAACTAAATCTTAGACTTGTTGTATTTTTTATTGCTTGATTTTTTTTTACACTAAGTTTAAGCAAGGGCGCGCCTAAAATAATTGTTGCTCATATTTAATTATTTTTTTATTTTCATATTTTTCAGTTGCCAATACGATATAGACGAATGTTCGTATGAAAACCCGTGTTTGAACGAGGGTATCTGTATAAACACGTTTGGTTCTTACCTTTGTAAATGCTCCGAAGGCTTTAAGGGCAAAGATTGCGACATTCCGTATAGAACATTTACTACTCCCACTGAGCTTGATTACCCAATCATCGAAGGTGACGCCTGTCTCCTGGCCACTCTAGTTGAAAATGGTTACAACCTTGAACAAATTAAACACAAATACTTCAGTACTAGGTCCGAGCCTAGTTCCTCTTCACGAAACTCAGTCCAGCCATCGCTCACGCAAGCGCTAATAGGAGGCCTTGCCGGCCCCTGCCACAATGGTGGAACATGCCTTAACGGGAATAGCACAGGCTCCAATAAATCTAAAATTGATTTGGATGAACGGAAAGACACGACGTATTTCAATACAAACTACAATGATGGGGGCAATGATAACGGTATGGAGGTTGCCATAAATTCTGTTTCAACCACTGCCCTAACCTTCAAATGTGAGTGCGCTCCTGGGTTCGACGGGCCGCGTTGTAAGCAAGAAATTGACGAATGTTCATTACTTTATCCAGCTAATCCATCGAAACAGCTCAACATAACAAATACATTGGAGGTATAATTTAACTTTTTATCTCAAAAACATAAATGTATTTGTTCTTTAATTAAATTGATTAAAGTTTAATCGAACAAGTTAAATATAAATTCCAAAAAAATATAATTGTTTGCAATATGAATTACAAATTAAAACTAATTTGCATTTTGATAATAATGTAATCTTACAAGCAGCATGATTTATATAACAATCTTTCTAATATATTAAATTTACAGAAAAAAAATATAAAAACAAAATGTTTAAATGTGGACATAAATAAAATAAAAATTAAATTTTAAATAAATAAATTTTATTGCATATTAGATGATGGTGGGTCCATGCCTTAACGGTGGAACTTGTACCGATTACGTTGCCTCGTACGTTTGTGATTGCCCTAAAGGATTTAGTGGTACCCGCTGTGAAGTCAACGATCAGGTTGCCTTTAGCAGTTCCCCTATAATTTAAAAGACTTTCCTATTCGAATTTTAGATTTTTGTTCTTGTAAATACAACATCGTTTATGGGAAAAATACTGATTAAATGTTTGCATGTGTGAATATTATATTATCTAGTTTTTGCACATCTTAAAAAAGGTCACCCTTAGAGTTCTTATAACCTAAGTTTAATGAAAAACAATCAAGTGAGTTTTAAAATTCAACTTTATTTGCAGCTCAATTTTACGCATAAAGAACGATTGAGTTTAAGCTCCTTATTTGATGCAACTTTTGCTTTGTATATCTACCTTTTTTACACATGTCCTACTATTAATATTAATTGTTATGTTTAGGATTGCACACAGACCTCTTGTCTTAATGGTGGTGTTTGCATTGACGGAATAGCCGACTATTGGTGCTTGTGCCCTAAGGGTTACACCGGAAAACATTGCCAGGTAACGCAAGACCCATGCGTCGATGCCTTGAATGACAATCAAAGAGGTTAAAATACTGATATTTTATTTCTATTTTAGTTAAATGGAAGTCATTGTAGAATGGTTTACTAATAAAGCATATTTTAATCTAAAAATATTCTTTTAATACAACTTAAACTGTTTAGGTAAATGTAAAAATGGCGGCGTTTGTATCCCCAAACATACCAGTAGCAATAACCAATTTTCGCAAACTCCGACCAATCAAATGCTACCTCAAAACAACTTGTCAGCCAATGGGAATGCCGTATCAAAACCTTCTCAGCCGTCATTGGATGATTTTGTGTGCCAATGCGCGCCAGGTTTTTACGGGATGTATTGCGAAAAGGAGATAGACCCGTGTCACCCGTTAGATTATATCGAATCAACTGCCTCGAAGTTTACAGAAATTGACTCTAACCATACTAATAAGTCACAATCGCTAACCGCCGGTAATAGCCCATCAGTTTGCTCGAATGGTGGCGTATGCTACGCTTTTCCCACTCCGACTAAAAATATGCGACCGAATGCTGCTAAAAATTTCGAAAATTTGAGGCAATATCAAAAATTGTTTCGTTGTGAATGTCCATCAGGATGGACAGGTATTTTAAATTTAATTTAATACAACGCGTTCTTGATTACGTTTAAAGTTGATTAGGGCACGTGCAAAGGGAGTTTTTGTTTTGTGTTCAAAATTTTGTTTTAAAAACGCAATTAAAAAAAGTTGCTAAATTTAGTTTATGCACATAAAATGCTTTTTCTGAAATAAAATATTTTCAAGTCTTTTTTTATAATTTTACAAACTCATATGTAAGATGTTAAAAATGTGTTAAAAAACTTAAGATATTTAGTCTTTCAACTTATTGCTTGTAGTAAATAGAGGTTTGTAGCAATTTGGATCTCAATTTCTATAAACTTACCTATAGGTGAAACCTGTGACACCCGTATGGTTTCATGCCAAAATATGCTAGAATTTAAGAATCAAGGCTTCCCTAATTCCCAAATATCAGTTTGTGAAAACGGTGGTATTTGCCTAGACATTAGCATCCCCCCTAAAAATGGTAATATTTTGTTCGTATTTATGCATTATATTTATTAAATACAGTCTTAAATCGTTTTTTTATATCATAAATATTGAAAATAATCCATCTTAACCTAACCAAATAAGGTGTTTATCAAGAACTTTTTTTAAATTATCTCTTAAAGCTAAATAAAAAAAAATAAATTTTTAATACCAATACTAAAAATGTAATTTTCCCCACAAATTCATTTTTAATAGATATATCATCCACATCGCTCTCACAACAATCTGAAACGGCTCAAACATACTATAAATGTGCATGCCCAGAAGGATATGCTGGAAGTCATTGCGAAACACCTATAGATAAATGCACAGCGCTTTCTGAAGGCGGCTTGAGCGCTTGTCTCAATGGCGCCACTTGCGTCAACTTGCGCGCCTTTGATTTTGCCAGCCTGAGAAGTCACTCTCGTAAGTATTTGACTCCTCAGGACAGAGCCCGTGGCTACATGTGTGAATGCCCGCCAGGGTTTGAAGGTACGGTTAAAAGGAAATTGATTAATAATTTTAAAAAATTTAAATGGAAAATATAATTAAGCATCATATAAATCTGAAAAAATACGAGAATTTATAAAATAAACTTCCTTCAACATTCTTATAACATTCTAATGATTACCTATTTATTTTTAGGGCGTCGCTTATCAAATATTGGCTCTTCAACTAAATATAAAATATTTTATTCTTTTTTTTGTAATATTTTTTAGCCGAATTATATAATAAATTATAGAGATTTTACTAGTCCAATATTGGATAAAATACGCTTGTGAACATTTATTACTTAAATAATAAATGATTTTAGGTTCGAGGTGTGAAACCAACATTGACGATTGCAAGGACGGGCCATGCAAAAATGGCGGTGTTTGTCACGATCTAGTAAATGACTTCCGCTGCACTTGCCCAGCTGGCACCTTGGGATTCTTGTGTGAAACGAACGTGAATGAATGTCACGGCGTGACCTGCCATCACGGGGGTACTTGCGTGGATAAAGTGGGCACGTTCCAATGCCTGTGCCCGCCGGGCTTTGTGGGAAAAACGTAAGCTACTTCATGGAAACTCTCAAATTTAAAACCAATAAAATGATTCTGTATTTTTCTAGAAATGTTTTTTTTTGGTCGGACCGCTTTAAAAGTCTTTGAATTTGGTTGAAATACAGTAACGTTGAGCTTGGTTAATCTCAAAGCCTTCTACCTTTCTAAGAGTTTAAGCCAAAAAATCTATTTCACAGGTGTGTATTTAATATAATTCTGCAAGACCTGGTGTAGAGTTAAGGGAGACAAGACCCTAACGGACAAGCCAACACCTTATATAAAAAAATGTCGGAAAGAAACTTTTTAACTATAGATTTTTTTTTTAAATTTTTTAATGATCAAGATTGGAAGCTTGGCTTCTGTTGATCGTTGATGGCTATATATGAATTTCCTCTTAAACATTATTATCATATTTATTCATTGAAATGTGGTGAGCTTTAAGCTTTGCAGTTGACTTTAGACATTTTTGGATTATTCAATTATTAACTATAAAATATTTTTTTTAAATAAACATTGTCGTTAATGGTATAAAAAATTATTCTTTACCTGTAATTTTTTTATGCGTTTTGTTTTCATTTAAAATTACTCACTATTTTTTAAACAGGTGTGAAGGTGACGTGAACGAATGCCTCAATAACCCGTGTTACCCGCTTGGCAGTCGGGATTGCATACAACTCGACAACGATTTCAAATGCGTTTGTCGACCGGGCTTCAAAGGTAAAACGTGCCAAATCAAATACGACAAATGCAGGAGTAATGTAAACCCTTGCTTGAATGCCGGTGTTTGCAAATCCAACCTCCTCTCCACCGATGGATTCAAGTAAAATTTTGTGTAATTTTAGCCGATCAATAAAATACATATTACCTGGTTTGTAGCCTCTTTTTTTTGAGACCTTGAAAGATTATCTAAAATTTGTGTCATCAAAATTCACGTTTTAACAAACAAGTGTGAGCCAGTTTCTAAATTCCCTTAAAAATATTAAATTTTTAAAATAGTCGTTATGACTTGTATCACAAATTTTTGACCTTGACACCTAAATATATATATTTTACATAAAATTTTAAAACTAGGTGCGAATGCAAACCCGCTTTTTGGGGCGACTTATGTCAGCATGAGGTTAAATCTTGTGCCACTCACCCTTGTCGTGTGGGCGAGTATTGCCTCGATGCTAGGCCAGCCCGTCGGTGTTTTTGTGACTCTGATTTCAGCATCGAAATTATTAAAGAAGACAACGGAAATATGGTGAATGACACCTCTTCCTTTCTCGAAAATTCTGGCAATCGATGTCTAAAATCGCCTCAACAAACAATAAAAAACAGGAAAAAGACCAACATTAACGGTACTTTTTAAATTTTTCCTATCTCCTTCATCATTTTGCGCCTTGAAACGTTAATTTTGCTTTATATGGAGGGTAATTTTGAACGTTTTGTTTATATATTAAAACTGTATCTCTTATTTATTTAACGAAATACTCAAGACGAATCCCATTACTTACTATTAAATTTAAAGATGAAACCCAGGACAGCGGAATTGAGGAATATAGCGACATCGATAGCACCATTCTTACCGATGACGATCAAAGTGAGGAAGCCCTTCGAAAACGCCAGAGAGGCGTCCGTTACAAGCGCCGTATCTGCAAAGCGGCCGGCTGCCCAGCCCCCGAAACCATGTTAGGTGACGGGAAATGCGATGAGGCCTGCAACTTAGCTGAATGTGAATGGGACGGACGGGATTGCTCTTTGGGGCTTAACCCTTGGGCTAAGTGCAATCCTCTTATGCAAAATGTCGTACCACAAAATGTATATAAAAAATAATTAAATAATTCCATAAGTACTTTGGCAAGTTGAAAAATTGACATTAACGTATTTAATAGCAAAAGAATTTTAAGATCAGTTATCTAAATCACCTATATTTTATGTTTTTTAACACTTTTTGATTATAAAAGTCCATATATATTATATACCCTTTTTTTTAATTTTATGTAACAACATTCTATGTAGGATTTCATTTTCACACGATTATTTTTAAAATCTTTACCTTAACAGGCTACAATAAATATTATGACACTTTCATAACCATTCCATTAAATTTTTATATAAATATGTAAATACAGAATCAAGTTGTCAACAAACAACCGTGTTGGGCCCTTTACGGCAACGGGAAGTGCGATCCAGAATGTGACACTAAGCAATGCCTTTTTGATGGATTCGATTGTCGACATGAAGATTCAGATAATTTCCGACCAATATGGAATAATTCTGACCCATACGACCCCGAAGATGGTAATGTCGTTGATCCAAGTGAAAATGATCGAGGTAAAACTTGGAGATATCAAATTTGAACTATTTAAATAGATATTTGTCTAAAAATTTGATATAAAATATACGGCCATACGCAAAATGTGTTTTAAATTTCGTTTTTTTAGAGAATAATTGTTAAAATATAACATTTACATCACCTTAGGTACCCTCATAATCGTACTTAACGCTTTTAACGATACAAAAATTCGCACACTTATAAATAATTACGTACAACGCGGCAATGGCGCTCCCGAAACGTCGCCCTATGGCGCCTTCTTAGACGCCCTATCCACCTTACTCAGGGCAAAGGTTCAATTTAAACGCGACCGTTGGGGCAACCCCATGATTTTCCCAACTTTATTGGAAAATGAAGTTACAAACTCTCAAACACCAATCGATGGAAATAACAGAGTGCTGAGACCTGACGAATCTGATTTTTTACCGACGACACATACAAACCTCAACCTAGGCTCTAAGCTGTTTCTCGAAATACAAAGCACTCCCGCTTGCAAAAACCTTAAGGACGGAATTGATCTAGACAAAGCGATTGCTGATAAAATTGATCAATCCGCATCAACTATTGATTGCTTGGATAATGTAAATGATGCAGCACGCTTTATAGCTGCTTCGGCCTCCCAGAAACGTCTTCCACCCCAGCTTGCTGCCCTTGTTTCAGTTCGAGGTAAAAAATTATTATTTTTCTCAATTTAATCATAAACATTTTGCTTACTTCAATATAAGCAAAATAGATATGGTTAAATATTAATACTTAAAGTAAACAAAAGTTTAAAAATAAATTAATCAAATAATATATGCATTCATTCATTAAACGTTAAAGGTGAGGGTTCAGACGATGACGATGATGATAGCGATATAACACCTGGCGGAAACACGCTTGGTCCGAGGGGCAGTAATTCCTTCCTTACCCCGAACGGTAAACTCACCCTCATCTATTCCATGTGTACGGGCACGCTCATTCTATCGATCGTTATCGGCGTCTTGTACACCTCGAATGCCACCGCCGGCCAGAAACGCAAGAGGACCGGAGCCTTAGGGCGTGGGATGACCTGGTTCCCTGAGGGGTTTAATCTCACCTCCACTACGCCTCATAAAACAAGGCAAAGTATGGGACTTTATATGTTTTTTTTAATTCTTTTGGCGTTGTGTTTGCTAACCACCAAAAGAACAAATCATCGTATTTCGTTCTCTTATTAAAAAATTTAATTTTTTTAGTTTACTACATAGGATTTTTACAATTTATGTACCGTATATTTGCTCTTCCCAAATTTTTATAAAATTTAATTAAACAGATCATCACCACTCAAACGGCCCGGGAGCAAAACGTTGTAAAAGAACAAACACATATGATACCGGCAGAGCAGTCGATATTAGTAGCATTGACGGATTCTTTGATCACGATAGGCTTCAGTATACGGTAAAGGAACAACAACAAATGCATTACGAAGCTGGTGGAAATGGCTATTACAATGGTCATCTCCCTGAAAATATGCCGTCCAATACCGATGACCTTAGTATGGTAACTTCCATGCAAGATGACACCTTCAATTTGAAATATAAAGAAGGTTTGATGCTTCCATTAGATTTTTTTGCCAACATGATTCCAGTCAATAAATTTTTGTTGTTTCAATATTGAGATATAACATTTAAATAAATTTTTTGCCTCTTTCGCATTTAAATTAAAACGTAATCAACTCAAATTTTTTTTTGAAATTTTGACCATATATTTTAAAAATGATTTTGTACAAGTTTAGCTATTATATGTATGGGTTAGATTTTAGGAGATCGAGATAATCTAGCCCAACTGAACTCGGAAATAACCTTTTCACTTATTTGATCTTTTTTAACCCTGCCCGAATTGCAAAGTTCGGAAAGATTTCTATTAATATTATTAAAATATAGAAGGAATACCCTTTTTCCGATATTAAATCTATTTATTCTTGGTAACAATAGTTAAAAAAATAAAATATTAGATTTTGATTACACCCTTCTTGGCCCATGAGTTTTCTAATTTAGCTACCCGTATAATGGGCATGCTTTTGAGTTTCACAAAAAGTATCAAAAAAAAATAAATCGTTTCATTCATTACACTTTACAACAATATTTGGACGATCTTAAACATCATTTATGGCAACTATGGTTTTTGGTCAAGTTTTTGGCGCTGATCACGAATATGAAATTAGAATTTTAGCCAATGCCTCAAATTTTTAGTTATTCGGTGTCAAAGTTGAGATTTTTCAATTTTGGGGGTATTTTGGGCTTTTATATCATAAAACCTATGGGTAGTAACAAAAGTTTAAAAATATATTTAGATAACGAAAACATTCATTCTTAACGTAGGGGGTTTAAATATTTTTAAATATTTATTTTTTTTTATTTTTTTACTTTTGTAAAATTAGTGGTTTTCGTCATAAACTCCGTTTTTTGATCCTAAATAATTTGAAAGTAAATTGCTAAAAATTTTATGTAATAACCTTTTTATGATATATTTTTTATAAGGAATCTGAATATGCCAATAGATTTTTTGTAGAATTAATAGTAAAAAAAATTATATGATTTTTTTTAAACTTTGGACGTCAAAAAGAGGCATTGGAAAAAAAACTATTACGGGATCGTTTCCCCAAGAAAATTCTCTACAAAATCCTTATAAAATCGTTTGTGTTGTTTTTTTTTGTTGTCCAGTGTTATAAGCTGTTTTTGTGCAATTTCAATTGAATAACGAGGTTATAATGTGACATGATTCTGTAATATAACACATAACTCTTGTACAAACAATTTAATAACTTTATTAATTTTGTGTAATCCTTTAAATTTAATTTTTCACACAGGTCATTATTATCAACAGAATCAGCAGCGAGGTGGTAATTATTACGGGCAATCTTACCAGCACGGGACTGCGTTTAAGGCATCAGCTGGTGGGTACGGTAAACAAACCGCCAATACTGGCTATTACGATGACAGGTATAATTCGACCCAACGGTTACATCACAAACAAGATGGAATTGGTGGGGAGGATTTAAGCAATCGGAGCGCCGGGAGTGCCGAATCGTATTGCCCTACGACACAACGAGAAAGTGGAGCATTGGATCAAATGTAAAATATTTTAGAGCGTTGACTTCTGCATTTACAATTATTATTCCTAATGAGGTCAGTACCATAAAAACTTGTGTGTGAGAAAAGATTATTCTGACACTGAAAGGATATTTTCTCCGTAATGGGCTTATCTTATCTGTATTTTTATTTTTTCAAGTTTTGTTTCGCCTTTAATTGTTTTAGGTATATTTAAATGCCCAATGAATAATTAACCATATTTTTCTATATTAAAATCACTTGTAACATATGTTTTTTACCTCAGAAATGTTCAAGCACATTAAGCTCTTACATTAATATTTAGGCCATATAGGATGTTTGATACTATGAACTATATAGGAACAAGATACATAATTTGTAAAAATAATATCATTTAAATATTCAATTTACCAGTTTAGCTGTTTTAAATACAAAAATATTTTTTTTAATTGTGAAACATTTTTGTTTTTTTAAATATTTTTTCCAAATGATTTGTTTATAGCTGGCTTGTTTGATCAATAAAAACATTAAACGAATATAAACATCCCTAATAAAAAAAATATTGTTTTTATAAATATATTGATTTTTGTTGACGCACTTTAATACTCATGCGTAGGCCAATGTCAGAAGACCCGGAAGCATCCTCCCTTTACGGGAATGACACCCCAATATTTATCACAAACCGTAGGCATATGTTCCAGCCGACCAATAATAGCGATTCTAACATGATAATTTACGATAACACGGCACCGAATAATCAGCAACAACAAATCGTATACGAGAACCGTCAAGGCAGGGCGGCTCCGCAAATGGCTGATGCAGAAGAAGTGGATCCGCTGAATCCCACGCTATCCCATTTTGGTGGAGAGGAGCAACAACTAAAACAAGAATACGCTCAAAATACAGTTTCAACACCACTCACAGGACCCGCCAAAAACGAAGAAATGTTAAGGAAGGCCGCCCTTGCCGCTTACTATAACTCGACGGGCGATCGAAGGAAACCTGCCCTATTTAATCAACAACAAATTGCGACCCATACCCTGGGAACGCCGCAAAGGATAAAGGCTAAGAGGCATTTGCAAAGTAAAACTTCTGGAGGGTACATGATTGGTCCGCTGGCTGATGAAGATCCCAATTGGATCCGACTCGAACGAGACGAGAGACAATGGACTGCACTACATTACGACGCTGCTTTTGGAACCGCTAAACCTATTAACGCTCCTCTAAATTTAGATGGATCTAAACACCCAGATGACCATAGGGATAACAATCAGAATCATCTGAATAATGGTTACCATAAGGTCGCAGGCGGAGACTTGGGATTTATCCTTACCCCACCCATAACTAATCAAGACGAGATCAAACAGGAATCTCCCGCAGTCGCCACCGATTGCAATGACATTGTTGATATCAAGGGCCCATGCGGAATTACACCTCTAATGATCTCAGCCACGTCGACACATGACCTTAACAATAATACATCGATCATAACCAATGATAATAGTTTTCCTGCAGAAGATGCCAATGAATTCAAAAATAACACGATCAAAAATTTGACCCAAACTCAATACCTCATCCTAAAGGGGGCTGACCTTGAATCTCGAACTGAGGATACATTGGAAAATCCTTTGCATCTGGCTGCTCGTTTTGCCCGTGCTGACTCGGCCCGCTTTTTACTTGAAGCAGGTATAGTTTATGGTTGATAAGCTGAGATAACCCACTTGAAAAGCGAATAAAATGTTTAGAAAATCTAAGATTTTTTTATGCGATTCAGGATTATTTACCTCACCTTATCGTAGGTTTCTCAGCTCAGGTTTTATATTGTCATTCTTAAACTATAGTAACAGCCGTTGGTGAATTTATAAGTTAATTATTATTACCAAAAAAAAATAGTTTTTTGGAAAACTTTTTTGAGTTTAATAATTTGCAATACCAAGTTGCTTTTAACAAAAATATTTGAATATTTCTTAGGTGCCGATATAAACGCTTTAGACCACCTTGGTCGAACTCCCTTACATACAGCGATAGCGAGTGATGCTACAGGAGTTTTTCACCTTTTGATGCGCTACTTGAACAACCCTAAAGTGTGCCAGGATCCCCTAAAATGCTTGCGGGTCGACTGTCCCTCCAACGACGGGACTACGCCTCTCATTCTAGCGGCTCGAGTCTGCTCTAACGATTCTGAAATCCCCGCATGTCTTATTGAAGCGGGTGCTGATGTTAGTGCCACCGATGAGACTGGTATATGTTTTGTCCACCATATCTGATGCTTTTTTTTACATGACATTATAAGTGTTTTGGTGGCCAAAATTTCCCAATTCTGAGAGCCCAGGCCTAAAAACCTAGGTCACCGGTGTGTGATAAATCTCATTATAACAAAACAACTGCTGGAATCAAAAAATCCCAAGTCTTAACTGCTGTCCTTTATAGGGAACAAAGTTAAAAATTTCCACCTCTATTAAGAAAGGGCAGGACGAAGGGGAGAGGGGGGATGTAAATGGTTAGGTAGTTTTCTCTAATTTATGATTTAATGGCATTTAACTCTAGACTTTCGAACTGCTTTTTTTATATCGTAGTCAAATACAACACAAGTTTAATAAAAAGTTTCAGTAGTAAAAAATATTTTTTTTAAAGATATATAAATCTGTACACTTCAGTCTCAAATCAATGTTTTAATTTAAAACCCGAAAAAAATTCTAATAATAATTAATTCAGTATGTCAAAATTAGAGTAAAAAGTAAGGACAATTCAACAATCCCTCTAATATCTACATCAGGAAAAAAATCTAGTGCAAGACCTAAAATATATAGCATGGCAGTGTAATACATGATCCAATTTTGTAATAATACATTTATTGGTTTTTTTTTGATTTTTTTATTCTGATTATTTTGAGAGAAAAAAATATTTAATTACTTACCATAAACGGATTTTAGTTTTCAACGTAATGATTTTACTATAAAATATTTCCCATAACTCATACTTTCAAAATATCAAATATGTTAATGGTTCTTTTAGGTCGTACTGCACTTCATTGGGCCTCTGCCGTAAATAACTATAAAACTGTGTCACTTTTGCTGAAAAAGGGATCAAACGTTGACGCTCAAGATATGAGAGTAATATCATACCATTGCATGCATTTTATATAATATTATTAAGCACATGTTTGCCTTTTTAATATTTTTGAATATTTTTTTTTGGATAAAATTTTATTTGTCTTTTAATGTTAAAATATGTGATACACAATTTTTGCACCTTAATAACAATATATTATGTGCATGTATTTTCAGGACGAAACACCAGTATTTTTAGCAGCTCGCGAGGGTTCCTACGAATCCGCCAAGATTCTTGTGATTGATTACAAAGCCAACGTGGAAATTGCCAATAACGTAGACGTTCTACCCCTGGATATTGCCAAGGAACGATTGCATACTGATATCTGTGATCTAATAACTCACAAGAAGGAAAAACAACTTATTTATGGCCGCATAAATGGTGGTAAATTAAATTATACAATTTCAAGCGTTTCATCCGTTCCTCCTTCGTCAGCGCCCACTGTTCTGACTATCTCGACACAAGGTCATTCTCACGAAAGTACGGATACTAGCGTGAAAACTGGTAAGAGTAATAAATTGACCGCAACCACAAAAATCAAAACCGGCACGTTGTGTTCCACAAAACTTTATCCTATTCTCGAAAACTTTGCGAGTTCAGATAAGCCTCTATCGGCAGCAGCAGCTACTAATAAATCGAATAACGGCAGGAAATCTGATCAAAAGAAAAAGCATGCTAGTAAAGAAAGTGATTCATCCAAGGCTGAAGGTATGTTCTCTAATGCCGCTTCGAAAGGTGTTGGAGATCAAAAACCGTCGATTTTCGCGACAAAACCTCTAAGAAAACTGTCTGAGCAATCAAGTTGCAACAGCGAAGATGGTCGAAACAATGTGAGTGACGCTCGTCCACAAAATAGCCAAACCGTTAATCATGGCAACTCAGCGACGATGACTTACACCAGTTATGGCGAAATTACACCACCGCCAACTCATTTGACCGTAAGTACGGCTTATAAGCTACCAACGGGCCACAATAACTTGCCCCTGTCTAACGAAACGGATGAAAAACAACTTAATGATTGGTACCATCCGAAACCTTGCGTTGCGGCCCTGCTGACTCCCGATAAGAGCCCTCATCATCTGAAGCAACATGGTCACATCGATGTGAACAACAATGTAAATAATCCCAACCCACACTTTGTTCATGCCATTCCGATGAATGACAATAGTGATAGATGCTACAATGATTACTCGCACGTGAAAACTACATCTATGTCAGGACAAGGAAATGATGACCACCTTCTTATGACAGAAAGTAATTCTTTGTATTACGATAAGGAATACAAAATTAGTAGTACACCTCTCCCAAACATACATAACGCGGCTAATTCATTGAGCGCAAATCATTACTACGGATCTCCCATGGCAACTCAGCCACTACAATCCATGAATGATAACTCTCGCAACGCCTACAATTGTCCGGCGTCCGGAACTGATTATCCGTCCATTCACCTAAATTATCCGTCTTATTATCACGCCAATCAACCATACCCTCCTAATAAGCCACCTTTGGCGTCCTACCCCCCTAAGAATCTAGTGACAAATAATGCATTCGCGAACGCTGCAACTCATAACCCGACTAGTGGTAGCAACAAAGGGTTATTGCCTTTTGTCAATCAGTACATGTCCTCGATTGGTAATGAATCTCAAAGCGCTTCGAGCGGAAGCACTGACGAATCCAAGAACAATACGGGAGGATCTGGCTTTAGCAGGGGCCCATCTTTCAACTTGCAAAACCATCCCTCAGCCATCTTTAGGAATAATAATCAACTTTTGTCACAAGGTGGACAATCTTATGGCATGTCAGCAGGACCTGCCGATTTATCGATATCTACTTTGACCCTGACTCCACCCTCAAACACAACCAATGTAAACGGTGAATTTTCTTCGTCTTCTCCAGCTAGGGCTTCAGATATCGCTTTTGGTGAGATTGACACACGACAAGGGCCTTATAATAATAATAATATAGGCCAGTTCGTAAATGGTTCCTTTATACCGCGACCTACTTACCCGACGCCCTCTCCTGAAAGCGGAAAATGGTCTCAGCCTTCTGTGTCACCTCCTCTCTATTCTCACAACAATAATGCCACAAAAGATTGTAATGACAATTCCGCAAATGTAAAAATTGATCAAAAAGACGCCTCTAACGCAATTCAAAACCACAGTTCTTCGTGTTTTCCTGTTCCACCGCACGATTTAACTGACCTAGCTGGCATGGGGCCACTTCTTGAGCTAAACAATACCCTTTCCGATCCAAGCAATGGTACTTGTTACGAAGGCAACTCCCTTGAAAATAACGTGAGCGAGGAAGACCTTTTAGCGCTTAACGATTTCCTATGGAACTCCTTAAATGACGGATCGCCTTCCAGTCAGCCATCTTCTACCAACACACTTTTACAATTAACACACGATGACCCGAGCTCCATCGATAGTTCCAAAACTTCAAGTACTCAGTCATCCAATGGGAGTCCTTATAATCCCCCCGGCCATAATAATTCTCATACTAACAACGATAATCACAATAATGAAGGTCCATCTCGACAATTTATTAACCAAAAACCTGCCATATATATTTGATTCAAGGTTTTTACTATTAAAAAAAAATAAGAAATTTTTAAAATTTGTATGGTTTTGTTAACAAAAACACCGATTTATATAGTGCGTGAAAAGTTACATTAATTTTTGGTCATTTTGATTTATTGTTTGATGACAAAAAAAGATACTTAAAGGCCCGTATATATAATTGGTTCAATGATTGCTTTAAAGAAGTATGATGATAGCTTATTGATCAGCTTATACTTTTTATATACGTTAAATACGAGAAATGAATTTTGACAATCATGACCCATACCTGTTTTAATTAAAACTTTACCGAATGCCTGATTTATTTTTTTTTTAAATTTATTGCTTATGCATATGTGATAATTTACCGACGTTTTGATAAAATTTTTACCCAATTTTATAATAATTATTCAATGTTTATAGCATATTTAATCCTCATAGATACCTATATTTTATTTGTGCTACTAAAAAATTATACTACCTTTAAAGGTTGTTTTTAATCTAATTATCCAATTATATCCAAATAAAATTATTTTATGATGCGAAAATTGTGTGTTAATTTTGTTTGATTATTAAGAGAACATTTTATTTTACTTTGCATAAACAATAAAATTTTGAGCATTTTTAAATTAAGACTATGATATAATGGGTTCTTTTTTCCTTTAAAATTTATTTTAATTAAATGGTAACCTTTTAAATAAATTTAAAATTGACAAAATGTTTAAATTAAAAATAATTATATTCACTTAAGTCAGTGATAACGAGTGGAAATTCTATTTATTTTTACATTTTTTAATCTTGTTAAAATTGGGTTTTTACGTCAACGAATTTTAGTTATGGCCAATAATTACCTCCAAGATCGAGGCTGTCCTATATTTCAATCTTAGAATCCATTCAAAATATGGCCCGACTCAAAAAAATTATGATTTAATTTTATTAAATCAATTTTAACATTCCCTTTTAATTTGTGCAAATTTATATATGCTAAATGGCTGGCCAATTTTTTTATAACAGTTTTGTAAGTTTAATTTTCTTTTTTAATAACCTTTGCAAGATAATAAAATTTCATTTTTAAAGTTTGTTTTTGGGAGAATATTCATACCATTATTGCCTTGAAGTCCTAGAAAATTGAGTTGCCCGTAGAATAATGTGACAAACAAATTTTAGATTTAAATTACAATTAAAGCCTTTGGTCAAAATATTTATGACAAAACTAACTCATTTTTAACAAACACCGAGGATATAAAAATTATCCTGCATTGTTGAATTAGACAAAATTTAGAATTATTTTTTTTCATTTACAAGTGAATATTCCACATTTTTGTATAAATTTGCAACGTTTCTTTTACACTTTAATTTTTTTTTCAGTGGAAATTTATGTACAGTCATTTAATTAGGATTCGTTTGGGGAGGTGGGGGAAATAAAGTAAACGTTAGAATTTTTGGGCCAACATAGGAGTGGGGTGAATTGTCATGCCCAGCTTTTAATTTTAAAACGTTACAAGAATATTTAGCAAGGGAGATGCAGATTGAGTTGACTTCCCACCCTGTCCGCCAATTTTTGTGTGTAGTTAATTACAAAAAAATAAAATTATTCAAGTTTTTTTTACATCATTCCTTTCAAGAGGCTATTTAAAACCGTAAATTTTAAAGAAGAAAGGCTTAAATTTTTTTAAAAAAAAGCAACCTTGCTTAAAAAATTCTTATTTGTATCACGTAATGTGCATATATATAAACAATGTTAAAAATCCTAAATCAAACAAAAATCTAAAAACAAGTATTATTTCTGTGTGCCAAACAATCGTTTTTCCCTCATTTTTTGTAGTTGTGTTAATTAATGTGGCCGTAGCAATTTGTTTTACATGTTGTTGGTGCATAATAGCGCAAAGATTCATATTGGCTTGAACCCTAATAGGTTATTTAAAAATTAAAAATCAACATTGCTATTGAACATGGTATTCCCATATTATCATTCCTCTTTCATAATTCAAAAAAGCGGCAGAATAATTTTTGCAATTAATTTACGCAAGATTAAAATGTTATAAATCTTAACATGCGTATAAAAGTATTTGACCTAATACTTATTCATACTGTAATTATGATTTAAAATGAATAAGCTACCAATGCTTTCGTAAGTTAATAATGAATATTCCAACGATTTTTATAAACTCTATTTTAAATAAATACAAGATAGTATGAAAGTAGATATATCGAAATATATTATTTTGCAGCGAAATGAGAAAGGACTGTGTTCCAAATGGATCCCAATTTAAATCAAAATAAATTACAGCCTATAAAATAATATCCTCTTCCTCTCATTTTATATTTTATGAATATTTATTGGATTTTATAGGAAACAGCTTTTCCCTTCATAGAGTTGACAAAATTACAAACCAGCTCTAGCAAGCCCTTCAAGCCTTTTTCCTACCTTAAAAATTTTTAATTCAAGGGAAATTTGCTTGAGAATAAATAAATCTTTGTATTCTACGACAAAAAAAACGTTTCATTAGTCAATAAAGTTGTCTTCAAAATAAAACTTAATTTTAAAACCTGATTTTTTATCAAGTGGTAGCATTTTTGCTGTATGGCAACGTCCTTATATTTCTCCGATTTAATTAAGTGCGTCTTACCGATAATCTTAATTACATTAATTAGACGTCGCCATATCTGAAATATATCTTAGGCTTTACAGTCCTGGCAAAACTCGGCCTAAATCATTCACCCTTTCAATCCTATGTTCTATGTCCTTTAGTAGAGACGGCATACCCGTCAAGGTATAACTCTTTGCATTGAATGTTAAAGTGGTATACCTATCTTCCAACATGTAGTAAATTGCAATTGAAGAATCTAACAGCTCTTCTTACGGAGGCCTATAACCCGACTTGGCAAAGTTTTATGGCAGGCACCCTAGTAATGGAGATATCAAAAACGAGACGTAACAACTTATATTGATTTTCAACCCAAAACAAGCTTTTTGCAATTTAACTGTTTTAATATTCATGATAATAACCGTAAGAGAGCCTTATTATCAAAAAAAAAATGCGTTATTTTTTGTATGTTCTTTTTCAACAATTTTATTTATTAGATTTAAAGTGGGCTATATATGTATATAAACTTTTTTTTGTTATTAAAATACCCAATTTTTAAGGTAATAGCCAAAAAAATTTTTTTGTATTATAATATTTTTTTCAATAATTTCTAAACTGTTTTATTAGCCTTTTAATAATATTGGTTTGTTATTAAAAGATGTAGTATTGAAAAATGATAAAATTTTATTTAAAATTATTTCCACTTTGTTATAAATAAATTTATTGTATTCTTCTATTCATTTATAATGACGTGCACGTTTTCCACTCAAGAAAATAAAGAACTGTTCATGTTGTTGGTTAAGATTTTATTCAAGTAAATTTATCACAGGGCAACAATTTTTTGAGAGTTAACTACAGAAATCAAACCTGCCACCTTAGGGAATATTAAATCCGTTTACCGTGTTTCTAAATCATACTTAGTTAGTCAGGTATAAACATTATTTTCGAAAAACGGTCAATAAAAACAAATAAATTTAAAAAAAAAATAAATTGATATTTTATTTTTGCATATTCACAATAGTTATACTGTTAAATTCAAATTTCAAGTAATATTTTCATCAAACGCCGGTTATATATCGTGTATTTAAGTTTGGACGCGAAATATTTTGTATTATTTAAATGCCGATGTAAGGGCTTGAAACATATTAATAAAAAATTTTTCTCTTATTTGTGATTATAAATGTAAGCTACAAGGAATTTTTATATGCAAAAAAGATTTTAAAATTTTTTCTTTTTATGGTAAATTTAGATCTGTCAATTTAATCAAAAAGGTCATTTTTTGTTATAGACGGATCTAGGGAGCCAAAGACGGAAGAACTGAGAAAAACGCAAAATACATATGAGATTAGCCCATCATGGGGTGTTCTTTTACAAAATTCACGTTTCTGACATTGATATTTTGACCTGTGATCATATTTATTCGGTCTATATATCTTTCATTTCAAGCTTTTATACGTTTTAAATTACCTCAAATTAGTCCAAAGGTTAACTATATATAGCCGACAAGGCCAACTATTATATGGCCGACAATCAAGGTTAAAAAGTGAAATCTAATTTAATATTCAAAATAGCTAAATAATGTTAAAGTGAAAGCTATAAAAGGCCAAAGGCCGAAAACGAACTCCAAAATTTTCAACTATTAAAGAAGTTTGAAATTGGGGTTTGCACAAACATTTCGTAACTCCGTTTAAATAAATTTGACCTGGCAATCACAAGTTACTTAACAATTCTTTAAGCTTTAACATAACAAGTACAGATTAAATTGTCTTGTTTCTACTTTACATCCAAAACTTAATTTTATTACGTTAGAGCCTATTAAAGTGGAGGTGTTGTGAAGGCATTTCTATTAATATTAATGCATTGAAGATCTTCAAAATTGTAAAAAAAAATTTTTTAGGAAACTTATATGTTAGTAAAACTTTTGTTACATAATTCAAGCAGACGCGCTACTAAAAATTTTTCAAAAAAAGTTAATAAATACCTTTTTACCTGGTCGCAATTATGTTGGAAACTGCGTTTAGAAACAAATGTTAATTCTACCTATATGTAAACGATATTAAAATATACTACATAGCGGTAATTTTTTCTTACAACTTACATAAACAGTTCCAAAAAAATTTATAATTTTGACCAAAAAAACTATAAACTACTACTATTTTGTGGTATACGATAAAACAAATATTAGAGTAACCGCGGTGGTTTTACATTTATGTTTTGGTATACTATTAAGTTGGTTTTCATCGATTAGCTTAGCCTGCCTATGTGTGTTTTTTAGATGAAGGAAAACTCAGGTTAAATGCACAGGTAAGAAGGTGTTGTAGAGGTGAGAAAAATCAAATTTACTAAGTTCGCAATTTCTACCTGTTTATATTTTGTTTAGAAATCTCTTTCAGTCTTTTATTCCTAACGAAATTCGGTTTATATAAGTTTGGATATCTAAGGTTATCTCTAAAAAATATATTTTTGCTCATTAATTTTACCTGATTCAAAAAAAAATTGGGAAATTTCGAATTTCAAATTGATATAATTAAAAAAAATTTTGGCTCTTGATAACTTTCGTTTCATTAGAACCAGAGGAGTTGGCAAACGTGAAAAGTTTTTCCTTATTCTGGAATTTTTTTTAATTTGGGGCAACTTCTTAGCCTTCTACTACTAAATGACCAATTTTTTAAAGGTTTGAACTAATTTTTGTACTAAGTGTTATACAGGTATAGTGTCCCTGCAATCATTTGTATTTATAATATTCACAATATACTTTGTTTGTCACAGCCCTTACCCTAGCCCCTTTCACCAATTCAGTGTTTGTTGTTCACAAATACAAATAGTATTTCGTCATTTGGATAGCCCATATATGAGACAGAATTTATAATCTTATTTGATTTTTATGTTTTCCCCGACCCACTTTTCCAATCCTACGCAGCCATATGATTTTATTTTTCGGACCCGTGACCATTTTTACCCCGACAAGTACTCAAAAAATTTACATATTTTTAGAAAATGGAACACGAGAAAATTAAAAATCTAATCTTTCAACATTAAATAACACCTTTTTTTTCAATTTTTACCCATGTTTTATTTTATTTTCAAATTTTTTGACTTTTCGTGAAATGTGAAATGAAAAATTCGGAGTTATGCTCACAATTTATTTAGGCTAACATTATGAGAGAACTTAAACATTGTAGAGTACAGGCTTTCAACCGAGATAAACATTTTAACACGTTAATACATAGCACATTGCTAACCAAAACTGCATACCACTATACATTTGTTGTAAAAAAAAATTTTTTTAATTTTACACAAATTTACAAAGATTAAAAATTATTACATTTTAACATAGTGTGATGGGGACACCAAACCAAAATTCGTCGGAAAAATTCAAAGTTTATTGGGAATTTTAAATTAAAAATTCGTTTATCATATTCATAGAATCCGTATTTTTTTTGCCAAATTCAACGGATAATGTTTATTGGATTCATAAATTGACAAGGTAAATTTATATATACTAGGGAAAACCGGGGCGAAATGAACATATTTTTGCAAAATCGTTGCTGCTGACACATTTTTAATCCAAAAGAAAAAATTAATGGCTCATTTTATAGATAATTCATTATATTTTATAAAATAATTTGTTTAACCAAAAAAATATAATTCTGTTAAAAGATATTGAACAATGTATAAACCCACTAGTATTAACCATTTCGCCCCATATACGGGGTAAAATGAAACACCCATGGGGCAAAATGAAAGTGTGTGAAATTTATTAAATTTACAGCTTTAATTTCAAATAAACCTTAAATATTGAAAAATAAATAGAGATTTAGATCATTTATTAATAATTTTATCATAATAAATTACCAGTAACCCAAAAATCCCAACATCAAGGGGTTGAAGTCTATGTGAACAATGAGTAGGTAGTGTGACCACTTTAATCCCATTATCTTTAAAAAAGCTCACTGCTTTTATGGATTTATGAGATACATGGATAACCAAAATAATAAGTGCCTTTATTTAAAATATGATAATTCAATTTACTGGATCCTCAGTAACATATTTTACAAAATGTTGTTCATTTCGCCCCGCATTGAGTAATGTTTGCTAAAACAATAATGTTCAAATAATATTATGTTTTAAGTTAAAAATGTATTATATTCTTACAACGAAGTGTTTTTTTAATCTTTTGATTATATAAATATTTTCGACGTAACATTTTATTTAAAATAAAGCAAAATTATTGTTGCTTAGAACATAAATTAGAGATAGCATTTTTTCTTTAATTGAGATTTTCTAAATTTTTTCAAATGGATATATGTAAAAAATATAACAAATCGATAGCTTGTTTAAAGATCTGCAACATATATAAAATTTATATATATTGAATAATTTTTGGCAGAGATATATCCATTAATCATTTCACCCCACCAACCATTTCGCCCCGGTCTCCCCTACAATAAAATCAGAAATTTCAGGTGTTATAACAAGTTATTTTGTAACTTTTAAATGAGTGACAATAAGAAATCAAAATTGGAATCATAGTCATCGCTAAGACTTTAATCCGCCCGAAAAACGGACCGGACCGACCCAGGCAGAAATTTTATGCCCTATTTTTATTACCTAGAATTGTAAATGTTTAATTTATTATTACAAGTATTTTTAAACTCTTATCGATGTATTTAACGCAAAATATTGACGAATTGCAATCAAGGCCGCAATTTTTACATTCGAAGAAGGCCAGGTTATATAAAAACATGCTTCTAGTAAGACTTGAGATACATGTCGTCGACTCAATTTATTACCACGCAGTTTCTAATATTATGAATTTAAATTGTCAAGATGTACAAACGCAGTTGCCTGTTACATTACACAGGTCAACAAATATCAATGTCAAAAAAATGTTTTAAAAACTGTTTTGTGGATCCATAGCCTTATTTCATAAACATTTTTTGTTTTTCGTAGTTTCTTTCACCTTCGAAAATTTTGTTCCGTCTATATCGATAAAATGACTTTTTTTTTAATAATTTGACAGTGAAACCTTTAAAATACCCTAAAAAAAAATTAATATTTTTTTCATATAAAAAGTAATCTATATTTTACCTTAAAAGATAAAATTTTTAAGTTTATCAAGCTCTTACATTTTTAATAAGAAAATGTTTGGTGTCTAAACCTAAATACAAAACAATATATGATCGGTTTTATAATAATAATATTATTTTAAGTTTAATTTTGCAATATAGCGATTGTAAAAATTTAAAAAAAAATTTAATTTAAATAGCTTTTGATCTTTTTTATTTTTTTACATCATTTTGAAAATTTTTAATGATTATAGCTGATTTACTAAGTAATTAGAAAAAAGGGTAAACGGATTTGAAAACCCATAAAATGGCAGGTTGGTATCTATATTTAGCTCTTAAATCTTAATTTATTGGCTTATGTTATATAAAAACGTGACCAAAATCGAGTTTAAAGTATCTTGTTAAACAATATTTTAAAGAGTATGTACCAAGTTCATTCATACTTACAAAAAATTTTGAAAGTCTAAACATTTCAAAATTTATTTTTTTTATACTTTTATATTTATTTTAAATATAGTATTTTAAATGCTAAAAATAAAGATTGGCCACTTTTGGTTAAAAATGCGTATTATGTAAAAAAAACTTTTAAAATTTTGTATTTTTTTTTTCAAAAAATGGATAAACTTTGAACGCGCCCATATCAAAAAAAATTTTTATTAGTTTTACATAGTTATTATACCTTGAAGAGATTATTGTGTATATCAACATTTTAAAAAAATATAACATATTATTATGGATCCCAAAGGAATCAAAAATTCTATTTTAGAATTTTTTACCATTAATAAAAAATTAATCAATCATAGCGCCAATCCACCTTTAACCTTAAAACAAGGCTAAAAATAAAGTTAAGAATTTTATCAGATTTAGTATTTGATTGGAAGTGCTATTCGAGTTTAAAATAAAATAGCATTGGAAAATAAAAATGTTTTTTGAAATACAAATTTTTTATTTTGCTTAAAATAGGTAGAGAGTAATTTAATACTATATTTTACCTAATTCTTTAATGGAACATTAAACACTAACACTTTTTTTTTCGATTTTATTTATATTCTGTTCAAATTGGCAAAATACGTTTTTTTTATATTAAAATTTTGATGGTGGACTATCATCAAAAAAAGTCATTAAATAATTATTTTGAAAAATTAAATTATAATTGTTTGATAAAAAAAATTAATAATTTATTAATTTGATTTTTAGTTTTTAAGCGCACCTAACAAACACTTATTTTAAAATAGAAGCTGTTTAAATTTGTTTTAGGATTTAAAATAACGCAATAGCTAATGCCAGAAAAATTTTTTTTATATGTAATTATAGAGAATGAGCTCCATTGTCTACCTTAATTTTTTACAGTATAAAATTAAAATAGCTCTCTAAAAAAATGTAGCAGATTCCTAATTTTTGCACAATGTTTTTGGCACCATGTTATTTATTTAATTTGACTGTTTTGAGATAATTGCAATTATGCTATAAAAATTTAAAATAAATAGAATACAGATTTACCTATGGCTGGGGCAAAAAAATTTTGAAGAAAAAAAATTGAACGCATTTGGTTAACACTTAAGGTGGCTAGTGTTACAACTTTAGAAATAAACAATATTTGATCAAATCACCTAAATTATCGTTTTATTATCCATTATTTTTAAAATGTTTTTTATGCAGTTTAGTGTTGTCCGCAGCCTATGTATAAAGACATCTTATTTTATTTTTCATTTTTTGTACACCCTTTAAAAAATTGCAGAAATACGTTAAAAGTATCAATTTTATTTGAAAAGACAGTTAGATATTGAGTCTACTTGAGTTTGAGTTAAATGGATGGAGCGATAACCTTTTCTCTTCATACTATAAACAAACTTTTTCTGCCAAGTTCCTGAAGGTATATTTAATAAACCAAGCAGTGGTCAAGTCTTTTTATATTAATATTGCAACCAAGGCTTAGAGCCAATAATTTTGGTACGGCCTAGGTCATGTTTCTAATGATTTATTCTTTTTACTTAATCTTATATGTTATTTGTATTTACATTTCGAGTCGTGCCCTTATAAAAAAAATAAAAAGAACCGGTCTTGAGATCGTCCAAGTTTTGTTGTCCAGTGTAAAGAATGTTTCCCTAATCTAAAATATGTTTAAATTTTTGTTTCTACCCATAAGTTTTATAAAATATAATCCCAATATACCCAAAACAAAAAAATTTGTTATCGAATAACTGAAATTGTTAGGCATTGGCTAATATTACAATTTCAAATTCGTAATCATGAAAAATTAGGGAAAAAAAGGTTATTTCCATAAATGATGCTTGAGGTCGTCTATTCTGTTGTCCAATATTTATTCCAATGCTAGCTAAATATTCTTAACTTACATAA
This sequence comes from Acutogordius australiensis, assembly GCA_030555515.1. Lineage (NCBI taxonomy): Eukaryota > Metazoa > Nematomorpha > Gordioida > Gordea > Gordiidae > Acutogordius > Acutogordius australiensis. The sequence goes on from CM060245.1 coordinate 1,061,338, forward strand.
AACTTGTTGGGTGATGAGTCAACTCGAATGTCTGGCCTGATACCAAATCAAAAATGTTTATATTTTAAACATAATCGCCCAAAATAAAAAGCTTTTATTTATTGTAAAACCTTTGTAAATATTTATAAAAATTCACTAAATTTATGTGAAACATTTATCTATATTTGGGGGCACTAAAAATTTTTTTTAGTGTAGCTTACCTACTATCTGAACACACTAAAACCATAATTAGATGCAAAAAATTTGTCTCGTTAAGGTAGAAACCCTGGCAACAATTTATTTTATTATTTTATTTTGACAATGTTTTTCTATTTACCCGTTTTTTTACATACTGTAATGCAATTATCCCTTTTTGAAAAAATGTACAATTTATTTTTTCGTTTTTTTACGATAAATGTTACCACGCCATTTAGTGATGTTGTCGTATTTTAATTTGCCTATTTTTTTTCTCGTCGGTTTTTTTATAATTTTGACTTAAAAGATGATATAAAATGAATTACAGATGGAGATGCAATTAAAAAAATTTTGCGGTGTGATAAAATATTATTTTTAGGAAACTTTTATTCATCCACATTTTTTTTTCTATAATTCCCATACCAGATTTCACCCTTGAAAATTTTATGTGCTCCCGCATCTTAAATGCGTTTTGAAATTCTGCCGGCTTTAACGCTGCCAAAAAAAAACACAAGACTGAACTTATACAACCATATGGAAAAACCGCATACTTTTTAGCCGGGGATGATTTGTTATTACAAAAGACATGCAATTGATTAAACATATGCTAACTCAACAATAAAACTCAGCTGTCCTAAACTCCTAGCATTCCAATTTTAGTCCGACACCATACCCCCTCGACTAAATTATAAGAATTTCAGCTGGTGCCACTCACATATTCACAACTTGCGGCTCTATGAAATATAAGAAAGCTGATTCAGTTAATCGGAGTGACGAAGCCTCGAACGATGGAAACAGCCTCAAAGGCCCTGAAAATTATAATAATCAACGGGCCGGTGGCACGGACGACATAAATTTCCCACACGCGAATGATCCGCTAATAGCTCAAAATACACCAACCCGATTTTTGTCAAACACCAAAACCGGTGATAAATTTAAACCAAGGTTTGCTCTGGGTTTGACTCGATTCGGTGGAAATACTCCTTTGGGACGCTGCCTATATCCGGTATTGTATTTACATTATTAATCCTTCGATTGATCCGTTTATATACCAGTTTTATAATCTTTTTTTTTGCGAAAGTAAACGGTGACCTTTAAATGACATAATAAGCTAAGGTCATTTTGGGGGTTTTTTAACCTTCAGCAATAATCCCAAGGGTCATTGGGCAGGTAAAAGGTCTAACCACCACTCTCGGGTAATGTTTGAGGCCGATATTAGGGACCGAATATTTCTAACTTTTGAAGCCCAATGGCGAGAGGCACTATATAAAATGTAAGTGCTCAATGTTGAATGGGAAACCAGGTTTCAAGGTTTCTTATTAATTTAAAATTTATGTAGCGTTTTTTAAGATCTTAATTAAGGTATAACTAGGTCGCATTTGTCGAATATTTTTGGTTTGCCTTTTCAAATCATTGGTCCTGATAAAATGTATTTTTCAATACAAATTTTTATTCAGTGTATCAGTTGTTTGCGGATATATACCAAAAAAAAAATTGTCAACTGCCGCGCAGCATTGAGACTGCAACAAAAAATTATATTTTGTTTTATTGTAAAATGGTTTGCAAACTTTAGATAGTGCTAAACTGACGAATCCATTATAACTTTAAAATAGTCCATTTTTACATTTGTATGTAACAGCGTTCAGTAGCACCGTTTCGATAGGAGCGAGCAAAATTTTAAAATAGGGCGACTGACGCGCATCTATGTGAACAATTTCGGCGCTAGGGGCGAATAATTAAACGCTCATTGTTTGTTACATTTAATATAAAATAAATCAGGAAGTCTATATATAATCTTAAATAATAAGGGATAGGTTGATGACCTATCGTGATACTGATTAGGAGGATATCTAAATTACGAACAGCAAAACACAATCACTGGATATTTTAAATTCTAGCTAAGCTCAAGCTCAATCTTACTACCAACTTCCAACGAATGGGGCAATAAACAACAATATGGTTTTAAATGCTATAAACTTAAATTATTTTGCACAGTTTTAGCTAAAAATGGCGAAAAATAAGCCAAATAACCTTCTCATATTTTATTCAATTGCAATTTTTGGCTATTATAGAAAGAGGTGACCAATATTTCAATCTTTTTATAATTTTATTTGACATCCTTTCTGAAATCTAAAATGAAAGAGGATCCCCAACCAGATAAAATTGGATTGGATTTTTTTAGTATCCCAAGTACACTTAATGGCCCTTCTTACCGACGTCCAAAATTTTTAGTCAAAAAAATCAATTTGCGAGTGTATAACAAAAAGCCAATGTCTTTTTTCCCCTACTTAATCCGATTAACTTCTCTTTCCACTTTAGGGATTTGTTGGGGGGACTCTAACTTTTTGGTCAGGTCATCATTCTCATACGTTGCCTTGTGTCATTTCATTAATATCAAATTTCCTAATTCATTTAACAATGGTATACAACGAATTACTAGTATAAAAGTTGTTTGGCCTAAAGGACGGGGTCCTTTTTTACTTTCGCATCAAAGTGTTCCATTTACCCTTTATTTTAATAACCGGAGATTTGGTAGAAGTCCTTTTTGCCCCCGCTCCACTAATGGACACATTAAGTAATTTTTTTTTTGCTTTCCCCGCCGGTTACAAGCAAGCTTATAGATGTTTTGGATTAAGGATATTTTTATATTACGTAAATGGGACGTATCATATGCCGCCAAAAATACTTGGCTTTGACGAGAGGCCATAATACAGGTAAGGTATAATTGATTTACCTTATTTTATTGTTGTAATCTGAACTTATAGGGTCAAAATCAATGTTTTTTTTGCAATATGAAACACATTATAAGTTTTGCCGATCATTTATTCCAAACCTGGGAAATGGAAAAGCGAGAAGGACTCCTATGCCTGACGTGTAAAAGACGTTGTTGTAGTATTATAATAATGCAAATTGAATGAATGTCTAATAAAAAGTGGATACAGATTCAGAGAAGACACATATCTGCATTACATTACCGTCGCGTAGTAGAAGAATCCAGCATATAAGTTTGATAATCATGACAAAATTTTTAAATAAACATCTTTAAAAATTTTATAGGCTCGACTTCACTTTACAGATTTCAAGTTTTTTGTCATTTATTAAAATCCTAGTGATTTGTAGTGCCCAAAGAAATGTTTTTTAGTCATGCATATTGCGATGTGAAGAAATATGGGAAAGGTTTGTCAAGGAAAGGGCTACTTAATATATCGTAATCATAATAATTGATAGAATTCGTTATCACCCGATAATGTTGCCAAAAAACAAGGACCGTTCCCATCATCATATACAATTTTTGCACCCAAACATAATTGAAAATGTTTATTAGGATGCGCCCAACAATTATTAAAAAAAAATCTATTATTTGTACAAATTCTTTCCTTTCTAAAAAGACTTATATTTTCCACATTTGTTAAAAGCATTTAAAGGATATTAAAGAGACAATTTCACGAAAAAAATTAAAAGTGTGAACGCGGGGCCCTACGAATCTTCTTATTTTCTTTTGCCTACTTTTTTTTAATAGATTTACGTAATGGATGTATTTCATGTCAAAATTCGATTAAATAGTGGTACACATATATAGACCACATATAGGAATAATTCTCTAACCGCCTATAGTAATTTTATTATCTTTTCTTGCGTGTCCGTTTTCTCCATCAGCTCCTTCTTCTTCCCAAAGATTTAAGTTATCGCGCGCAATGTTTTTTAGGGTTCCATAAGAGCATCCCGTGTGTCAATTTTTGTTGAACTCTTGTTGACCCACAATGGTCTCCCATGGAGACCATTAAATTTTATTAAAACTGTGCTATTAAGGGTACAGTTTAACAGATTTATATTGCAGATGGGATTAACTTTGTAGTTTGGGGACTTCTTCATTAACGTGGAATGGTGTTTGTCGATAATGTTAGCCTATCGATCCGAATTTCAAACGTTTGGCTTGCTCTACCTGTATATTTAAATTATAAGACCTACAAACTTTGAAAATTTAATTATTTTTTTTTCTTCAAATTTAAATTTATATCAAAAAAAGCATTTTATGTGAAATAACAAAATTTGGCAACATTCTGAAAGTTTACGTTTTATTACAAAATAAAGTGTTTCAAAATTGTAAAAATTTTACGAAAATAAAACACTTTTCACGTGCCCTGTATGTTAGCAAATATTTAATAAAAATTTCCATTTTTCTAAGATTTTTATTGGCACGAATTTGAATTATTTAGATGCATAACAATTTGTAAACGTGATATTTAAAATATATATAAATAATGGGCGAAAGGGGCATCAGTTATACTGGTATATTGATTGGGTTTTAAAGATGTTGTTAGTTGCAGAGGGGAGGACTAGAGCTCAAACAAGAAGACCGAGACCTTTGTTTTGTCAGGCTAGTGGGGACTTTTTAATAAACATTAATCATTTAAAGGCGAGCTAAAAACTGGCCCTAGGGGTTATGCAGGCATAGCCATACTGGTTTTAAGACCTCATTCGAGACACAAGAAATGCCAAGTTACCGTTCTATAATCGATTAATTAGATCCCAAATTAATTTGTAGGTCAAGTTAATCTATTCATTACAAGTTGATCTTACATTGTTAAACAATTTAAATGAAAATATAAGTGTTCACAGCACACTTACTTTCAACGTGAGTGAATGAATGTTCTAAGTTATACGAAATGTATCAAATTTCATTGTCATTCAAATGTAATTTCATCATGCGAGCGTACCTTATCCTTGATCCCTGCTCTTCTCAATGATTCGACTTCCGCCTTTTCCCACCTATATTTTAATCGACTCGAACGGCAAACTTTTCGGTGCTCTTTAATTATTATTTTTTTTCGCTAAAATCACGTTATCGATTTCAAAAATTTAATAATCCTTTTGTTTGACCTGGTTGCCACATTTAAAACTAAATTAAAAATAAAGTATCAACTAATATTAATCTATTATATTATACCATTACAAATTATCATCAATTTAACCACCTATTGGCCGAAGATCATAGGTTAATTAGGCATATATCTATATGGTAATCCATTATAATATCAATTTCAATCTTATCGTTTGAGCATTTTAGTGGTAAAATTCCAGCAATTTAGGGGACATATCGACCTAATCACCACTCGATCCATTAATTTTGAAATTCTTGGCATCTTGCTCATCCATCGCCCCTTTTTTACCCTAAGGCGTTTAACCACACCCCCAAACATTTTGTCTATCATGGCCCAATGTTGCGTCAACTAGCTCTTCCATATTTTTTGTCACCTTTATAAATGATGTTAGTATTTGTATTCCCTTAATTACGTAAATGTTCTATCTACTTGCCAAAACGATGTAAGTATAAGGAATATTACGTAATTTATTAACATTACATTGATATTGTTCTTCGAAACAACTTTGTCCTATCTAAGGAGGACACAAAACGGGCTTAAGAAACGTCTAAAACCTTGCAACAATTTATCACGTCTCCACTTAACGTTTTGTTTCCAAGAAAAATATTTAGCGTGTAAAAACGGTGTTACACCTTGAACTTGACTTACCTGTTGTTATGAAAAATAAAGTGCTGCACATCTAAGTATATATATAAAAAATATATATAATGGCGTGGTAAACAGCCTAAAAAATTACATGAACCCTTTACCAGCAACAACTACTCTCTACTCTATTGTATTAGTCTAAACACATATGCTTATAAACGCTGCACTTATTTCTTCACGATAACAAAGTTTTTTTGGGGGACATGAGATCTAACCAGCAAGAATATTCGGTTACCCCACCAAATGGGAAATCCTCGTGGAATGAATATAGCAATGGGACAATACCGGTATATGTCCATGAAAGCGAAGGTGGGCTGATGGCCGGCATAAAATCAAAATTTTCTCATATTCGGGGAAATCGCAAATTGCGAAAGGTAACAAAATTTAGATAGGCTTGTTGGTTATACAATGCATCCTTTACAAATTTAGAATAAAGAAATTGACCATAATAATGAGTTAAATTCTAATTTAATTTCTAATAATTAATTTATTTCTCAAATGAAACGCCATGCCCCTAGATTTAACTGTAACCCAAGCATTACCTGGTTAAATAGTAAGATTTGCTAACACGTCAGCTATTTTATTTTCTAGCCTTCCTTTATCGTTTAATCTTTGAATCGAACCACCATGTGCGTGTTAGGGAATGTTTTCCACTGTATACTCTTGTAAGGGTATCATATTGCTGTCGTAAATGCAGCTTAAATAAGGTCATAAATTTAAATTTTTAGACCTCACTTGCCCGATAGCAAAGGTTAGACTGTATGAGCCTAGAAATATTTGGCCTGTCCAACTACGTTCATCTTCCTTAAGTATAAAGAAATAAAACGTCCTTATTAAAAATATATCTAAGTTTGCCATGGTTATTTATTATGTGTGTCCAGTAAATCGCATTCTTACATATTTACACCAGGACGGGAACGAATTAAATTTTTTTCTAGGAAAGGCTGCTACACGCAAGAAATTCTAGACTGAACTTTACCTCTGGCAGTGAATTTACCTGTCTTTGCTTCAGGTAGATATATAGTATATGTTTACAGACGTGCACATGGTTACGGGAAAATCTGCTTCTCGTCCTTACGATTGTCGGTGTCGCCATGGGGCTCATACTAGGCGTCGTGATCCGTAGGTTCAAACCAAGTCCGAATGCCGTCATGCTCATCACCTTTCCCGGAGACTTGCTCATGGGAATGCTTAAAATGCTTATCTTACCTCTCATAGTTTCTAGTCTTATTTCAGGTAAATTAATAATTTGTAAATGCTCTAAGCAATATTCGAGGGTAATCCCATTTTTAGCACCAGAACATTTTTGATTTTTAGGTTATTTCAGCAATTTAAATTCGATCAAGCACATCAATTGAGGCAAACAAGATTAAAACGCGACCTATATTTGTTGTTGATATATAAATTGCATACATATTGTCCCGTTTTTGCGTTTATTTCCAGGGTTATCCCAACTTGACGCCAAGTCGAGCGGGAAAGTCGGTTACCGAGCTCTAGTCTACTATTTATCAACCACGATCCTCGCAGCCATTCTAGGGATTATTCTAGTCGTAATTATACACCCCGGTAACGTTAATATCAAAAAGGCTCTCGCAACGGAGGAGGAAACGACTGAGGCACCAGCTTCGCTAGATGCATTTATGGATTTAATAAGGTATTGGCAAACTAAATTTTTAATACAATCCCGAACGCAGCTCATGTTATGCTACGACACTTAATGTAGGCTTTATATGACTCGTAATAGATTGGGTAACCGGCCAATTCTCAAGTCTAGCCATTTTTTTAACAGCTTAGGCTTTAAAACCTAAATATGGCCAGTGTTAAATTTCTATTTTTCAATTAACTCTGCGTGACCCGCGAAATTTTGGGGTTCATTTCTGGCGAGAAGCCGCTTTCTTATGGTAAAAGACGTTCGAAAAAACTAAAATTTTACAAGTTGCTAGAATATTATATTGTAAAATTCTATTACAAGAAATTTAAACCTTTTTTTTAGTCTGTAGCATTAAAATTTTAAAAAGGCAAAGTTATTTCAATGTAAGCCTTCATATGTAGAAACATGTTCCCGGAAAATTTGGTTAAAGCGTGCTTCCAAAGCATCGGGACAGTTTACAAGAATGTCACCATAAACACTCCAACTGTCATTCCCACGACCCCGGTTCCCACTAATGATCTCACAAGCCTAACGGGAAATGGATCTGACCTCGACAATTTGAATCTTACAACGATGCATCCCTCGACTCAGCAAGTTGTCTTGCAAAGGAGGCTCGAATACAACAACAATATGAATGTTTTAGGTTAGAACAGATTAATGTTAAACACATAAAACTCTAGGTCATAATAATTTGTCGAACTTAATCTTCCATTTGATTGCATACAAAATCTTCTAAAATTCTATCATTTAAACTAGGTTCTATGAAGTAGGGCTATTTTTTATCTAAAAAAATCTGATGTATTGAGGAAGTGTTAAGCGCCGGTTTTGATATTTTTATTCTACCCGTATCGGCTCAGAGAGCTAAATAGCAACCACTCCTGTCTTATAAGCAATGGTTGTTTAAATCCGTGAACAGATTTTTTTTTTCTTTAAAATATGAGTGGAACTACTAAGTCAGTACCTAAATTATGTGCCTTATATGAAATATTAGGTTAAAAGCTACTTCGCCGGCGTGCGAGCATTTGCTTTAAGTCATAGCCCAAAACGGCTATGGCCCTCTTATATGTGGAAAAGCAGGGGCAACCCTTCATAATTTATGAATTTAGTCCGGAATTATAATTTTTATTTAAGAACGGTATTTTCCGGTAATAAGCATATAAAAAATTAAAAAATAATCAAATTTTTTAGAATATTAATCTCTTAGTCATAGAATAATAAAAATTAGAATTTAGAATGGAATGGTGTATTCCCTGTGTAAATATTCTAATATGATATCGTTAAGTCTGTTCCAACCGATAGTAATTCTAAACTGTAAGGCGCTCTCAAATAATATTTTTCTATCACTTAAAAATATGTATAAATATTTGAAATATATTGTCGGCTAATATTCTCACTTTTTCTTTGGTAGGCATCATCACTTTTTCTACGGCATTCGGCATAATAGTCGGACAAATGGGCGAAAAAGCCGGGATTATGATTGAATTCGTAAACGTGCTGAACGACATTATTATGAAGCTCGTTTGCTTAATTATGTGGTATGTCGTAATAAAAACAAAGTTAGATAACCAACCTTTAAATTCGTGCGTTAATTACCTTAAATTTAATAGAAATTGTTTTTAGAAAAAAGCTAACTTATAATATGCGCTTTCCAGCCCTTTTTTCTACAAACAAATATCTTCTTTTATGCCACAATTAGACTTAGATTGAGTTTTTCAAATTTAGAATTTGTTTAAACTTTTATCATTTTATTAAAAAAATTTATAATTTTAAATAATTCTTTTTTTTCGCTAAACGCTTTTCAAAAAAAAGTGGCTAAAATACTTTTTCTGATATAAAATGCTTAAAAATAAAAAGTTACATAAATTTTGAATTTCTTTTTTATAATAAAGTCTGAAAGCGTTTTAATAAGGATTTTAAAGTAGCCTCGACCTTGGTGTTTTATTCTTTAAGCTTATTGTAAGTGGGCATAATGCTGGAAAAATTTAAATACGAGTTCTTTGATTACCACTCTTTAAAAGGTATTCCCCGTTCGGTATCATGTGCCTGATAGCCGGAAAAATTTTGTCAATCGACGATATAAGTCAACTCGTTGAACAGTTGGGTATGTACATGATAACCGTAATAACGGGCCTAGTCATTCACGCCATTATAGTCCTTCCCGCCATATACTTTGCTTTCACGAGAAAAAACCCGTATGTGTTTATGAAGGGAATGCTCCAAGCTTGGGTAACTGCCCTCGGAACATCGTCCAGGTTAATTTTTTTTTAAATAAATGTTCTTCGTTTAAACGCAACTATGCGGGGCTAAATTTAATAATATTAAAGCAAAGTTGGTAAAACCTCTTATTGGAGATTATATAAGAGCTGTATTAATTATTATAAACTAAATGATATTAGCTAGTTTTTTCCATTTGCCCACTAACTAACATACCCAAATTTAACACTTAATTGCCTCTATCCTGACCTAATCCGAACCCCATTTTAAACAATTACCCAAATCTGATAACAGCAAATCATCGTATAATCTTTGGGGTTACATTAAATATTTAATAGTGTTTGTATCTAGACAAGAATGATATTATCCTTAATTTGACCAAGATAAAACCAAGATTATGAAAATTTCTTTGATTATAATATTTATATCACATGAAACAGTGAAAGTAACCGTAAAAATTGAGCTCTGAGGTTGCCTTCGTTAACAATCACGACCATTAATGTAATTTTGGATTAGTCTGGTAACGCATTTGTTTGGGTCATTGACAGGACCCGCGAGTTTAGTGGTTATAAAATATTAATTAGGTCGGGCTGGACCATTACCCAAGATTTATGAGTTAACCTCTAGGTTGGTCTGATGCTAAATTACATTGTTTTTGTAAGATGAGAACATCTTCAAAACCAAATACTTTTTTTACAATGGTAATAGCCGGAATAAATTTATACGGATCTTATAAATATTTTATCAACAGGACTTTTTTCGAGGATTTTTCAGCCTTTTCCTCTTTTATTTTGAAACGCACTGTCAAAACTGGCCACTTGATTCAATAAATTTATTTATAAGAAGAGTTTTAGAGGTTTTTATCTCTAAATAAAATAATTGCATTTCCATTTTATGAATTATTTAATTTTTTGGTGCTTTGATTTTAGTTTTCAAATAATTTTTTGTCAATTTGTCATATATTATTAAAAAAAAATTCCGCTCTCTGTTTTTTGTATATTCTTTTTATCAACTCAACCGCGAAAAACATTTGCATGTTTAATTAATGCGAACATAATTTCGATGTCCGGCACGTTATGTCTCCAAGGTCGTATAAAATTATCATAAAAAATTTTCACACGCATTTGGATCTCAGAAAAAGATTTAAGTTTATTAAGAATCCGTTTATTTTGGTTGAGTTGAGATGTAAATATACATAACAGAGCCGATGGGTTATTCAGTCAATACTGGAAAGCGTCTAGAAATGTTAGAAAGAGATAAACCAGTCGCATTTTGCCCTGTATCAATGTGAATAAGGATTCAGAGATTTCAAAAGCAAAAGTTCTAAATCTTATAGCCCCACCCGTATGTTTTCTCACGTCGATATTGATATCAAAAAAAAAAGTTCACGATACTAAAATGAGTTATCATGAAGTTTCTTTTGCCCTCAGCTATTTTGCTATGTCATAACAAAAAATGGCCATTTTTGACAATCGACAAAATTTGCGACCCCCTAAATACACAAAAAAGAAAAAATTCAAGATTCTTTTTTTCCATACTTGCACCATACCTTTTTATCTTGAATTATTAAGATAGCTTTTGCATCAACTTTTAATAAAGAATATTTAACATTCCAACCTAAAAGAACATGATACAATATCTTGTTTTAATGAGAATATTTTTTGGAGTTAATTTTCAATAATTTAGCTGTTGTAAATTTTTAAAATAAATTTCGATTTTTTTTTAAAAAAAATTGTTTTTGTATTTTAACATATTTCAGTAATTTTTAATGTTTTTTATGGCTGACTTACAAAGTTTGATTAGAAGGTTAACGGATTTAAAAATCACTAAGATATCAACTAAATTTGTTGACATGTGATTTAAAATTATAATTTTATGTACCCTCTCCCCATTTATGGCATTATCTAATTAGTCTAATTTTATTTTTGTTAAATGTGGCAGAGGTTAAAAAAAGTTGTTGATTAGCCAAACCTTTGAGAAATCATAATTGATTTTTTTTTTGTGCCTTAGCTTTGCGTACCAATTAGAGCCTGCAAAATCAGAACAATTTTTTTAAAGTATCACAAAATAAATTTTGATTCAAATCGTATTAGTTCGGCCACTTTGCCTGTTACGTTTAAATGCTTGGAAGATATCAACCGAGTTGATAAACGTGTTACTCGGTTCGTATTACCGGTCGGAGCTACCATCAATATGGACGGGACGGCACTATACGAAGCGGTTGCTGCCCTTTTTATCGCCCAAATCAACGGGATCAAGCTAAACCCCGGACAAATTATAACTGTCAGGTATTTTTACATGTTATGGCGTTTTATGATAAAATACGTTTTGTTTTTTGAAATAAAAGTTTGTAAAAGTTAAAAAAATAATTTACTTTTCAAAATTGTTTAAGATTTAAAATTTTTAAAAAATTAAAAAGTGAATGGAAGGAATTTATATTAAAAAAATTCATTTCTTCCTCAATATTTAAAAAAAAAGTTAAATTAAGGTATAGACATCCATTTTTCAAAAATTAAAAAAAAAAATCAGTTATTGAAGTGCCAAAATTCAATGTATATTTTGATTTTTTTTAATTTTTTCGAGGGTGCGTTTACTGTTATTCATTTTTTTATCAAATTTTGTAAGTTAAAAATTTTTTTTTTCAATATAAACGCTTTTTTTATAAAAAAAAGCTAATATAAATACTGACCACACTTATTGTTAATTCGTTTTATGTCAAAGAGTAATAATTTCTTGAATTTTTTAAATATTTGGAAATCTGCTACGAACGCGCTACTAAGGCATCTATTACTTATTTCTATGGTCAGGTGATTTTATAAATATATTTCAAACATTATTAAATTTTAATTCCTTCCTAGTTTTACAGCGACAATAGCGAGCATAGGGGCAGCGAGCGTGCCCAGTGCCGGATTGGTCACGATGCTACTCGTCCTAACGTCGGTCGGTCTCCCGACCCGTGATATCAGCCTTATAGTTGCAGTTGATTGGCTATTGTAAGTGCTTATCTTTCAATTTTATGTTTCGGTCTAAATGAGAAATATTTTGTAACAATATATGTCCATATATGTGCCTAAATTTTAAACAATTGGCATATATAATCTTTAGTAAAAGAAGATCTTATTTATACAGTAATTTAAATAGGCTATGTTTTTAAAATATTCCGTAAATAAGTAAAAATGGATAAATTTTAAACGCTTTATCCTTTGTAGTTAAATATTCACTCCAGAAAACTTAAACCTATACACACCATATAGATTTGGTTAAATCTAATTTTAATCATTTGATTAGAGACCGAATCCGGACCTCGATAAACGTGTTAGGGGACGGCATTGGAGCTGGGATTGTAGATCACTTGAGTAAGGATGAATTGGCCAAGATTGATGCAGAGCATGCCGCAGCCCAGCTAGCCTTGGAAAGGGGCGAAGGGAGTGATGATTTTGACGGTGGAATTGGACCACACGGCGGTGGGCTCGAAATGAAACCCGTGGGTGGCGGAATGGTTGACGGAACGCTAAAATTGCCTGCAGGTTTTAACTAGATAAATCCTTATTACCATGTCATTTGCCTTAGGGTCTTAGCTATATTCTCTTTCATAATGGTATATAGGAAGGGAACATGATTTTATTGCATTTAAAAAATTGACCATATATAGGGGCTGGGAAAATGCCCATTTTGGGGTCAAACACATTTTTTTATTTTTCAAAATTTAGAATAAATAATAGGTTTTAGCTTTAATTAAGAAAATATTTATAAAATATAAGATTTTCTGCTTATATTCAGTATTTAATAATAATTGATTTTTTTAATCTGTCTTAAAATTTTTAAAAAACAAAAATTTGAGTTTAGTCGAAAAATGGGTTTTTTCCCAGCTCTGGTTTAGAACCGTTTGAAATAAACTCAAATTTTTTTTTAGAGAATTTAGCCTAAACAAGGGTATTATATTAATTACGATGTTGTTTTGAAAGGGTCTCTAGCCTCCATGTGCTCTTCCCACCCTACAGATATGAGTTAGCATTTTAATTTTAATAGCATTGGTTGCAGAATAGAAAATTATGTGAAACTAAGCAAATTTGTTAAACTGATTCCATTTAATTTTTTTCTTTCATTTTGATATTAAGATGGGAGGATATAATATTAAATATATCCCAATAATATATATGACCACGTATAAATTTCGGTTGATATTTATTCAAACACTTAAAATTTTTTAATTTACATTTCTTAAATATGCATTATCGTTCCATATATAGGAAGCAGAAAACCTTCATCGTCCAAGTCACCGAGATTTTCGTTTCAGTATCACCCGTTCGCTCCTAGAACTTCAAAATCCGAAAGGGGCGAAACAGACGCAAATCAGCTGAATGACCATAATACTGAGGAAACTGAATTGGCAAGAACCAATCCGCCGGCTTATCGAATGCCTGGTAACAAGGACACCTCAATCATGTACATTGATCACCAGGGCGGTGAACGCGTTTGAAATAAAACTTTGCCCCACCCTTTTTCCCCCCAAGAAATTGGGTGCGCTTAGCCAGTGTCACAAAAGCCCCTATAAAACCCAGCAATTTATTAACAACTTTCGAAAAGTTGGTGGTAGGTTGGGTCTATGCTCATAATTGGGTTTACCTAAAATTTCGACTCCTATGGTTAAGTGATTTAAACCAAACATAAAATTGTCGCGATTTAAGATTTATTTAAAATAGGTTTAGTTCAGATTATGTTTAATTTCAAATCGTTGAGTTACTTGGGTGGAGTAATATATTGCATATATATTATATTTTCAAAAATTTAAATATATAATGAAATTGAAAAATATGTAAGCTGACCTGATATTAATGACATAACTAAGGACTAACATATTAAAAAAATTTTATTTACCATATTCTTTCATCAAACCAATATACTTTGTGTATGCGGAAACCATTTAATCTAACCCAAATTAATATTAATTAGATTTTTACGTTTCCTTAGTTATTATTCCTGCAACAAACATGTACGATTAAATTTTTTTATCGCAAAAATTAAACATTAAAAACTAAATTATTATTATTAAATTAATCACAAATCCTATCCTCATATCACAAAATCTCAATCTATGTGTATCTCGCACAAAAATACAAAATATCTTCAATCCTTTTCCTTGCATGTGATCTAAATCATATATGTCGATATATTTAATTACTAAAACCAAATAACAAAAAAATATTTTATATTTATATGATGTTCAAATAATATTTGAATAAGATGCTCTCTCTCTACTATACATATTATAAAAAATTAATGGTGAATTATGAATGTCAATTTCTTAAATTTTTTTTTTGCAAATCTTGAGTAGATTAGATTAAGTTTAGCTTATTATCATTAAAGTCAAATTGTTTCTGGTAATAGAACTTTATTTTTATTATAAATGTCAAAAATATTTAAATTAAATATACATTTTTTTTTATCTCATATGGCATTTAATGATATAGAGATTATATTTTGTTGTGATATAACCTTTAAAAATTACTTGATATTATTATTCATTATTAAAACATAATTTTTTATATCAAAAATTAAGTCTCGCAAATCACAAATGTATTTTTATTGATTAACTTAATAAATAACTTTCTTGCAAAATATTTCCAGCTAACAAATTACACTTAAGAATTGCAACATGTTTTATTTATTTTTGTTTTAACAAAGGGCACGTTTATAGCCATATTCTGAAAACAAAAATTTGTTTATGTTCTTTATCTTGTTTTGTCGAATTATATTAAAAAAAATAGGCAAATGTTATATATATATATACCGATCTTTTAAATTTTCTTTCACCTATTTCAGAATATAGAGAATTAAAATTTTTTACTTCTATTTTTCATATAGTTTATTAAACCTGCCTTACAAAAAATGTTAAAACATGTTAGCATTATAAAGAAAAAAATTAAAAAATAAATTTAATTTTGTTTCTGCTATCTATTTTTCATATCGATAGTTGTCCGTAACTCGTGACAACTTTCAAAGCACCACCATATAAAAATACATTATTTAGCTACTTAATTTAATAATTTGTTGCTTAAAAACTATTTATATTCATAAATTTGATGAATATATTACAAATTTTAAAATAAAGAATAATCCAATTTGCAAGGTCGAAATTACAAAGTTTTCTTAGAGTTTATCGTATAAGTAATTCGTTATGTGTCCAATGGTGAGTTACATTTAAAACTTAAACCATAATAAATAATATAAGAGTAGCTTGGGTAGAAAATTTTAATTTTGTATAATTTTTAATGAAATTAAATTAAAATAAAGTTTTTTAGCGGATTATTCTGAATTTTAAGCTACCCTTACTCTATATACTTTATAGAATTATTCCACACATATGTTTTATTAGGTTATTATTAGCAGGGCCGTACCAGCCTATCTCATGGGTCAGGCATTTGCTGAGGGCGCTACATTTTTTATTTTACAAAAAAAAATATTTTATCATATATATTCTAATTATATAAGATTTTTACCATGCATCATATTTCAATAAATTAATATTTAAAAAAAAAATTTTTATTATTACCTCTTGTTCTTTCTATATAACAAATAAGGGGCGCCTTAATTTTTTTTTGGCCTAGGGGCGCTTGAGAAACCTGGTACGGCCCTGATCATTAGCCAAAAAAATGATTACAAAATACAATGAATATAAACGATTTCAAATTTATTTTTAAATTTAACTATGAGTGTAAATTTTTTCACTCAAAGACAAATAACCCGCTTGTTTAAAATAATGGGGACTCGATGTTAAAAGCCAATGAAAATTTTTCGCCTAATATATACATTATAAAGGTAAATTGGCTAAAAATTTAGAGAATTGATTAACTGATTGTTGGGCAGGTATAAAAACTTTAAAAGATGAAACCTTTTTTGAGGCTTTGTTTTTATAATAAGGGGGTGGAAAATTTTGCTAGTTTGTTCCCAAGCTTGCCTATAAACAGGCTAGGATTTTAGATCATTAAATACACCAGAAAATTTAAGAAGAATAGATAAATCAGTGCGTATTTGACATAAAGGTTCGTTGATATGAGATATTAAAATGCCCGCACTGATGTCCTATTACATTAAAAATTTGTGCATACAGGGTTAGGTAACTGCTAAAAGCCCCTCATTAAGGCCTTTGTTTTGGGGCCGCCATACCCGTTAGGGGTTTGGCACTTTTATCATGAACGTTAATGGGGCAATGGATACCCGTTCAAAATAAATGTATATTGTTTTAAGGCTAATTCTTAGCATATCTTTCTTTATATCATAATTGGTAATAAATTAAAACTATAATTTTACAGCGTCAATTATTTAAAAACATATATAAAAATTGGGGGATAAAACAACCGAGCAAAGAAAAAATAATCACCTTGTTTTTTAAAAAACTTATATGCAGCGTGGGATTGGCACAATTTTTTAAAAATAACACAGGCAAATTATATCCATTTACGTTTGTTGAGACTTGTTAATGAAAATTATTAACTAATAAAACATCGGTCTATAGTACCTAATTAAAAGTTTTAGAATCATTTAATGGGTTAACTTATATATAACAAGTTAGGCTGATTTAATAACGGGAAACTAGACATAAAAATTTTGTAATTACCTGCCTTGAAAGAAAGAATTAACATCTAAATGGTTATATTTAAGCAGTACTCAATAGCCAAAGTAAAAAAAGCAGGACAAAAATTTTTTGTCGTCTGAAAATTGCATCACCGATAGATTTGATGCAATATTTATTAGTTATTAACCAAAAATGTTATCGCAAGGTTCAGCCCTCAATTTAAATATCTTCCCTACGGACCTTCTGCTACTAGTAATTTTTAAAAATAAATTGGAGTGATAGTTTTAGCCAAATAATTTATTGTCAAATTATTTGTTTCCGCACTCACCACGAGGAGGTAACTGTCTAGAGTGCGTTTAAATCTTGTTTTCGGGCCCGCCCTTGAAATTAAATAAACCCCAAAACGAAAACAAGATTAAGGTCACGAAAACAGTTCCTATTATAACAAATTATTTTATAATAAAAACTGTTTTCCACCTATTTTTGTAAAAAAAAATATTGGCCAACGTTTAAAATTGTTTTTTTCTTTTAAATTATAAGTTCGAGGCGAAGATATAATCTAATAACAATGTAATCATTATGTATAGCTGTAAAATTAAATGATTAAGGACATCCAACATAGGGCAATAAGTTGCTTTGTATAGTGATTTTGAAGTGCCGTTATAACCTAGGAAGATTATATACAATTTTATGATTATACCATGAATATAAACCCATATAGGACAAACCAATTTAGGTTAAAATGTACTTGCTTAATTGACTTATAAAAAGTAGGACCGTTTTTAGATTTTTCTTTAGAAGCTTAAAATGAAATTATTAAGGGGCAGTTGGAATTACTTTCTAAGCTTACATTTAAATAAAATAAAAATTATAAGTGTCTCCTCTTGTAACTATATTATATGGAATTCCTTTCACGAATATTTGGGATAAGATTAAGTTTTATTCAAAAGGCAAGCATTAAATTAAGTAACAGTAGAAGTCAAAATATGTGAAAATTTGTTAAACTTGTTAAAAATAAATTTTTTTGAGCATTTTTAACAACAATCAATGTGATATTTAACTAATACGTCAACATTATCAACATATTAATTGCGCTTTAGCACGACGGCTTTACTTTATTTTTATATATAATTTTGAGGTAAGATTTGGGTCAACAATCAACAGGAATATGAGTCTAATAATGTCCCATATACTTGAATCTTATAAAGGTGCTCATTTTAACGGGTCTTTGATTAAGGCATAGCAATGAGGGTAAACGCCGAGGCCGTTACAACCGGGAATTGTGAAAGAGGTCAGGGGCAATTTTTATCATTGTCCAAATTACAGTAAATAGATTGTCAGGCAGTATATTAATTTATACATTGGAGTACTGTCTAAAAAGGCGATGATATGCATCTTTTCTATAAAACACAACAATCCAACTGTATATTTTTCTTGTACCAGACTTTGCTCTCGTCTGGGCGCATTTTTTTTGAAGTTATTTCCTTAAATAAGGCCGCCCTAATCTTTGCCAAGCCTTGGTTTTTTTTAATTTGCCATAGTTTTTTAAATTAAATTTAAAAATTGGACGAGTAAGAGGCATTTAAATTTTGGCATTCTTTGCTGCCCGCAACAATTTTTTTTGAAAAAAAAAATTAAATTTTCCTAATGCATAAATTTTAATGATAGCTATAATATCGCTCAAACCTTATATGATTCTCTTTAGGAGGATACCTGGGCCTACTTAGGATGAGTGGGGTAGGGGGAGGTGGTTGAGTGAGGAATGAATTAGACGTGAGGTGTTATTTGGAGGTAATGAGGGGGGGGGCGGGGGGTTGATTTTTACGGTACTTAAATGTTAACGATTATTTCAAGCATAAAAAAAATATTGGACTTATGACAAATATTTTTTTTTAATTTAAAAATTTTTAAATATTTCAAATAAGAAACCTTTAACCTTTTATGCACATAAAATAATTGTTTCAAAATACACAACAAAAAAATTTTTTTTAGGTTTAAATATAAAATTTCTAAATTACTTGACAACAAAAAAAAACAACATCAACAATTTTTAGAGGATTTTGTAGAGAATTTACTTGCGATAACGATCCCGGGTTTAGCTTTTTTTCCAATGCCTCCAATTTATATTAAACCGCGTCCAAAGTTTAGAAAAAAATTCATAAAATATCTTTAACTATTAATTTTCAAAAAATCTATTGGCATATTTAGATTAAAATACATATCTAAAAAAGGTTATTACCTAAAATTATTAGCAATTTACTTTTAAGTTATTTAAATTAAAAAACGGATTTTATGACAAAAACCACTAATTTTACAAAAATAAAAAAAATTAAATATTACAAAAAATTCAAACCCCTTACGTTGATAAGGAATGTTTTCGTTATCTAAATATATTTTTAAACTTTTGTTACTATCCATAGGCAGCGCTGGGAAATAAGACTAAATGGGCTTTTTTTTAACAAGTTTTGAGATTTTTTTTTCAAATGCCCACAAACTCTAGGGCATGGCAAAAGAAAAGCCCCTTTTCATGCTTAAAAAAAAGGGGCATGTTTAAAAAAAGCCCCTTTTCTTTTAAAAAAAACTCCTAGGAGCTTCAAGAAAATAACCCACCCATCATTATTATAAAGAAAAATCAAAATTTTTCGAAATTATTATAAAGAAAACATAAAAGGGTTTGGGGGCTTTTTTAAAGAGCAACTTTTTGTGGGTTTTTTTGCCCTTTTCTTAATAAGGGCTTTTTTTTAATTCTTATTTTGGCCCTTTATTTAAAGCCCCCTTTCTTTTTTTTATGTTTTAGAGCCCTGCCCATAGGTTTTATGATATAGAAGCCAAAAATACCCCAAAAATTGAAAAATATCAACTTTGACACTAAATAACTAAAAATCTGAGGCATTGGCTGAAATTCTGATTTCATATTTCTGAGCGCCAAAAACTTGACCAAAAACCATTGTTGCCATAAATGATGCTTAGGGTCGTCCAAATTTTGTTGTCCAGTGTTAATTAAGCATACATAAACTGCTCCAGTAATAGCACAAACATTGGCTAATAATGTTCATTGTAGAGATGTAAATTTAAATATTTTTTAATTTTGTAAATTATTATATTTCTAAAAAAAAATTAAGGAACTTTGAATGGCTCAAAAACAAAATAATGGGTCAAAGATGGGCGCGTTTAAAGTTTATTAATTTTTAGTTTCAAAATTAAAAAAAATTGATTGAGTTTATAAATATACCTGAAATGAAATGTAACTGCATGTCAAAAAATAGCCTGCGGAGGTTTTTCCCCAATTAATAAACTTTTTTAATTACATTTTTATTGTAAAAACAAACCATACATTTATGAAATGGCCTAAGGCCAATTATATTCATAACTAATTTTCATAAGCTAAAGATAGAATTTGTCTTACAATTTAGGGTTTATCAGAATTATTTTGCCCTAGAGGCTGGGCACACCTGCAATATTTTATTAGAGGTAAAAACTATGCTTAAAGGTTTAAAAATGATGAAGCAACATTGCACCATGGAATCCAAATCTCCATCTATTCCAATCACACACAGCGCTTTTCAATTTGAACAATTGAAACTTGTTACAATTTTTTCTTATTTAGAATTATGCCCGCCGGGCAATTTATGTTATTGAAACTCGAGTCACAAATAAAAAACGGCTAAACGTGGGGTTAAATTGTGTTTTAGGATTGACAAACAAATCCATCCTATTTTCTGAGGGGCGAATGACTTGTGAAAAAGTATATATGAAGGTGCGTCCATATTTACTTTTTTTGAAAAATACCTTAATTAAAAGCTACCAAAGCGCTTAATTTTCATTTGTAAGAATTACTGAACCCATAAATCTTAATTTTAGATTCACAAGATATGAAAACCCCGGGAAGAGGTGTAAAAAGCTCTTTGGATATTCCGATTAATGAAATTGATTATAATAACGCTACCACAATTGAACTTCCCGATATACCTGAGGCCAAAAAAAGAAGGAGAATGCACAAAATGAAATCTAAATTTCGCCGCGTTATTCACGCACGTCCCAAAATAAACCGAGTATTTTTTGCAACTATAAATATGTCATGCATATTATTCCCAATTTTTTATTATTACCTGATTATTATAGATCATTAAATGGGTCGGCCAAAATTTGCTCCTTATTCTGACGATAGTTGGCGTCGTATTAGGCTTAGGGATTGGAATCGGCGTGAGGAGGTTAAACCCGAGCGCGGAAGCTATAATGCTCATCACCTTCCCAGGTGATTTACTCATGGCTATGTTCAAAATGCTCATTTTGCCGCTCATCGTATCAAGTCTCATTTCAGGTATGGCACAAGCAGAGCTGGGAAAATGCCCATTTTTGGGTCAAACTCATTTTTTTATTTTTCGAAATTTAGAAAAAATAAACGGTTTTAGCTTGAATCAAGAAAATATTTATAAAATTTAAAATTTTTCCCCTTATATTTGATTTAATTTATATTTATTTTTTTTAATTATTAAAAAATTTTTAAAAAAAAAAAATTAAAGTTTGTTTAAAAAAAAGGGTTTTTCCCACCTCTGGGCAAAAACAATAAATAAAGATAATAATTTGTTAAGATGAAATGACATTGTTTCGGCATGCCCGCCCCACTCCAGCTACAATGATTCATTGAACTGGAATTGGTAAAGAATGTAAAAATAATTGATTTTATTTGATGCATGTGGAGACGGCGTAGTCACCGGTGGACTCCATAAAAAATACACTTTAGTTTAAATCCTTTTTTTGGAGGGGGGGGGGGGGGGCAAAAAATTGAAATTGAGGAATAAGCAACACACATGCTTAATTTATTAAACAAGGGAAGGGAAATATGGCCTATTAGTAGATGTCAATTCCGTTTGATGAGGCGATATAAAACACTGCAATAATTTAGGCAAATTTCTGTATATGGATTGTTTGCCCAAATGACACAAGTTAATTAAGCAAAAAGCCCGAAAATTTTTTTATTGAATTGTTCACCTTAATATTTGTAGAGCAGGGCGCGTTCAAAGTTCATGCAGATTTTTTACAAATTTATTTATCTTTTGACATGAAAATGCAACAAAAAGATCAATTTTTAGTATAATCAGTAGAAACACTTTTCATGATATAAAAGTTTTTAGATAAATTTTGAAAAAAATATATTTTGAAAGCGACCTATAATATAATAATTATATCTTACATTTTTTAGGTTTAGCTCAACTGGACCCTAAATCATGTGGCAAATTAGGTTACCGGGCTTTGGTTTATTTTATAACTACAACTGTTTATGAATAGAATGTTCTATTCTATTTTTTGACTAAGTTCTATAAATATATTTTATTATTATTGTATTCAACTTCCAACATTCTCTGGATCGTATGATGACTGGTATAACTTCTACGATAAGTTCAACTCATTAATTCATTCACAGAATATTACAGGTATTGAAAAGTTGAATTACCTCAAAGCGTCTGTCAAGGGAAGCGCAGCGGAAGTTTTCCAATCGCTCGAAATCTCGGAAGCAAACTACCAAAAAGCGTGGAATGCTCTCAAAGAGAGATACGACAACAAACGACTTATATTGCAAAAACACTTAGATGCAATACTCGAGCTTCCAGTGATGAATGAGGAAAACTATCAACTATTAAAACAATTCGTAGACGGACTGAACAAACATACGAAAGCGATAGAAGCCATGAAGCGGCCAGTAGAACACTGGGACGACATCTTGGTACATACGGTCTCCAAGAAACTAGATTCAGTCACGATCAAGGCGTGGGAAACATCGTTAGCGAAAGCTGAAATTCCCACCCAAAAGCAATTTGTTGAATTTCTCAAACGCCGTTGCCAAATTCTTAAAGCCACTTATATTGCAGAGGTAGACAATCGCAAGAATACAGTCCACAGCTCAACATCTGAACCAACATCGATGCAGGACATTCAAAACATAAACAGATGCAATTCACGGAAATCACCGGGGGATCGCGAACAAGCCGTCATTGATGAACGGCCAAGCGCAAAGGTAGCGATCGTTGCCGACTTGAAGCAGATGTGTCGGCAAATTCTTATGCACCAGTCGCATTGCCAATTACAGCGGATTTTTGGGAAAGAGAATCCGTCAGAAAAAGTAGTTTCTGTTTATTTAAAGACAGTTACATACGGTACTTCTTCAGCGCCCGATTTAGCGGTCAAAACTCTGAAACAGCTTGCTCATGAAAAGGTTAAAGAATTCTCTATCGGTTCAAAAATCGCTCTGAGAGATTTGTACATTGATGATCTGTTAACAGGGGCCGATACGGTATCTGAATCTGTCGAAGTCATACGGCGGATTAAAACTATGCCAAACCATGAGGGTTTCACTCTACGCAAATGGAAGATGAACGATTGTGGGTTACTTCACGATACTGCAGTAAATCTGACGAAACAAAGCTCTATCTCCATGAGCGACGATCAGAACGATACCTGCGTATTCGGTATTAGATCTAACACAATCTTTCTAGCAACGAAACGTAAAATATCATCGACCATTGCCCGAGTTTTCGACTCGCTTGGATTGGTAGGACCCATCACGGTCCAAACTAAAATGATGCCGAAATTATGGGTCTTAAAATGGGATTGGGGTGATCCCATACACAATATCACTGCTAAGGATTGGTTCCAACTTACGAGTCAATTGTTGCATTTTAATGCGATCACAATTCCGCGACTCACAACCAATCATCTTAGCCCACCATGCATGGAGATTCACGCATTTTCGGATTCCAGTGAGAAGTCATATGGAACTGCAATTTATTTGGTCAGTATCAAAGGATCTAGTCGCCACGTTCAAATTTGTTCAAAATCTTGTGTGGCACCTTTAAAGGCCGTTTCCATTCCCAGACTTGAATTGTGTGGGGCAGTACTTTTGACAAGATTGCTTTCAACAACTATAAGAGCACTCCAAATAGAATTTGACCGTGTATTTTGTTGGTCGGATTCCACAATCGTTTTAGCCTGGATCGCAGCCCCACCTCGGGAATGGAAGGCTTTTGTATCTAATAGAGTGTCTGAGATTCAGCAGCTCTCTAAAAAATGGAAGTGGGCACATGTATCGTCCCAAGACAACAGTGCAGATTTGTTGTCGAGAGGCTGCTCCTTGAGCGAATTGGATAAAACCTTGTGGTGGAACGGTCCAGAATTTTTAGTCTCATCACCTAAGTCATTCCAAGATTCATCTTTTTGCGTGCCCAGTGACATTCCCAAAAGAAGGAATATAGGCGAATCTATAACATTGCTTCAAACTCATCCTAAGCATAAAACGATAACCATGATTACATCTGTAGATAATTCATTGTTTTTACGGTACTCAAAATTTGATCGTTTACTTAAGGTGATTGCTTATTGCTTACGCTTCAGGCACAACACCTCTTCGAAGGAAAAACGGTGTGGAAATTTATCAGCGCTTGAATTATTTAATGCCCGCATCGTAATCGCTAAACAGATACAGGCCACATGTTTTCCTAGTGAAATCAAAGATTTATTAAAGGGCCAGCCAATCTCCAAGCAGAGCAGATTATCATCCTTGAGCCCATTTTTAGAAGACGGGGTTGTGCGTGTTGGAGGACGACTTCGTCACTCCGCCTTATCATACGAACAGAAACACCCTATAGTTCTCCCTAACCATCATCCTGTCACAAAAATTATCATCAAATATTTCCACGAGAAAAATCTACACAGTGGCGTGCAGAATACTCTAGCAGCAATTCGCACCCAATTTTGGCCACTTAACGCAACCAGCAGTGTCAAGGGAGTTATCCGTGAATGCATTCCTTGTTTCAAGGCAAATCCCAAGTTTGAATTACCAATGATGGGAGAATTGCCTACTGATCGCGTTAATGTTCTTCCCCCGTTCGCCTCTACCGGCGTCGATTACTTTGGTCCTATTGTAATGAAGGAAGGCACACGAAGAAAATACCGGCAAATCAAGGGTTATGGAGCTATATTTGTCTGTTTCGCTACAAAGGCCGTGCATTTGGAATTAGCGTCGGATTTGTCCACTCAGGCTTTTTTGAATGCTTTGAAGCGCTTTATGTCTCGAAGGGGCAAACCCATTAACATCTATTCCGACAACGGTACCAATTTCATTGGGGCCAACAAGGAACTCCAGCGACTCTTGCAAGGTTCTCTAAAACATATACAAGAATGTGCTGCAAAAACTTTAGCTCTCGAGAGCATCCAGTGGCATTTTATACCTTCTCGTGCGCCACATTTTGGCGGATTATGGGAAGCTGCTGTGAAATCAACCAAACACCATCTTAAAAGAATAATCGGTGTGACCCCTTAACATTAGAAGAAGCAATTACATTGTTAACCCAAATTGAAGCAATTCTTAATTCTCGGCCCTTGACTCCGATGTCAAATGACCCTAACGATTTGAGCATGCTGACACCGGGTCATTTTTTGATCGGACGTCCAATAACATCATCACTGGAGCCAAATCTGACGGAGATCCCCATCTCTCACTTGACGCGATGGCAGCATATCGAAATGATGCGTTGCCACTTTTGGTCTCGATGGTCGCGCGAATATTTAACGCATCTACAACGTCGAAACAAATGGAAAGGGGCATCTACCAATTTAAAACTAGGTCAACTTGTACTGGTTGCCGAGGACAACTTACCCCCTTTGATGTGGAAAACCGGTCGAGTTATTAACCTACACCCAGGCAAGGATTCGATAATTCGCGTTGCCACAATAACTTGCGCTAACGGTACCTACAAGAGGCCCGTGATCAAATTATGTCCCTTCCCAATTACAGCTGAACGTGATTTATTGGAAGATTAGTTCTTCCAATCCCGGGGAGTATGTTTATGAATAGAATGTTCTATTCTATTTTTTGACTAAGTTCTATAAATATATTTTATTATTATTGTATTTTAAAATTTCTTTAGTTAAATAAATTATTATCTTCTTTATCCTTTTTTTATAATTTCACCAACAACCGTGGGAGCAGCAATTCTTGGCGTCATTATGGCTGTAAGCATACATCCCGGTAATGCAAACATTAAAAAAACCGCAGTTGCTGAAGCTAATGGGGAATCGCCAACATCCCTGGATGCTTTTTTAGACCTGATTAGGTAGTAAAAAAAACACGTAACATAATAGCACTGCTAATTTTTAAATCTAATGGCTTCGTTTATAAGTGAATTGTCTTTTAAGGGATTTTTTTGACTAATACCCTTATTTAAGATTGTGATTATATAAATGACAAGTTGGGGAGTGATAAGCTTAAGGTGAATTTTTAACTTTACAGCAGAATTCAGAAGCTCGCCCAGCCGGCTATAGAACCTTCCAAAAGTTTGATACCGAGCGAGCTCGAAAAAAGGGAATACCTGGATGGGCAAATATTTCATATTTCATTTTACCTAATTTTCTAGAACAAAAAATGATAATTCATATATATGTATAATATAATAGTCTACACACATAAGTTGCAATATAACCCGCGTGTTTGTATATTTAGGCACGATCGGGCCGTTCAAGCTAGCTAGACATAAGTTAAAAAACGTTTCGTATGGCTTTTAATCTAATGTCTATAGGTCTTTTTAAGTTATAGTGAGAAATCTAACCAGATTTGGCGTCTCCTATTAGTTAAAAATAATTTTTCTATCGTCGGGGGCATTTGAAGGATAAGTCAAATCTTTATAAATGGGTTTGAAACGATGCTCCAAGACCTTATTTTTTATATTTGGCGAGTTTTTTTAAAAGGTAAACATATCATATAACCAAGGATTGGAACTAGTTCCAGAACTCGGAACTCGGAACTCGAAGAACTCGTCTTTTTTTTTGAAATGGAACTCGGAACTCGGAACTAAGTACCAGGGTACTGGAACTCGTGGAACTCGAGTTCCGCTCGAGTTCCTTCGCGATTAATTTCAAATACCTAAAATTCGAACATTTGAATAAAAACGCATTAAAATTAATATTTTTCAAAAAATATATAAAATTTGAATAAAAAAACCTCATTTTTTGTTTAAATTATTATTTGATTGCACACAAGCCTTCTAAAATTATATTTGTTAACGTAACATTTTGTTCATACATTCATAAATTTTCCTGCATTTTTAAGTTTTCAAGTTTTTGAATAAATTCTGGCTTACCATGAAATTCAGCGGAATTTATAAATTTTATGAACCTCACCTTGTTAATGACCAATATCAAGTCCGAGTGCTGGAATGCAAAGAGGTCTATGACCAGCATAATGCAGTTAATATTTCCAAATGGCTTAAAGAAACTGTTTTAAATTACAATATAATGAAAACCCAAATATTATCGATAACTTCAGACACAGCCCGTAATATGAAAGCTGGAATAAAGAATTTTATGGAGCTTGAAACAAGTGAAGATGACATCTTTGACCCATTAGAAGGAATGTTACAAGATGAAGATGATTTAAATTTTATAGAGGATTCTTACGAGGTTTGTGAAATATATGATTTCAACTCATCAATCATCATTGATCTCAACTGTGCTGCACACGTGGTTCAATTAGCAGTTAATTCATTTCTAGTCAGCACACCTGAAATAATTTTGGCAATTAAGGTAGCAAGACAATTGGCTACTAAGCTTAAAAGGCCTATTTTATCAGCAATGTTAAAATCTCAAAATCTTCCTCAATCAATACTTATGCATCAGGTGAGATGGAATTGTACTTACACCTGCATTAAAAGATTTCTCAAACTACGACCGTTTCTTGATAATCACAAAAATATTTTAAATGAGTTGGAAGTTTCCAATGATATTTGGCATATGTTTCAAAGATTAGTCGAAACACTAGGCCCAGCCGCAATTTTAACGAAACACCTTCAGGCACAAACTTTAGACATCTGCAATTTTTTTACAAAATACTATTTCTGCAAAGCCGTGTTAAAGACCCATTCGACCGACTTTTCTTTATCCCTTTTGCATTTCTTGAACAAAGAGAATCCCAGCTTTTAGATAATGACATAGTCAATTGTGGGCCGTTTTTAGATAAAAGATTCTACTTTAAATTAAATAATAATAAATGCGAAAAAGCCAAAAAGTTTCTGAAAATAGTTCAATCAAAAGCATTATCTCTTCAAAGAAATCATTCAGTAAATCACGAGGAAGAAATTATTTTAGAATCTTCTGGAAATATGTCTGATCAATTTTCATTATTAGAGGATGTCTTAAGAGACGAAGAAACATTTTAAAAACACGATGACTCAACTGCCCCTCTAATATATGAGCAATTAGATATAGAAATTTTAAAATACGAAAATTTACCGAGGTTTAAGGCGGATGAAAATATTAGAAGCTGGTGGGTAGCTAACAAGGCTGAGTTTCCGCTACTAGGAAACTTAGCTTTAATTGTTGTATCGGTCCCCTTGACCGAGGTGAGCGTTGAAAGATTATTTTCCTATTTGAGCTTTATTTTAGATTCCCAAAGGAATCGACTTAAGGATGATATTTTGAATGATATTCTTTTTGTTGGAATGAATTTTAAGCTTGATAAATAAATGTTTCCATTTTATATAGTTTAATAAATTATATGTGCAATGTCAATAAATTATATGTGCAATGTGTAATATATCTTTTTTATCTGTCTAGTAATTGTTTAATTATAAAAATAAAAAAATGGAACTCGAGTTCCGATATTTGGGAACTCGTCGGTACTTCCAAGAACTTAGTTCCAGCTCTTTCAAAAATTATCATAAGAACTCGGAACTTAGTACCAGCTTTTTTCAATAAGTTCCAATCCTTGCATATAACTCATTTGAATAATTTAAACAGAGAAATACTGAAGACGATATCAGAATGGCGTATTCAATTAACAAATTTGTATAAACTAATATGAGAAAATTTATTGGTTAAAATAATTTTAAATGTTCCAGGAATATGTTCCCAGAAAATCTTATCGTAGCCAGTTTCAAAAGCGTAGGAACTGTCTATAAGAAACCACACTCGCACCCGCCAAATAACTCATCCGTTATGCCCAACGGGACTTTAGGGTTGATTAATAGCTCAAATCTCACAGGTGCCGTGAATAACAGCATTAACAATTCCTCGACCTTAACTCGAGCTGAAGATCAATCTGCATCAGTGAACGTAATGTCACAACGGAACCTAGAATACGACAATAATATGAATGTGTTAGGTATACCTAGACTTTTTATTATTTCAGTAATTTTTTTTAATTCATATTAAAATATTTTAAAACAAGGGAATACATGATTTTATTGGTTTATGATAAACATATCGTTTATTTTCCAATATGTTAAAACAACTAAAATTAAAAGTAATGTGATTTATTAAATTATTTTAAATTGAGATGAGATATAGATTGTCTTTCTCAATTCACAATAATTTTCTACGAAAGATATTCGCTCTATATTTTGCTGATTAAAACAAAAAGTTTATTTATTTAAAACAGGATTGGGAAATAAGTAAATAGCCAGCCCTTAAAGGATATTTTCGGGGCAAAGCTATTAAAGGCCTTTTTATAAGTTTATTTTTTTTATTATTCTATTTATTATATGGAGCGTTCATGAGATTTCGCTGTTAATTATTAAGTATTTGTTATAACTTTAAAATAAAGAAGAAAAAAAGGCATTTAAAAGGAATTTTTTTCAATTTTCTGGTTTTTGTTTTAAAATTTAAAAAAAACTATGAACTTTTTCCCCCTTAGCCTGAGAAAAAAAGTCATTTTTCTCCCTTTGGAGCTTTTCTCAGCAAATGTTAAAGGAGGAAATAAATTTAACTAAAAAAGTAATGCATCAATCTTTATTACTTGTTGAAATGTTATATAATAAATAGTTTGTGTCTTAGAACCAAAGGACATATCAAAGAGTAATGGAAATAAAAAATACCAGCTGAATTTTACATCAAAAGTTTAAAAAATACTGGACTTTAAAGTCAATTTAAGCTGGTCTTTTACCAATGGTCTCGCCTCAAGCTCATTTAGAATTTAGGCCCTAGACACATAAATTGTTTACCATGGGTTATATAATTAACTTTCAATTCTTTCATACATAGTATGTATAAAGAAAATTTGAATCTTCGTTCTGTTTATACAAGCCAAAAAATCTCATTCTATGCCCTGAGAAAGTTCTTCTATAATTTTGGAAAGCCATAAAGATGTGTTAGCAATTAACATAAGAGAGATTTATATTTTATGGTGAATTTGATAGACTCATATTATATTTAAGTGATGAATTTGGTCCAAATCCGCCCAGAGGCGTGATAAATGTTTGAAAAATATTACACATGCTGACCACTTTGAGGTGCTAAGGCCCGCCGGCCCTAATTTTAGCCTAAACTAAAAACCTAGTAAACCGGTGTTTGAGCAAATTTTGCTTTTAAACTGTTGAATATACTTATTTGTCCATTCAAAAAATATGGGTATGACGCCTATATACGGGGAAACGTTTTTTTTTAATAAGGAAACAGGGAGTGTTTTTTGGCGAAAATTTATTTATTATGAATTTATTCAAATATCAAATACAAGCGCATGTTTTTAGGGATCATCACGTTTTCGACAGCTTTCGGTATCATCATCGGACAGATGGGTGAAAAGGCCCGTATTATGATCGATTTCATAAACGTTTTCAATGACATTATTATGAAGCTGGTGAACGCCGTTATATGGTACATTTTTTACTTTTCTCTTGATTGAAATTTGTATAATTTGCAGATTGAATGCAGGAATGACGGAGTTTAAGGTTTAACCCAATCTTGTCTTTATATCTCACTAATTGTGCAATAATTTGGTTAGTATTTGTGTTATAGTCAATATTTCTAAGAGACTAAATTTAAATGTTAGGACCTTATATATTTAATCTGCTACATAGATAGGACCTTAAGTGAATGTCAAAAGTGAATATATGACACTGTCCCAAATTAAAAGCGGCGAGGAAATCTTTAGTTTATTAATTTAATTATGCTAATTGAACTGGTCACCCTATAAATATTCCCACATTGGGTAGGTGTGCTTAGGCATCTGTTAATATTTTGCAAATGGTTATAATTTAATATATTAGGGCACGTGAAAAGTAAGTTTTTATTTTTGTAAAATTTAAAAATTCTAAAATTAATTTTTTTTTCATATTTTTTTAAATAATTTTTTATTTTTGAGAGCATTTTATTAATATAAACTTTTTTGGCAACTTTTTAAAAATTTGCCTTTAATTTCAAAAAATTTTTGAAATTTTACAAATAAAAACTCACGTTTACGTGCCCTTACATGGCGCTTTTAAAGTTTAAATCATTTTCTCAATAGCGTAAAAAATTTATAAAACACTTATAGGATGGTCTCCGAAATTTTAGCTTAAAGGCGTCTTCCTAAAGATTTATTGAAACGTAAAAAAAAACAAATTTAAAAAAAAATTATTTTAAATTGGACGCATTTAAAAATGATTATCCCATATAGATAATATTTTTTTAAATGCATTAATTAAAACCTTAAAATTTATTTAATTTAGCTAAATTGACGGAAAAAATTTTAATTGGTAACTTAATATAGATGCAGAGTAGAAATTTATATTTTTTATGATACACAGGTATTCACCGTTCGGTATTATGTGCCTTATTGCCGGTAAAATATTGTCGATCGAAAATTTAAGCGAACTTATTGAACAGCTTGGTATGTACATGGTCACTTGCGTTGCCGGCCTGGCCATTCACGCACTCATAATTCTTCCCGCCATCTATTTTGCGTTCACGAGGAAAAACCCATATATATTTTTGAAGGGCATGCTTCAAGCAATCGTAACTGCTATGGGAACAGCTTCCAGGTTTATTTAAAATCATTCAAACGCGTTTTAAAAAAAAAATTGGGATATTATGAAATTTTTTCTGTTGTCACGCATTTTTAAAATTGACAATCATATGATAAGCAAAGGGTTTAAATTTTAATAATGTATAAAAAAAATATTAGAAAAAAAATTTAAATTTTTTTGAAAAATGATTGAACGTTTTTTTATTTTGCGTTTTATCAAAAATTAAAATGCTTTTATATTATTTATGCTATAAAATGTTACATTACAAATAAACTTTTATAATTGTTGAAACAATAATTATAGTTGAAACAATAATTTTAATTGCTTGCGACTAAAAATTGAAATTAATTTATAAATTAAAAGTTAAATAAAATTTTAATTTTTAACAATGCATGCGAAACCTTTGTCTAAGGTTAAAATTGGCTACAAGGATGCCAATGAAAGAAAATTAAAAATTATAAAGTAAAAAAATCAACATGAGACGCGTTCTAATAACATATTTTTTTGTAAGTTGGAATATATTGAATGTGAAATCGTTAGAATTGTTAATATGCCGTTTCGTATTTATGAGGGAGCATTAATTTTGGAAAAAAAAATACAAAACTACTGAAAATATTTTTGTTTAGAAAATAGCAAATTGGGTATGGATTTAATAGTAATCAACTTTATACTTACCTAAACGAAAGCTTGCGTTAGATCATAAATGCATATAACTTTTTAGTTCAGCCACTTTGCCCGTTACTTTTAAATGTGTCGAGGAGAACAATCGAATCGATAAACGGGTCACACGGTTCGTTCTTCCCGTTGGTGCCACCATTAACATGGATGGTACGGCCCTGTACGAAGCTGTAGCCGTCATCTTTATTGCCCAGATCAATGGAATACCACTAAGCGTTGGCCAAACCATAACTGTCGGGTAAAACTATCATTTTCTTTTTGTTAACGTAGAAAAGTATTTTATTTAAATTTAATTAAGTTTTAAAAAATTTATTTAGAGCGAAAATTGCAATTATTTGCAAAAAATATGACGAAAAAACGTTCTCAGCACACTGGTTATTTATTCAGTCTAAAAAATATGGCGCAAACAACCAATATCTAAACATTTATCGTACATTAATTGCTAGGGCAACAAAAAAATTGACAATGAATATCCGTTGAATCATATGTTTAAAATTTGTTACTCCCTGAAATTTGTAGCCATCCATATTTCAAAAAATTATCTAATTTTTGCTTATTACAGCTTCACATCTGTGATTGCGAGCATTGGAGCCGCGAGTGTACCCAGCGCCGGTCTAGTCACCATGCTACTCGTTCTCACGTCTGTTGGCCTTCCCACCCGAGACATTAGCCTAATCATTGCGGTCGATTGGTTTTTGTAAGCTTTTAACTTTAAACGACATATGTCATATTTTAAAATAGCCAAAAACGTTATTTTCCAATTTTGTTGACTTTTGTAATGAAAAAACTTAATCAAAGTTATAAGGGCTTGTTAGATCTAAACTAATAATAAATTTAGAATGTTTTGTGTTAAAAATGGTTTGAATTAAAAACTTTAAACGCATTTTGTTTCCTCGCATTTGGGAAATTTAATCATACTAATATAACCTTTTAGTATGGGGTGTGCCATTAATTTAGAGCTGAGTTATTTAATCTCTATTTAGTAAAACATTGTCTTCGCTTTCAAAGATTCACAATCAAGGCACACAAAATTAATTTTATATTGGAAACAATTAGGATATAAATTTTTCAGTAGTAATTAGAAAAAATGGGCATTATTTAACAACAAGTATAATTTAAAAAGTATTTTATTTTTTATTATTCAAAAACCATTTATGAAATTAAACAACTAAATATGAGATATTTTTCGTTTTCCTTGTTAATTAATTATTCTTTTTTTTTTTAATTAAATTTTTTTTATTGTTTTTAAATTTATTAAAGGGACCGGGTAAGGACATCTGTAAACGTTATTGGCGATGGAATTGGCGCCGGTATAGTTGAACATTTAAGTCGCAGAGAGTTGGCTCAAATTGACGCAGCACAGCAGGCTGAAATATCTTCGATCGGGTCCATTAAACCTGTCGATCGATCATCCGATTGCGTGCTTGAACTTAAACCAATTGACGAGAGCGAGTTTGTGATAACTAAAGTGTAAAGGCCTTTTTGGATCACAAACAAAAACAGAATTTTTATGAAGATTGGAATTGTAGTGGGACATGAGATGTAAACAACTTGGAAAATTTAGAAACGCGTTATTCACTTTTGCAAACACAAAACTAATTTTTTATAACAAAATCGGTTCTTAGATTTTAAATAAAACTTATGTAACAAAAAAAATTTTTTAAATGGTAATTAAAAATTCTTCCTTTCTTTTAAAGTTATCCATAAATAATCCCGTATACATTTTATAATAGTCCTATTTGAGGAATTAATGTTGATATGTATTTTGTTTTTTATCTTCTAATTTAAAAAAAAGGGAATTTTTAACAATTTCGGCTTTATTAGTGTTTTACCATGTAGCTTCATAATATGAGTAAAAATCAAAAGATCTTTATTTTGAGTAATCATTTAATCTTTTTATATTTATTTTTAATACATAAAATATAAATATATGACATTACGATATATAGTATATATTTTAAATTAAAAAGCATTTATATATAGTATTCATATAAAAGCCTAAGTTGGCATGATCAATTTCTCTATAATAATTTCAAAAAATATTAATTTTTTCTTTATAATAATGATGGGTGGGTTATTTTTTTTAAGCTCCTAGGATTTCTTTTTTTGAAGAAAAGGGGCTTTTTTTAAACATGCCCCTTTTCTTTAAGCAAGAAAAGGGGCTTTTCCTTTGCCATGCCCACAAGTGTGTGGGCATTTAGAAAAAACTCAAAAACTTGTTTAAAAAGCCCATTAAGTTTTTTTCCCAGCCCTGATCAAGGACGGTACTTATTTATTTTTTTCGATAAAGAAATATTATAAAAATATATGTTTAAATAATGGCAGCATGTTTTCATGCTTTTTCTATGGTATATTCATCTCTTATGAATAAATAAAACCCGCTGACGATTAAAATTTGCCAAATTAATTAATGACAGCCTTAAAGAAGAAAATGCTGTGTAGAATTGTTTTTTTAACAGGTACACCTAACCCTGCATGCTCCGGTAATTTTTAAGGAATACTTTTATCTAAGATGTATTTTCTTATTCAGGCAACAAATTTTTAATAGTTATGAGCCAACTATAGAGCTTACTCATGCCATCTCAACTTTATATTATTAACATGAAAAAAAAATGTTATAAAAAAAATAAAATACAATCTTCTTTTTCATCAAAAATCGATATTATTTCGTGCCTATTTAGGTTGAGGTCAGATATTAAGTTATATCTAAATGTTAATGTATACGCTCAAACTTAAAAATATTATTTCGCATTACATGAGATAAAAAACATATGTTATAAGTGATTTTAATAGGCACTTAAAAATTATTCTCAAATTCGCAAAATCTGTCAATTTAATCTAAAAAGGCCCATTTTTATATATGAACGAAATCCCCAAAGTTAAAAAAAAAACTACTAAAAACGGAAAATGTATAAGATAAGGCCTTCATGAAAATCCATTCTTTTTATAATATAACAATTTTTTTGAAGATAATGTTTTCCTGTGATTTTATATCTTTTTCTCAATTATGCACTGAATTATTTATTTTTCTAAAAAAATAAGTGGGTTATTAAATCCATATGAGCAACCTTGTCACCAACAGAAAGTTGTGAATTATTGAAAACAAGTTTTGAAGAATTTTAACTACTTTTAATTTATAATACCAAAATAATGTAATGCACTAGATCGACAACCAAGTTACTGAAAGCTAATTAAATTTAAAAATAGTTTATTATAGAATATCAGGTGATACGGCGGGAACACAATAACTATATAATTATTTTTCATATATGTTTGTAAAACGGCTCCCCCCTTCCCCCATATGTTAAGAGTATATTTAGTATTAGACAGGTCTAGTTATTTTTTTAAATTTGACGAAATTTGCAAGAAATTTTTATTTATATAAAAACCAACAAATAATATGAACGATTTTTACAGGCAGAGAACTTGCCAATCTTGGGTTTAGTTTTTCTACTAAGATCTAATTTTTTAGTATAGTGCGCCTTAGCAGTTTATAAAACTACTACCCATAGGTTTTATGACACAGGTCAACTTTTTGAGTTATGGGTTAACTACAGAGATCAAACCTGCTATCTTTGGAAATATCGAATTCGTTTACCGTTTTGAACTTAGTTAGTCAGTTACAAGCATTAAAAATTCTAAAAAAAAGGTCAAAAAACCAAAAAAGATTCAAAAACATACATAAATTGAAATTTTATTTTAGCATATTCACAATAGTTAAACTGTTAAACAACTTCAAATAATGTTTTCATTAAAAACCGATAATATTTCGTGCCACTAAGTTTTTACGCTAAAGATTTTGTATTATCTAAATCAAGCAAGAGCTTGATATATTTATAAAAATTATTTTCCATTATTTTAGATTAAAAAAATAAGTAATAAGAGATTTTTAAAAAAGATTTTTAATTTTTTAAAATATGTTTAGATCTGTCCATATGGTCAAAAAATATATTACGGATATAAGGAGCCAAAGACGGAAGAAACTAAGAAAAACAAAAAATATATGTAAGATTTGCCCATCATGGGGATGCATTCTTTTATGTTTTCATAAAATTAACGTTTCTGACCTGTGTAATATAGAGGCCTTCCCAGAAATTGGGTCTTTTTTTTGACAGAGACTAATATATCTCATCCAGTGCCAGTACCAACCACTGGAAGGGAAAACACTCTACATAAGTAGAATATCTTGCACATAAGAACAATAAAAAACATTTAAAATTTTCATGCTTTAATATATACCATCTACACTCAAGAACAGACATGTCTTACCCTCCTTAACCTGATGTGAACCGTGTCTCCCACCCCTACTACCCTAGGTTAACAATAGCTTCAATTTATTTTTGCTACCTGTAAGCTCAAGAGTCCAAATTGGATTATCTTTTTTGCCGGTAATATTAGCTTTCGTCTCTTTAATCAATTATATGGTAAGTTTAATGTTTTACCAAAAATATTTTAAAAATTATTATACAATAAATTATGAGTTTTTTAGGCAGACATACGAATTAATGTTTATTATAAATAGTCTTTCAAAATTATTTTTTTTAAAACTGCTAAATATTTGAATGCCGAATTCAGGGTTTTAAGGATGCCTTAATATATTCCTCAAAGTTTAAGTGAGGTTTTTGGAATGAAAATTTAATTTATACTAAAAAATGTATAGATTTTATAAATAATCTTTATCATTTTAATTTTTAAAGCAATGCTTATAATCTTAAAAATTCAAAGTTTGAGAAGTTTTTAATAATATATGTGCTATTTCAAATAGTTTATTTAACACTAGCAAATTAATAAAACTAATTAATATGCACAAATTTGTTTTTATATACAAACGTATGTATTAGAGTTACAGATAAATTATAACATTTTTCATTAATAGACACGTCACAATATAATTAATTCAAAATTTAAATATTTTACATAGTACAAAAATATAACAAGGCAATGCTGGATGTAGCTAGTAATAATTTTTGGAGAAAACAAAAACTACATTTACTAACATGTAACAAGTTTTTAAAAAACTAAAAAAATATTTTTTTATTTTGTTGGCATGCTTCGAAACCACAAGATTGGAGTGTATTTGCTCTTAAAAAGTAAAATAAATTTTTAAAATTACAAATTATATACTTAACAATATTACCTAGTTTACATATTCTGATTATAAAATGATTGTATATAATTTTAGATATTTAAAGGTGAATAGTTTTTAAACCACGAAGCACAAAAGGTGGTGACAAAAAGGGTACAAATTTGCATCAATTTTAGAGTGCAGAGTACCAACCACAATATTTCAATAATTTTTCTTTAAAACACTGGGACAAATATCAATGAAACCCTTTGAATTATAATAATATGAAAAAACTTGTCCCCCTGATGGCCTTATCTCCTATATGTATTATTAGTTTTTCTTATTTTATCTCAAAAATGGCCTGTTTTGACCAGATTGACAGATCAAAAATACCCTAAAAAAAATTTAATTTTTTTTTTCATATGAAAATTCCTTGTAACTTACAAATAATGTGAAATTTTTTTTTAGTAAATCAAGCTTTTACATCAGCAATTAAATTATATAAAATACTTTGGGTCCATACGACACAATATATTATCGGGTGTAGTTTAATTTGAATCTGAATTTAATGTTTAGCTTTTATAAAAATGCAAAATAAAAATTAATTTTTTTGTTTAAATTTTTTTTAGTATTTTTTGGCTTATTTTTTTTTTACAATTTTTAATGTTTTTAGCTTATTAAAGTTTAAATTTAATTTTCTGACTAATTACTAAATGTTGGTTAAGGATAGATTAAATCAACAAACTAATAATCAAACTTTTTAAATTATTAAATTTATAAGACATGATAGGCGTATCTTAAAAAAAAGCCTTAAAAATTTTGTATATTTTTTTTTTACAATGAAATTAGTATTAGATGTTTAGCCACAGCCTTCTGGTTCTTATGAATAAACACTTCAAAACTGAATTTTATTGGTGATTGGAAAATACACTACTAACATTAAAACAGATTTATATCCAGAGAGATTACAAAGAAGAAACGATTTGTAAAATTAAGGAAAAATTTTGAATTTAAAGGGAAGGTATTGATAAAATAAATTTTTAAAAAATGGTTTAATAATTTTTTGTATTATTGATAGACAGGATT
The DNA here is from genome assembly GCA_030555515.1 of Acutogordius australiensis. Classification (NCBI taxonomy): domain Eukaryota; kingdom Metazoa; phylum Nematomorpha; class Gordioida; order Gordea; family Gordiidae; genus Acutogordius; species Acutogordius australiensis. The sequence continues at coordinate 1,100,081 of CM060245.1, forward strand.
ATGAATCTACAATCAGCACTCTAAATCTGATGTATAAAGAGGCTGAAAAATTCAGTGTAAAAACTCTGTTTCTTACAGCCTATCTTTCCTATCTTTGCCTTGATACACAATATAAAAAAGTAGTTTTTATAATATTTTATTTACTAATTTTGTTTGCATTCCATGCAAATTTTAAAGGTAGCATTAATAAATACGTTTAATTACAACATTTATTTGTAACTATTTTATTTGTTTTTGCAATGTGGTTTTTTATTTTAATAATTATAAAAATCAAATAAAGAAATTGCCATAATTGTCTTTATAAATCTTTTTTTCTTTGTTACAATATTTAATCAAGCTATTTGGATAAATTTTTGTCAAAAAATAAATAAATCTAACCAAGTTTGCTTATTTTACAACCTCAAAAATTTTTATAAATGTTTATAATAATTTTTTTAAATTTTTTAACTATATTAAGTTTTTACATTTAGGTATAAAGAATATCATTTTGAATCCATTTGGTTTTTGAAATAAAAGACTTAAATTAATTTCACTTTAAGTGTTAAATAAATAATTTTTTAGTTTTTTTTTGTTTTTGTTTGTTTTACCACATATGACATTTTAAATTGAAAAGAATGGAACAATTATAAATATCTATGTAATAGCAGGTCTTTGCTCAAAAAATTTCCAAGCTGTTGGCTCAGAGAAAAATATTTTATACTTATTAATTGATCTGGATAAAATGTTTTTTTATCAAAAAAATTTCTTCTCAATTGCAAGTAATTCAGTTCAACAAAAACTGATATTTTTTTTAGTACAAATTTTTAAAAATTTTTTACATGGGTGACTGACCTCTGAAAAGTTGAGATAAAATTTTTCATATTAATTTATTAAAAACACAAAATGCTGATTTTTTAATATGATACTATGTAAATTAAATGCATTACTATTCATTAATTATAAATTTTGTTTAATGCAAAAAATAAGATGATTAATAAACTATTACTTTTGACATATATCAAAAATATGATTTAATATAAAAAATTTGGCTTAAAACATTCAAATTACCAAAAATCAGATATAAAAACTTTTGCCTTAATTGTAGGGCTTGTTAAAACTCCAGTTGAAGTTTATGGAAGGAGTGGTGTGGGAACCCCTTTGCTCCAGAGTTTTCCCGTTTTGAATTCCTAAAGCTCAGCCCAGGTGGGTTTTTTGGAGTTTTTTTCAAAAGTGAGTTTTATATTTAAATAGGGGGTTTAGCCACCAGATGTTTTTACTACGATATAAAAAATGAAACGGTAGTTTTTTAGTTCTAAAAGAAAATAATTTAGGGAGAAAATTAGTATTTTGTATTGTTAAATATCAAATATAATTTTGTCATATTAAGCCCTGGAAAATTTTTGTTTGCATTAATTATTAAAAATTTTATGTCAAGTGTGCTGAAATTGTGTCAATAAACTCTCCTAAATGCAAATAATTTAATATTGAATTTATATTATTTTATTTTTTTGGTTGGGGCGGTCGTGTGTTAGTAATCTTTAAATAAAGGTCAATTAGGCTTTGTTAATAAATTTTGATTTCGTCATTATTAAGTCTGATGAATGTCATCTATCTGTCGCAAATGTCTAAATTTGTCAAATAAAATTTTTCGATTTTTTTTTGTTTTCAACCTAATTTATTCCTGCTAAGTCAATGTCACCTAAAAAACAAACAAGGTTTGAGGTTTTCCCCATATCTTTCCCCACTTAGGGGTGCCATACCCGTTAGGGCTTTGACTCTTTAACCCGAGCAAAGCAATTATAATTGCCGACGGGTTAAATAGTAAGATTTGCTCGCATGATGGCGACCTAGGTTTTTAGCCTAGGCTCCTACTTTTAGACATATCGTTTAAGACCTACTGCCTAAGCAGGCCACTCAGAAGCTTTAGATTGGTTGCACGTGTATGCTATTTCGAAAAAAAAGTTACTGTGCACGGATTTGAACTCGCAACCTCCTGCGTCTAAGGCAAAAGGTTTGCCTTTGAGCTATCTAAGCCGTTAATGTCACCTGAATGTCGCAGATGTTTATAACACAGGTCAACAATTTTTTGATAGTTATAAGTTAATTACAGAGATCAAACCTGCCACCTTAGAGAATGTCAAATCCGTTTACCGTTTACCCTAATCAAACTTAGTTAGTCAGTTATAGACATTGAAAATTTTAGAAAACAAGGTTAAAAAACCAAATAAGATTCAAAAACAAAAATAAATTGAAATTTTATTTTTGCATATTCACAATATTTAAATTATTGAATTCAAACTTCAAATAATATTTTCATTAAAAACCGATATATCGTGTCGTATTAAAGTTTGGACGCAAAATATTTTGTCTTATCTAATTGCAGATGTAAGAGCTTGATATATTAACAAAATTTATTTTTCATTATTTGTGATTAGAAATATTAGTTACAAGGATTTTTTATATGCAAAAAAGATTTCAAATTTTTTTTAGGATATATTTAGATCTGTCAATTTGGTCAAAAAGGCCATTTTTCGTTATAGACGGATCTAAGGAGCCAAAGACGGAAGAAATTAATAAAAACGACAAATATGAGATTAGGCCATCATCGGGATGCATTCTTTTGTTTTCATCAAATTCACCTTTCTGACATTGATATTTGTTGACCTGTGTAATTTAACATTGACTAAATAGAATTTAATTTTTTTGTTCGAGCTGCCATATATGAGTAATTTTTGTGAAAAATTTTTAGTTTTAGGCAACTTGTGATATTTCTGAATTGTCGCAAATGCCATTTTTTAAATTTTGAAAAAACTTTTTCGAGTTTTTTTTTGTTTTTACCCTTATTTATTAATAAATTTTGGCAATTTTTGTTAATATGAAGCCTGCTGAGTTAATGTTTAAATGAGGTGAATGTTTATAATTTAACATTGAATAAATATTTTCGACATTTTTTGTTCGGGTTGCCATATATGAGTAATTTTTGTAAAAAATTTTTAGTTTTAGGCAACTAGTGACATTTCCGAATCTTCGCAAATGCCATCATCTAAATATTGGAAAAACTTTTTTGAGTTATTTTGTTTATAAATTATATATAAAATTTAGTAATTTTGTCAATTTTAATCATGAGTTGCACTTAAATTTCGCAAATGTATTTAATATTAAATTAATTTTTTCAATTTATTGCTTTTAGCTCTTGAATATAAAATATCACTTTTGATGATTTATTTTATGACACGATGTATAGATATTTTTGTAGCTTCCTTTAATTTCGCGCCGTATTTGTAACCCCATCTGTGCCATAAATAAAACCAATATCACTGGTAGAAGACGATTTGGATGTTTAGGGGGTTTTGTTTAGATAATGTTATTAATTGTTTATGTAACTAGGTAATCGGCCACTTCATTCTCAGTTGGTGATAGTCTAAAAAAACAAATAATTTACTAGTGAAAAAAACAAAATAATTGAGGCTAAAATTAAATGTTCCCCTTACCCTTCTTCCCGATTAGCAAAAATAGAGTCAATAAAGGATGTATTATGGTCTATAGTTAGCAGAAGCACAGACTCAATCCATATTTCATTTATATCATCAGTTAATTTCGGCAGGTCTATTCGATGTAAAATGAACTCGTGTAAAATGACCTTATACACGAGTTCATTTTACACCGAATAGACTTTTACATGAGTTTACACCGAATAGTAAAAAGGCTTTTTAACATATGTGATATATTTAAATAATGGTTTTCTTATGAAAAATTTTATGAGGATCCAAATATGTTATTCAATTCTAGCTAACTCTAGTTTTTTAACTAAATATTTAATTTTAATAACTATATAAAATAGCATAAATTTTTACAAATTTTATGATTATAATCGACCAATCTACTTGGAATGTTTATATGTTATTTTAGGTAAGTAAGATGGTATTATATTATAATATTTTTAAACTTTATTTTTTGTCAATAACTTAAAGATACCTTTTCTAGGATAAGATTTGGGCGCTTCTAATGGTAATTTTTATAAAGGGTGAGCCACATACTTCTCATTTAAAAATAATTTTGGCATTTTTATTTTAATTTATAATTAATATGTTAATACAAATTGTTTCATTCATTTAAGAATTTTTTAAAATTAACTTTAAAAATAAAGATCCTACTCTAACGATGAGTATGAATTCTTACATATGTAATAGTTGTTTTTTTAAAAAAGGGTCGCCCCTTGAAGAAAATATATAAAATTTCATCATTTTTACAATTTATTTCATTTTTCTATGTATATCAATATCGTAATGTTATGGGTCATATAATAAATTAAAAGTGCACGCAGCTCAAGAAATAAAATATAACAACATTTAAGTGTTCAAAATAACATTTAGAAACTGCTAGTATTTAAACTAAGTCAGACAACACTCGGGTATATTAAAAAAATTTAAAAAAGTATTTTTAGGGAATAGAACCGGGCACGCATAGGCTAGAGAGATAAATTCTAGCCTCTCTGCACACGAGTCATAAATTAAAGATTTACAATTATCTATTTATAATAAAATTTCCAAACTAACATTTAGGCTTTTTTTTATGTATAAATAGAAATTATAAGATAGAGAATGAAATTCCGCGAATAATTAGTTAAATTCGTTGTATAATGTTAGATTGGTCGATTATAATTAATAAATTTGTAAATATTTATATATATAGTTAAAATTTTGAAGTCGCAATTATTTAAAAGCTAAAAGAGATTGACAAAATTGAATAACATATTTAAAATTTATAAAATTTGACATAAGACTATTATTTAAATATAATACATAAGTTGCAAAGCTTTTTTATTTGGTGTAAAATGAACTCGTGTAAAAGGTCATTTTACACCGAATAGACCTGCCCATTAATTTCTTTTTATAATCTAGCTCTATTTTCAGTTCCTCTGGCATATGTGTTAATTTGATTCTAAAGTCCAAAAAGCAGGTTTTATAATATATAGTGTTTAAAATAGATTTCATAATTATGCATTTTTAATAGCATTTCTTTGGCGGCATTATTAACTACATTTTCACTTAAATTTTTACTTAGATATTTTTTTTAGATGAAAAATGTGAGCGTGGACATAGACAGATTGGCTTCTTTCTTTTCTAGAAGCAACGTTGCCTCTTAAAAAGGCTGCAAAAAGTTTTTGATATATCTCAATATTTTAACGTGGCTATCTTCAATTTCTAACTCAATATCAAATTTCTTTACGCATACGGATATTTCAATAATATTCTATAACGTTATTTAAAAATTAATTTTACTTCAAGAATTTTAGAAAATTGCAAATATCGACTGTTCCATCTTGTTGAACCATATAAGGGAACTATACAACCATTACATTCTTGGTATATTCCAATATCTTGTGACTTTTATGCATTTTTCAAATATATTGACAGCGGAAAAATCGCCATTATATTAAAAGTCATTAAGCCTTTATTTACAACAATAATGTAAATGTCCAACATACATCTAGAAAGTAATAAATTATAGGCTAAATTTTTTCCCCATGTTAATACTAATCATCTCATTCGGGACAGGAAGCCCGCCCAGTCCGGTCGGGCCTGGCTAAAATATTAGTCCGGCGGGCCGATTCGTTTTATTTAATTTTGAACTTAATACTAAATATACAAATATTTCTAACCTAACAGTTGTCACCGGAAAAGTATTTTGCCGTTCCCTTCCATTTGATAACATATTAGACCCTATCAACTATTAATTAATTCAAAATACTTGAATCCAGTTACTGACTTAAATTTATTTTAAATCTTAAATTCTCTCAAAAAAAATATCAATCCAGGCTTTATAAAAACTTCATTCAATTTTGCGAAACCTTTGTCTAAGGTTAAGATTGGCTTTTAAGATGCCAATGAAAGAAAATTAAAACGTAAAAATTGTAGTGAAGGTGTAGTTAATAATTCCGCCAAAGAAATGCTATTAAAAATGAATATATATGAAATCTCTGTTTAACACTATAAATTTTAAAGCCTGCTTCTTGGACCCTAGAATCAAATTAACACACATGCCAGAGGAATGAAAATAGAGCAAGATTATAAATAACTCATTATATATTAATCAAATAGGGATTGATGAAAATTTAAAAAATTATTGGCTAAAATTTTTTCTTATAATACTAGTGATCTCGTTCGAGACCAACGTCCGCCCGGCCCGAGTCGGGCGGCCGGGCCTTAGTTTAAAATATAAAATATTAGTCGGGCGGGCAGATTATTATTATTTAATTTCTGACTTAATACTAAATATACAAATATTTTTAACCTAACAGTTGTTACCGGAAAAATTTTGCAGTGTTACCTTCCAATTTTTTTTTAAATTTGATTTAAATGAGTTCCTAATGCATTAACATGGACCGATCCTCATTTTGCGTTTCATACCAAATTTTTTTCGAGTTGCGTTTCATACCAAAAAAGTTTTTTTTTTGACTTAAATGAGTTCCTAAAATTTTATTTGAAATTAATTAGGTTTTATAAATTTTTTTTTAAATAAAAATTGTGATTATTTGCTTAAAATATTACAAACTTTCTAAGCAAACTGGTTATTTATTCAGTTTAAAAAATATGGCGCAAATACGAATATCTGAACATTTATCCTTAAATTTAACTGCTAAGGCAACAAAAAAATTGGCAATGAATATCCATTAAATCATATGTTTAATATTTGTTTCTCCCTAAAATTTGTAGCCAAACATATTTCAAAAAATTATCTAATTTTTGCGTATTACAGCTTTACATCTGTGATTCCCAGCATCGGAGCCGCAAGTATACCCAGCGCCCTAGTCACCATGCTATTAGTTCTCACGTCTGGTGGCCTTCCCACCCGAGACATTAGCCTAATAATTGCTGCCGATTGGTTTTTGTAAGCATAACTTAAAACGGCATATGGCATATTTTAAAATAGCAAAAATCTTTATTTTCCAATTTTGTTGATTCCTATAAAAAAACTTAATCAAAGTGATTAGGGCTTGATAAATCTACTAACAATACATAGATTGTTTTGTGTTGTAAACGTTTTAAAAAAACTTTAAACGTATTTTTTTTTCCTCGCATTTGAGAAATCTAAACTGATATAACTTAGTATGAAGTATATTAGCAATTAACTAATAGAGCTGAGTTATTTAATCTCTCTCTATTAAAACTTGTCTTCGCTTTTAAAGATTTTACAATCAAGCCATATAAAATTGATTGTATATTTGAAACAAAAAGTATATAAACTATTTTTTAGTAAAATTAAAAAAAATGAACATTTATTTTAATATATTAAAATAGGGTAATGTAAAAAAATAAATTACACTGGACAACAAATTTTGGGCGACCCTAAGCAACATTTATGGCAACTATGGTTTTTGGTCAAGTTTTTGGCGCTGATCACGAATATGAAATCAGAATTTTAGCCAAGGCCTCAGATTTTTAGTTATTCGGTATCAAAGTTGAGATTTTTTAATTTTGGGGGTATTGGGCTTCTATTCATAAAACCTATGGGTAGTAACAAAAGTTTAAAAATATATTTAGATAACGAAAACATTCATTATTAACGTAAGGGGTTTAAATTTTTTTTTAATATTTAATTTTTTTTTATTTTTACATTTTTGTAAAATTAGTAGTTTTTGTCATAAACTCCGTTTTTTGATCCTAAATAACTTGAAAGTAAATTGCTAAAAATTTATGTAATAACCTTTTTTTAGATATGTTTTTTATAAGGAATCTGAATCTGCAAATAGATATTTTGAATTAATAGTAAAAAAAATTTTATAAATTTTTTTCTGAACTTTGGACGCGGTTTAATAATATTAGAAGGCCTTAGAAAAAAAACTTAACCCGGGATCGTTATCGCAAGAAAATTCTCTACAAAACCCTTAAAAAATCGTGAATGTAGTTTTTTTTTGTTGTCCAGTGTTATTCATGCTGAATTTTTTTCATTTTTTTATTCAAAAATAGTTATTTTTGTGATATTAAACAAATATATCGTTTTGTTTTAGTATTATAATTATTTATTTAATTTTAATAATTTTAAAATAATTTTTTTATTATTTTTAAATTTAATAAAGGGATCGGGTAAACGTTATTGGCAATGGAATTGGCGCCGGTATAGTTGAACATTTAAGTTGCAAAGAGTTGGCTCAAATTGATGCACCACAGCAGGCTGAATTTTCTTCAGACTGGTCCGTTACACCGGTCGATCGAACTTCGGATTGCGCGCTTGAACTAAAACTTTAACTAGAGCGAGTTTGTGATATGGCTTTAGATTACAAACAAAACAGGATTTCTATAAAGATTGGAATTGTAGTGGGACATGAGATGCAAACAACTTGGAAAATTTAGAAACGCGTTATTCACTTTTGCAAACACAAAACTGATTTCTTTTTAGATGTTAATTAAAACTGTCTTCTTTTCTTTCAAGTTGTCCATTATTGTATACATTTTGTAATAGTCACATTCGAGTAATACATATTGATATAAAATGTTATTTTTTTATATTTTTTAATTCAAAAAAATATAATTGTTCCGATAATTTTGTACAATTTCGGCTTTTCAGCGTTCCCTATAGCTTCATAATTTGTGTAAAACAAGGATCTTATTTTATCTTTTTATAATTATTTTGAACGAAAAATATAATTTTTAATATTATGATGTATAGTCTTTGTTTTTAATTAAAGGAAGCATTTTTAAAGTATTTATTTAAAATTACTGAGTTATTGCGCGATCTCAGGTCATAACTTACCTTATTTTTTTTTTCGATAAAGAAATATTATACAGAATCTATGATAGCAACATTTTGCCATGCTTTTTCCATGGTATATTCATCTATTATGAATAAAACCTGACGATCGAGATTAGAGTGCCAAATTAATTAATGGCGGCCCAAATTAAAATTGCTAAATCATTCAAATTAAATGTCAATTTTAGGGCTATAAGGCCTTAAAACAGAGCTGGGAAAAAACCCATTTTTTGGCTAAACTCAAATTTTTGTTTTTCAAAAATTTCAAGACAGATTATCAAAATCAACTATAAATTGATACAAAATTTAAGCAGAATATCTTAAACTTTATAAATATTTTCTTAATTAAAGCTAAACCCCTTTATTTTTTCTAAATTTTAAAAAATAAAAAAATGGGTTTGACCCAAATATGGGTTTTTTCCCAGCTCTGCCTTAAAATACTTGACAAACATATATGTGTGTTTCTTTAATCGATCCAATATGAAAATTATTAAGTGAAGTGAAGATAAGAATTTGTACGTTGCCAAATAAAATAAAATGTAAATTTTAAGCAGAAACAGCGTTAAATAATGTTAAACAAAATGATGATTTAAGTTAAAAGGTAATAAATCAATTAGTGAATACAATTTTTACAGTATTAATTCAAATGATGCATTAAAATTTTAAAGTCTTTAATCAATATACACAGAAATCAAACTTTTTCATTAAATTTATCTATTAAGATACCTTACCCTATATAAATGTATATGCCTTGAGTTATTTAGTTATCATTTGCACTGGTTTAAAAATTAATCTGCATGTGTCTCGCTGTCTTTTTAGATATGCCATTCATACCGAGCCATTTTTTTATGTTATGTTTTCATAGTCGTGAGGTATTGCTTTGCTGTTATCGTTTTGATTAAGTATGAATTTGTTAACTTCATTGACATTGTAAAATGTGAGGTTTTACTTTTATATTAATAATATACAAGACTTTCTAATTCCAATCATACAAAGGTGCTGCTTTTCTTTCAGTTGCAATTAGAAATAGTTTGATTTTATGCTCCCTACTTACAGGTCCGATTCTAGCTTTTTCATTTTAGGGGGGCAAAAAAAACTCGTGGGAGGGCAGAAAAAAATTTTTTGCCGCCTTCGGCGGCAAAAATGGCCGTGACCTTCGGTCACGGCAAAAAATATACATGTACAACAATAGAATCCATGTTCAAAATTTTATAAGAAATTAATGGTAATTTATTATATTCTCAATAAAAATAATATTTGCGTTTATAATTTGGATATATGAATAAAAATTGACTGTTTTCACTAATATCAATTGCTTAAAAAAATATGAGATTTGGAAATTTATTTTAAGTATTTTATCATTTGGTATCAATGCGCATGGAAATTATACGATATATATGAATGATAAAAATAAATTATATAAAATTTGGATTTTAGGAAATGAATAGTAAAATAAGAATGATTTTTATGAAAACAAATTGTATAAGTATACTTGGAAGAATATATATGAAAAAACACTGCTTATGTATAACTAGTAATTAATATTAGGGTAAAAAACTAAATAAAACCTGAACAACGTTAAATGCGCATAAAAAAATTGCAACCATGTTTCAAAATAGTAAATAATTAGCTGATTATGAGCAGTGTTTTTTATTAATCTAATTTTATCCTAGAGGTTGTTTTGATTAAATTATAAAATTCATCAAATTTTAACGCGCCAGTTAATGATTTTTCGTGTCCTTACCAAATCACCTTTACCTAGGTCACTACTTAACAGCAAGAAGTTATTATTCTTCTTAAAGTAGAAAATGTGGCCTCACAATTCGACGTTAAAGAGCCAATTAACAAACTTATAGGAAAAATGTTAAATAGATTAGAAAACGCATCTTTGTAATCATATAAAAATTTAACAAAATCAGTAGTAGCACCAGGGACGTATTGAGGGGGGGGGGGCAAGGGGGGGCCCATGCCCCCCCCCCCCTTAGAAATAGTTTTTAAAATTTTTTTTGTGCAGATTAACGCTAATTTTTATATATTACACATAAATCGGGATATATATACGTTAAATAAATATTATTTTGCAATTTTACTGTTTTATAAAATATATTGTACGATTTTAATATTATAGTTTAGTTTAATAATTTTAAAAATTTAACAATATTAACTTATTTGTTATAATAAATTTAAAGTGTATTTTAGAAATAACTATAATAATAATAATTGTTAAGTATAAATTTAATATCAATTTTTATATTTAATATCATCTAATGTTTTTTTATCTTATTTTAAATATTATTTTGCAATTTTACTGTTTTATAAAATATATTGTACGATTTTAATATTATGATTTAAGTTTAATAATTTTAAAAATTTAACAATATTAAATTATTTGTTATAATAAATTTAAAGTGTAATTTAGAAATAACTAAAATAATAATAAATGTTATGTATAAATTTAATTTCAATTTTTAGATTAAATATCACCTGATTTTTTTTGTGTCTGATTTTTAAATGAATGGTAAACAGAACAAAATTTTTGATTATTTTCACAGAAAAACTAGAGAAAATGACAAGAAAAAAAGTATAGTTTATTATTATTTAATTTTACAATTAAATATATGTAATAAAACCTTTGCCAATTATAATTAAGGTCGATCAAAAACAATTAAATTTCAACTGTTTTGTAAAGGTTTTTGACATAAACACTAATTAACACCAAGTATTCTAATACAATTCATTTTAATTTTTTTAAACTTTTAATTAAAAACAAAATAATCAAAATTTTTAATTTTAGAATTTATTATTGTATCTTTTAGTCACAAACTATTCTCACACAATTAATAATAAAATCTACTCAGAAGACTGGTGATTTTGATAAAGAACAATTAATAATAAAATCTACTCAGAAGACTGGTGATTTGCTTGCCATACATAAGGACATAATTGATAACACTCAATTGATCGATCAAACCTTAGAGTGGTTTTCAAGGGATCCTCGAAGAATATCAATTTCTTAAATATTTTTGTTTTCTTTAGACAATTTTTAATAAATTAATGTCAGAATTATATTAATTGAATTATTATTCGATATAACTAAATATCTTATGTATTATCATTCATTAAGCAACGATGTAATATATTAACTTTTTTCCCAAAATTTCTTGCCCCCCCCCCTTAGAAAAGGTTCTGCATACGTGCCTGAGTAGCACATTCTTTGTAATTATTAAGTTTCTTATTAAAATTTTTTTAACTACGTCAATATCTTTAGATAATGAATTTTCATCTATATTACTTATTTTTAAAATAGGCTCTAATTTATTTATATCTAAAATATTAATCAAATTTATAAAGGGAATCTAAAGATTTTAAACAACTATTATCGGTAAAATCTATTATCAAAATATAAATAAATCAATAATATTAAAATAAATACTTTTTACTTTATCCTTATTATTTAAAATATTTTCAAACTTATGAGTAGAAAATAAATAAAAATCAGAAAAATCTTTGGTTTAGTTTTTCTTTTATCCAAAGATAAATTATTGTCATTTAAAAAAGTATTAATATCAAAATAATTTTTGAATAAATCTTCAAATGTATTTTAATTTCTTAATTGTTCAATTGGTGTATCAAATCAGAAGTTTTAGAAATAAATCGTTCTGCATTGAAATTGGTCTATAATTATTTTTAATAAATAAAATAATTTTTCAATTAAATACAAAAAAATAAATAGATGATTATAAATATGGTCAACCCCGATTCGGCCCTGTGACCTGAAGATATAAAAGTTTTTTTATTTTTAATTTATAAAAGAGTATTAATTTTTTTGTAATTTAAAAAAAAAACAATGGGCAGGGAGTTACCACATCACCAATGAGGCAACAGCCGGGGTATGGCCCCGCATTCACTATCTACCTTGATTGCATCATGTTGAAAAAATTTACGAAGGGAAGAAAAATTATCAAAAAAATCTTTCCCTTCACTTAAAAATTCAAGACAATCTTTTACAACAAGATTCAATCGGTGGTTAAAGCAGTGAATATACGGGACATGGTGTCCAGCTATTTTGCTTAGAAATACTTGAACACCTCCTTTTCTCCAGGGCATTAGTTCGCCCCATCGTAGCATTGTGAGATCAGGTTCTTTGGTTCTAGATTTTATTCTAACAAAAGATTGATGACAAGTGAGAATTTCTTAGGCATCAGAGTTATAAATTGCTTTCACAAATATAAAGCTGTCTGTAAAATCAAATTTTTCTATATATTTCTGTGTTAGTTTGATCTCTCTTGCGGATGAGAAGTATTAATGAATAAAAACACTTTTACAAAAAGTAAATATTTTTAAGATAATATTTTTTAGATATTTTTGACGGAGCAAATTTAATTATATTATATGGAAGAAATAAAATTACTATATATTTTTTTTGGGGGGGGGGCAAATTCAATTTTTTCTGGGGGGGGGGAGGCAAACATAAAATTACTATGTATTTTTGGGGGGACAAATTCAATTATTTTGGGGGGGGGGGGGGGGGGGGGGCAAACAATAACTTTGCCCCCCCCCCCCCCCCCCCCAAAAGGAGTCTAGAATCGTGCCTGCCTACTTATAAACTTAGTTTTATAGAATATGCGGCTAAATTATACTTATTATATGCCGATAATTTTTCCTTCTTTGTATATCACCGCCAAGCGGGAAATAAAAATTCGGGGACTATTTAACGTTGGTTTAAATAAGCAACTTATTAAGTAATATCAGACTAAACACTCAGGACCACTTACCTGCTATTCGGACAAAATGTTACGGTTCTTTATGCTTCATAATTAAGATGATATTCAATTGGCGATTTTTAGATATGTAATCCGTAAGGATACTAAGTATCAGGGGCGTTTGCAGATTTTTGAAGGGGGGCAAGAAATTTTATTGGAGGGAAAGAACTACAAATTTAATACGTTGTTATTTAATTTGTAAATTTAATTTATAAGGCTGTAAATTTTATTTATTTTTATTCTCTTTTATATGTTTAATATTTAAAATCAATCGCACAATACATCATAAAAATTAAAAAAAAATTTCTAAAGGTTAGCAATTGCCCTCTTTTGACAATCCCTAAATACGCCCCTACTAATTATATAGGCATTTATATTTCCCTTTCCATTGCAAAAAATAATTTTGACCATATAAGGCATTTTGAAAATTGCAACACTTGAATATAACTAGCCAATGTGGCCCGGCTCCGCCCGGGCAACTTCACATTTTAATTAAACTGATTGGCTGTGTACACGACATTTTAAGTAAACTGATTGGCTGTGTACACGATCAGTCGATATATTTAAATATTTAATTTGATTATAAAAAAAAATAATTTAAAAAAACTTATTAAAATTTAAAAAGTTTTTTAAAAATATACATAAAAATTATAAAAAAAATTTTTAAAAAAAATTATTCAAAAATTGGAAAAATTTAAATAAAAATTCATGAAAAAATATAAATATTTAAAAAGTTTTTTTTAAAATATACATAAAAATTAAAAAAATTGTCTAAAGAATTAAATTCCAAATAAAATTGAAAATTTTTTCAAAGTAATTCATAAATTATGAAATAATAAAAAAATTTATTAAAATTTAAAAAAAAATTCATGAAAAATGAAAAAAAAATGTTAAAAAGAATTAAATTTTAAATAAAATTGAAATTAATCAAATAAAATTGAAAAAATATCAAATATATTTAAAAATTTTTTTTTAAAATATACATAAAAATTAAAAAAAATTTGTATAAAAAATTAAATTCCAAATAAAATTAAATCTGATATAATCCAAATATACCAAAAGCTTTAATAACTAATTATTCTAATTACAAATTCAGACTAAATCTATTTAATTCAATAAATTAAAATAGTAACATATAAATCCCTAAATACAAACCTATTTGGTAGCAAATACATCATATCAAAGATCTGAAGTTAAAAGAAAAGAATTATTCCTATATACTTTCCTAATGAAAATTAAAGCAAATACAGCCCAAAAAAAATCAGTATTAAATCCAAAAACTAACTCTGAATGACTTTCCGACAAATCAAGACTCAAAGAGCCTAAAATTTATACTAAATGATTTAAGTTAATTGTTAAAAAACAAAAATCTAAACATACCTTCAAATGTATAGGAAATTTCAACAGGTTTTGGCTAAAATTCATTAAGGTTTAAACAAACATTATTAGGTCACAAATAATAATCAGAACTTAAAAAGTAACAAAAACTTTTACTTTTGCAGTGTATAGGTTTAGACAAATAAATATTTTATATAAATAAAGACATTTAAGCTAAATTAAAAATTTCATTTCATTAATAAAAAAATAAGGGTTAGGTTAATGTTAAAAATATTTATGCTCCTTATATTTTATATTTTTATTTCAATAATTCAATTAAGTCAAACAAATAAAATATAAAATTTGAATATAAAAAAATTATTTAACAACATATAATATAATTAATTAAAAAGTGATATCTGAGCAAATAAATTAATTAAAACATAGAATAAATCATAAGCTCTTTGAAAAAAATTAAAAATGTGCAACCAATTGTTCCTCCAGTAGATATTTGGCAAAATTTATAAAGGCCATCAAAGACAGGACAATCTTCACCTACATTGACTAATTTAAATAAAATATATATTATATTCATAAAATGAAGGGTGCAATATTAAAAACATACATCTTTGCATTTGTTTTGAGAATTCATTTATATTATCTGGTCTAATGCCTTTCAAAAATTTGACATTCATCACTATGATATTTAGTAATTTCTTCCATTAATGCCTTGTGGGGCCTCTTAATAAAATCAATTAAGTTGAATAAAATAAATATTATCAGGGTTGCAAAACAAATGTTAAAATAATGGGTACATATACCATCTTTCTATAAAGGCCATAATTAAGAATCAAATTATGGGCCATTCTTATCCTGTGAGGTTTCATAGGGTGACCTTGCCCATAATAATAATTTCCAACGTCATCTAAAAAGCTTTTAAAGTTTAAAACAATTTACTGTCATAATAATAACTTAGGCGCTTTTTACTGAGGTTGTGTAGCTGAGGAAGAGTCATGTTTTAAAAAATAAATATACCACAAGGAAAAAAAATAAATTGTATAAAGTTAATTTTATTATAAACTGCGAACGGCTGCGCCTAAAAAATATCATTAAGTTTAATTGAAATTCCTATATCATCTACTATTCAATTTTCAAACTCGATTTTTCTTTGCTACGCTAGATCTCGGAGACGGTATATAGTTGAGTGGTGTGTTGGGTGGTTTTGTAGGTTAAGTATTTATCTGGAATAAAAAAAAAATAATTAACATATTTTTAATATTAAATTCAAAAAAAGAAAAAAGAAAATATTTTTTAAATCTATGATTTAATATATACTTTTTTAATTATAACTATAAATAAAATAAAATTTATATATACATATATTTATTTTTATTTTAAATAATAAAAAATATTATTATTGCTTTTCTATTAATTTATACATATGTCTTAAATTTTTATATATCTTACATAATATTTTGCTTACCCTCTTAATTAAGACAGTTGTCTTAAGGTTATATTATTCAGTATAATATTATTTTACTAAACAAAAGTGGTCCGGGCCCGGACCACTTTGGTTAATATAATAAATTAATATAAACATTTTAAATAGAATATATATGTATTATAAATAAAATTTAACTTTTACGTATTGCCTGCTTATGTATTTTTGTACCTAAAAATATATGGCCCAATCTTAGCAAAACATATAAAGTAGCTATGTCAATCACTTTATACCACAATAAAACTATCATTAAGGAATAGGATAAGACAAATTTTGATCGTTTTGGCGACCTTCTTGTGTGTTAATTTAATTCGTACAGAGCAACATGATTTCCAGGGTTTGGCGCCCTAGGTCTTTCACACCGCTATAGCTGAAGAGCTTCAATTTGCATAAATTTTAAGGACATAACTTGTTTACATATATTATGGATAAGGACGTTTAAAAAATATTTTTTAACTACTCTTTAAGACCGAAATCCTAAAAGGTACATTTATGTCCCTTTCGGTACCGGACCGCTAACTCGGCTCCTATGGGCTAAAAAAGTCTAAAATTTTGAGAAAAGGTAAAGGACTATACTATTAGGATTCGATAAAAATTTAAGAAAAATCTGTAGTCAGAATTTTTGTCAAACCGATCCCGAGTGTAAAGTTCAAATTTTAATTCCTTGTTTAACCTTAAATATCTCGGTAACGGAAGCTGATAAAATCTCGAAATTTTCCAAAAACGTGGGCAATATTATAATAATTAACCTAAAAAAATTTCAAAATAAAACCTTACCATTTAAAGCGCTGAGAGAATTTCGTCGTTTAAACAAAAAATAAAACTTCCTAGTGGATAAAAATACAAACTCGACATTCCTAGGCACCTTCTCGACAAACGATTTTTTTTTTATCGCTACTGCTCAAAAAAACTTTTTAAAGTTCGGTTTTTCACACCCACCGGAAGTCTCGATCGCTTCCTAACTATCCTTCCGCACACCTTCTCAACCTACCCTACAAAACAACACCTCACACGTCGCTCAACTACAAACCATCTCCGAGATCTAGCGTAGCAAAGAAAAATCGAGTTTGAAAATTGTATAGTAGACTAGCCAATGTGGCCCGGCTCCGCCCGGGCAACTTGACATTTTAATTAAACTGATTGGCTGTGTACACGACATTTTAAGTAAACTGGTTGGCTGTGTACACGATCAGTCGATATATTTAAATATTTAATTTGATTATAAAAAAAAATAATTTAAAAAAACTTATTAAAATTTAAAAAGTTTTTTAAAAATATACATAAAAATTATTAAAAATATTTTTAAAAAAAATTAATCAAAAATTGGAAAAATTTAAATAAAAATTCATGAAAAAATATCAAATATTTAAAAAGTTTTTTTTAAAATATACATAAAAATTAAAAAAAAAAATTGTCTAAAGAATTAAATTCCAAATAAAATTGAAAATTTTTTCAGAGTAATTCATAAAAATTATGAAATAATAAAAAAATTTATTAAAATTTAAAAAAAAAATCATGAAAAATGAAAAAAATTTTTTAAAAAGAATTAAATTTTAAATAAAATTGAAATTAATCAAATAAAATTGAAAATATATCAAATATTTAAAAAATTTTTTTTTAAATATACATAAAAATTTAAAAAAATTTGTATAAAAAATTAAAAATAAAATTAAATCTGATATAATCCAAATATACCAAAAGCTTTAATAACTAATTATTCTAATTACAAATTCAGACTAAATCTATTTAATTCAATAAATTAAAATAGTAACATATAAATCCCTAAATACAAACCTATTTGGTAGCAAATACATCATATCAAAGATCTGAAGTTAAAAGAAAAGAATTATTCCTATATACTTTCCTAATGAAAATTAAAGCAAATACAGCCCAAAAAAAATCAGTATTAAATCCAAAAACTAACTCTGAATGACTTTCCGACAAATCAAGACTCAAAGAGCCTAAAATTTGTACTAAATGATTTAAGTTAATTGTTAAAAAACAAAAATCTAAACATACCTTCAAATGTATGGGGTTGAAATTTCAACAGGTTTTGGCTAAAATTCATTAAGGTTTAAACAAACATTATTAGGTAACAAATAATAATCAGAACTTAAAAAGTAACAAAAACTTTTACTTTTGCAGTGTATAGGTTTGGACAAATAAATATTTTATATAAATAAAGACATTTAAGCTAAATTAAAAATTTCATTTCATTAATAAAAAAATAAGGGTTAGGTTAATGTTAAAAATATTTATGCTCCTTATATTTTATATTTTTATTTCAATAATTCAATTAAGTCAAACAAATAAAATATAAAATTTGAATATAAAAAAATTATTTAAGAACATATAATATAATTAATTAAAAAGTAATATCTGAGCAAATAAATTAATTAAAACATAGAATAAATCATAGGCTCTTTAAAAAAAATTAAAAATGTGCAACCAATTGTTCCTCCAGTAGATATTTGGCAAAATTTATAAAGGCCATCAAAGACAGGACAATCTTCACCTACATTGACTAATTTAAATAAAATATATATTATATTCATAAAATGAAGGGTGCAATATTAAAAACATACATCTTTGCATTTGTTTTGAGAATTCATTTATATTATCTGGTCTAATGCCTTTCAAAAATTTGACATATTCATCACTATGATATTTAGTAATTTCTTCCATTAATGCCTTGTGGGGCCTCTTAATAAAATCTATTAAGTTGAATAAAATAAATATTATCAAAAGGGTTGCAAAACAAATGTTAAAATAATGGGTACATACACCATCTTTCTATAAAGGCCATAATTAAGAATCAAATTATGGGCCATTCTTATCCTGTGAAGTTTCATAGGGTGAACTTGCCCATAATAATAATTTCCATGTGTAGCTGAGGAAGAGTCATGTTTTGAAAAATAAATATACCACAAGGAAAAAAAATTAATTGTATAAAGTTAATTTTATTATAAACTGCGAACGGCTGCGCCTAAAAAATATCATTAAGTTTAATTGAAATTCCTATATCATCTACTATTTAATTTTTAAACTCGATTTTTCTTTGCTACGCTAGATCTCGGAGACGGTATATAGTTGAGTGGTGTGTTGGGTGGTTTTGTAGGTTAAGTATTTATCTGGAATAAAAAAAAATAATTAACATATGTTTAATATTAAATTCAAAAAAAGAAAAAAGAAAATATTTTTTATATCTATTAATATTATATTGATTTAATATATACTTTTTTAATTATAACTATAAATAAAATAAAATTTATATATACATATATTTATTTTTATTTTAAATAATAAAAAATATTATTATTGCTTTTCTATTAATTTATACATATGTCTTAAATTTTTATATATCTTACATAATATTTTGCTTACCCTCTTAATTAAGACAGTTGTCTTAAGGTAAAATTATTCAGTATAATATTATTTTACTAAACAAAAGTGGTCCGGGCCCGGACCACTTTGGTTAATATAATAAATTAATATAAACATTTTAAATAGAATATATATGTAATATAAATTAAATTTAACTTTTACGTATTGCCTGCTTATGTATTTTTGTACCTAAAAATATATGGCCCAATCTTAGCAAAACAAATAAAGTAGCTATGTCAATCACTTTATACCACGATAAAACTATCATTAAGGAATAGGATAAGACAAATTTTGATCGTTTTGGCGACCTTCTTGTGTGTTAATTTAATTCGTACAGAGCAACATGATTTCCAGGGTTTGGCGCCCTAGGTCTTTCACACCGCTATAGCTGAAGAGCTTCAATTTGCATAAATTTTAAGGACATAACTTGCTTACATATATTATGGATAAGGACGTTTAAAAAATATTTTTTAACTACTCTTCAAGATCAAAATTTAAAAAAGGTACATTTATGTCCCTTTCGGTACCGGACCGCTAACTCGGCTCCTATGGGCTAAAAGAGTCTGAAATTTTGAGAAAAGGTAAAGGACTATACTATTATGATTCGATAAAAATTTAAGAAAAATCTGTAGTCAGAATTTTTGTCAAACCGATCCCGAGTGTAAAGTTCAAATTTTAATCCCCTGTTTAACCTTAAATATCTCGGTAACGGAAGCTGATAAAATCTCGAAACTTTCCAAAAACGTGGGCAATATTATAATAATTAACCTAAAAAAATTTCAAAATAAAACCTTACCATTTAAAGCGCTGAGAGAATTTCGTCGTTTAAACAAAAAATAAAACTTTCTAGTGGATAAAAATACAAACTCGACATTCCTAGGCACCTTCTCGACAAACGATTTTTTTTTTATCGCTACTGCTCGAAAAAACTTTTTAAAGTTCGGTTTTTCACACCCACCGGAAGTCTCGATCGCTTCCTAACTATCTTTCCGCACACCTTCTCAACCTACCCTACAAAACAACACCTCACACGTCGCTCAACTACAAACAATCTCCGAGATCTAGCGTAGCAAAGAAAAATCGAGTTCGAAAATTGTATAGTAGATATATTTTCATTTATCTTGCCATTGCGTAATTCTCGAGTAACACTACTTCCAATTAGCGTCCAACGCGCGCTTTAATAGCAGGGCAAGCGTCTTTGGCTAAAAATATGATTACTTGCCAATCATAGTTGCTTGGCGAATTTAAAATTGGAAATTTTTTTTTCATGTATGTGATATGTATACCTTTCGTTAGGTTTATACCATCACAAACAAAAATTATGGTGTTGAAACTAGACGGTTCCCAGAAAATTGACTGTACTTGCTCAATGTGAGAGTATTATAATCAAAATCACAAAAAACGAAATTTTACCATAATATAATTATGTCACCTTGGCCGTGCAGTAAATGTCAACTTTTGTTTACCTTATAAATGACGTGGAAAAATTTAGGGAAAGCAATGACTATAGGCATATAAAATTATCTTGGACTTAATACTAAAAAAATATTATTTTTTATTTTAAACAACGCATATAAAAAAATTTTACTTACCTTATAAAAAATGAAATTTATATACAAAACCAACTACATCTTTCATATTGCACTCACTTAATTCGTTCCATCTTCTTTTAGGTGAATAACACCAAAATTATAAATATGTATTTTTTAATTCAATTCAATCAGATAAAAATGTATTAAGTGAAGTGAAGGTAAATATTTATAATAATGATGCCAAGTAAAACAAAAATTGACTAATAATTAGTACGCAGAAACAATGCTAAGTTATGCTAACAAAATAATGGTGAAAGTTTAAAGGTGATAAATTATTAAATAATTTTACACTAGTTTAAATAATAAATGAAGATACATGAGATCAAAATAAACTTAAATCAAACTTTTACATATTATTTTACTAAGACATTTTGTTAAGCATACCTTTGAAATAAAAAAAACTTTAGTTCTTATTTTTCTATAAAGGCCGTTAAATTTTTTTGTTTTAAAAATATTTTTTTATAAATGGCTGCGGCTAACACCTATTTTATGTAAAAAAAATATTTTAAATAAAAAAATTTTAGCGGTTAATATTAAAAAATGAAAAGTTAAGTTTTTTGGACGTTTTATGATATGCCTAACAAAATATTTTAAATTAAAAAAAATTTTTTATAATTTTTTTGTAATTAGCTATCTCAAGGTCAAATGCGCTTTTTCTTCAACTCTTTTTTTTTCACTGCCGCAGTCAATGAAACTGCTATTAGCCGCTTAGCCTGCAACTAGGAGAAAAAAGTATGACAAAAATATTTTCGCATTAGAATATTTAGGCAAAATTCTTTTTTAAATTATTTTGTTAGGCATGCTAAAACGTCCAAAAAACTTTTTTTTGTATTAACTACTAAATTTTGTTTATTTGGATGATTTTTTTTTACAATTTTTGAAAAGAGTATTAGCTGCAGCCTTCTGTTCTTATGAATGAACACTTCACAGCTGAATTTTATAGGTGATGGAAAATACACCACTAACATTAAAACAGATTTATATCCAGAGAGATTACAAAGAAGGCACTATTTGTAAATTTAAGGAAAAATTTCCACCAGAATTAGAAGGGAAGGTATAGATAAAGAAATTTTTTTTTTAAAAATGATTTATTAATTTTTTTTATTAGATTGATAGACAGGATTATGAATCTACAATCCACACTCTAAATCTCATGTATAAGGAGGCTGAAAAATTTAGTGTAAAAACTCTATTGGAGGGCTGTGTTGGTTGTCTTACAGCTTATCTTTCCTATCTTTGCCTTGATTCACAATATGAAAAAGTAGGTTATTATATTAATTGTTTGCATTCCATGCAATTTTTAAGGATGGCTTTAGTTAAATTACTTTTAAATCAGAGCATTTATTTATAAATATTTTAATTGTTTTTTGATTTTTTACTATGTTTTTTTTTATTTGAATCATATAAATATTACATTTAAGCAATTGCCATAACATTTTACATTTCTTTTTTTACAATATTTAATCAGGCTATTTTGAAAAATTGATATCAAAAAATCTTTAAAAAAGTTTACTTATTTTTGAACTGAATTTTTTTTAGTTATTTAATTACTATGTTAAGTTCTAATATTTTGGTATAAATAATAATTCTTTTGAAATATCATTATGTGGTTTTTGAAATAAAAATATTTAAATTAATTACAATATTGTTATTTATTTTTATTTTATTTTAAAATTTTATTGTGTTAAATTTACTACAAAAGACCCAAAAATTTAAATAAATGAAACAAATATAAATATCCATGCAATAATATGTCTAGTTTTAATATGTCTTAATCAAAAAATTGTGAGCTGTTAAAAAAGATCTTTTTATATTTATTAATTGCTCTATTGTTCTGAGATAATTTGATCAAAACGGTTTTTTTAATACAAATTTATTTATTATAAATTTTTTTATATGGGTGACTAACTTCTGAAAAGTATAAGGCTTCTCATATTTATTAAAAACACAAAATGCTGATTTCTTATTTGTAAATTAAATGCATTCATTACCCATTAATCATAAAAATGATGAATGATACATAACATGATCAATTAAACTTTTACCTTTGACATAAATGATATCAAATACAAGATTTAGCATGAAAAATTTGGCTTAAAACTTACAAATTACCATAAAATCAGTTATGAAAACCTCTCTCTGCCTTAGTTGATAGATAATTTTCACGTTGTTTTGCTATATTTAGGCCACATATTAAAAAAAAGTTTATTTTTTTGAAAGAGATTTAATTACTATAATTTTAAACACAAATTTTTAAAAAAAGTATTTTAAGTTAAAAGCTACAAATTTAAAAAAAAATATTGGCCATGTTTAAAGTTTTGATTACGTAATTTTTGAAGGATTTTTTTTGAAATTATTATTAAGTTTATATATTTTATAGAATTTTCAAATAAAAAAATACAAATTTTTTGAATATTAAAAATTTATTGTAAAAATTATAAACTTTAAATGCACCCTTATAATTGATCTTTTGTAAAAGCCTTTGACAAAAAAATTTTATGAAAGCAAAAATGAATTGTTTTTAACGTGGCCTTGATATCATATATATATTTAAAAATTATAAAAAAATTAATCTATTAATATTTTTTATTTATTTAATAGTACCTTAAAAAGATTCGTAAATACATCCACGAACAAAATGAATTTATTTATATCCCAAAGGGCATTTATTTAACGGATCCATTTGAAAAAGGCTTAAGAGTGGTAAGTGTTGTTTTTACCTTAACTATTTTTTCAATTTGTGGTGAGAATCTAACATGAATGCTACAGTAGGGCTCATACGGACTCCAATGGTTTTTTGATACACACTAATTTATATTATCATTAATTTATAGCGTAAATTTTATTTGAGGCCATGTCAAATTTTTTTTCGAAAAATGAGTATACAAGCACATTAAACACGATTATATAAAGGTATTATATATTGCCTCGGCACCAATAGAACTTGTTCTTTAAATTAAGTAGGAAGTACATGGCTTAGCTCAAAGTATTAAAATTACATTTTTCAATAAAATAAAACTTTCAAAAAAATAAAGATGTTTATTTAATTTTTATAATGAGAATTATTTAATAAATATAAAAATAAAATATTTTTGGTATTAACTTTAAAACCTTGATAATTTATAAAATAAAAATAGTTCATAACATTATACACAAAAATTTTTAAATTTATTTCAGTTTAAGTTTTGGGCAAAACAATTTTTGTTAAATGTTTAAATAAACCAGGGCAAGTTTTTCGTGATCATGATTGTAATATAAATAGCTCTAAAAAAAATCTACCGATTTTGGCTGAAAGTTGTTTTTCGTCTTTTAATATATGTTAACCTTAAAAAAACAGATTTAATTATTAGAAGGGTTAGAAATTTATTAGAATTAAATAAATTTTTCATTGAGGTAGTTATAACTTTAGCGAGCAAAAATATATTACTTGTAAAATTCTCATATCTTTTTTCGTTTTATTAAATACAGCTTGAAATATCAATATACGAACCGGCAAAGCCTGGGCAAAGCTAAAATCAATAAAGATAGCATAACACTGGACAACAAAATTTGAACGACCCTAAGCATCTTTTATGGCAACTATGATATTTGGTCAAGTTTTTGGCGTTGACACGATTATGAAATCGTAATTTTAGCCAATGCCTCAGATTTTTAGTTATTCGGTCAAAATTGAGATTTTTTAATTCTGGGGTATTTTGGGCTTCTATATTATAAAACCAATGGGTAGAAAAAAAAGTTTAAAAATATATTTAGATAACGGAAACATTTATTATTAACGTAAGGCGTTTAAATTTATTTATAATATTAAATTTTTTTTTTATTTTTATAAAATTATTGGTTTCCGTCAATAAAATTAGATAAAAACCTTTTTTAGATATGTTTTTTTAAAGAATCTAAATATGCCAATAAATTTTTTGTAAAATTAATAGTTAAAGAAATTTTATGAATTTTTTTATGAACTTGAGCGGTTTAAAAAAAGTTGGAGGCTATGGAAAAAAACTAAACCCGGGATCATTATTGCAAGAAAATTCTCTACAAAACCCTTAAAGAATTGTTTGTGTTGTTTTTTTTGTTGTCCAGATAATCAACCCACTGCTGCTTGTCACATTTATTAACTATAATTAATATATATATTTATACGTGTCATTATGTAATTGCCTCAATTTAGTTTAATATATTTATAAAAGCTTCTCTTTATAAATTATTTTCATATATATAATATATATTTTTTATATGTGATATTTTTATTGCAGATTATGTTGATCCACAATAAGGAATAAATATTGCTGTATTTGACTTAATTTTGTTTATTATAATTGTAATCCCTCTGCCATATGCACGCACATGGGATAAAGCAAAATATGAAAGAAAAACAATGCCTGGCCCAACATAATTAGTTTATTGTATTTTAAAAAATTTCATATATAAAACGTGGCTTATAACACATGGCGTTAAATATTTATGAGCGATCAACGAAAATGGCACATCAGAGATAATTATACGCTGTTATATATTAAATATAATTTTCCTTTATGAAAGTTTCTTTCATAATCGGCTAACAAGTAATAATCAAAAAATGGCCAAATTTGGTAATTTTGCAACCTTAATACCCAGAGGGAGAAATGTTTAAAAAACCTCTTCATAACAATATCATTTATGGATTCAATTCATCTTTATTACAAAATAGAAAATAAATCAAGCCTTTATAACCTATTTACATAATTTGTGCTCATATCTTACCCTTAAAAAAATTTTTTATATAAATATTAAACAGTTTAACCAGTGCTGGGAAAACAATGAGCCAAAAAACTTTGGTTCATTTTTCCCCAAAACATAAAAACAGAAAGGGGGCTTCAAATTAAGAGCCAAAATAAGAATTCAAAAATAGCCCTTACTAAGAAAGGGGGCAAAAAAACCTCACAAAAAGTGGCTCCTAAAGAAAGCCCCAAAAAGCCCATTTTATGTTTTCTTTATAATAATTTCGAAAAATTTTGATTTTTTCTTTATAATAATGATGGGTGGGTTATTTTCTTCAAGCACCTAGGAGTTTTTTTTTTGAAGAAAAGGGGCTTGGGCTTTTTTTTTTGCCATGCCCACAAGTTTGTGGGCATTCAGAAAAAAAAGCTCAAAAACTTGTTAAAAAAAGCCCATTAAGTTTTTTTCCCCAGCCCTGAGTTTAACTGCTATAATATACATTTTTAGATATTTTATTGATTTCTTCCGCCTTTGGTTCGTTAAATCACACTTTATCAAATGGCCTTTTTTAATAATTGTCAAATTTGCGACCTCGAGAATTTTCTAAAAAGAAATTTAAGATTTTTTTTATTTATCTCAAATAATGAGAAATATTATTAATATACAAAGCCCTTATATTAGATAATACAGAATATTTTGCATCCAAACTTAAATACGACACGATATACGGTTTTTAGTAAAATGGTTTGAACTTTAAAACTTTTAATGGTTATAGTTGACCAACTAAGTTTAGTTAGAATATTAAACGTAAAAAAACCTAAAATGGCAGGTAGTATCTTCGAAGATAGCTCATAACTCTCAAAATTTGTTAACCTGTGTTATTAAAAAAAATTTTTTTTTTGAATATTTTTTGTTTTGAACCTTATTTTAAAATTGTCTTATTATAGCAGTTTTGGAAATAGTATGGACCAAGGGAAAAATGATTCTTAGGGATAACAAAAGAAAATAAGCTTATAGTAATTTAAATTACAAATAGTCACCAAAAAAATTAGAAAAAGGTTCCAAAAGAAGAGTGGGGGGAAGCCTTTTTAAAAAAGGGGAGGGGAAGCTCTATTTTGGCTAAGCTAGTATTTGAATTTTCAATATTTTTCCAATCTAATTATTAGAAAAATTATCAAAACTTATCTTAGCACTGTGAAGCCTATACAAACCCCAACACATCTTGAATTTTAAATATTTAAAAGTATTATATATAATGTGTCAAATTTGTGACTTTTTTCTTAAATATATACAACTAGCAATTAAAATTCGGTCTAACTAATAACAAAATTTGTTTAGATAACAAAATCAAGAGTTTTGAAGCTATGAATTTTATATTGATACTAATTTTAAGAAAAGCTTTTTAATGATTAAAATATAAGTTATCGTTAATGCAAATTGTAAATTTATATTACGCATTAGAAAAAAATCTAAATAATAGAAATTTTTTATTTTTTTGTAATGCATTAATTAAATCTTGTCATTAGCGTTACAAATTTCTAACCCTGCCATTCGCGGGTTAAGCAGAATTTTACGCGCATAAAGTGATTTTTAATTTTAAAACTATCGTTTAATATCATATATATAGATGGGTTTAGAATATTTTGACCTTCCAAATATTAAAACAAAATTTGACCAAGGTGTTATGGTTAAATTTTTTTATTAAAGTTAGAATGCTACTTTAAGTTTTGTTTTTTTAACCTATTATTAGCTCTGTCTTTAGCATAACAAACTTTTAATTAAAAAAGCTTTTCATCTGTCGCCATTTGATCACAATGAGCTAAAAATGCACTAATTTCTAATAAGCTTCTGTTTAATAACACCAAACAATTATTTGTTACGCTTGGTAGCCCCTACTGGTCTTAAACGGATGATATTTTAAAAATTAACTGTGTCAAAAATCAAGGCAATTCTATACAAATAAATTTCATAGTAAACAACATACAGGCTACTAATTTTATTAATTAGCCTAAAATGTGAACAATAAAGGCATCAACTGATAGAACAGATAATATTTGATTGATACACTGGACAACAAAAATTAGCAAAAAAAAGAATTTTAACAGGCTTTTTCAGAGAATTTTCTTGCGTGACATAAGAAAAATACTCAAAAAATTTAACCTATTATTTTGAAAAATGTAGGCATTTTTAGATTTTTTTATGAAAAAAAGGTTACTATTTAATTGCAATACTTTCATAATTTAAATCAAAAAACAGATTTTATGACAAAACTACTAATTTTACAAAAATATAATAAAAATTAGATATATGAAAAAAACTCAAACGCTTTGCGTTAATAGACAAGTATTTCCTTGATTTATATATATATATATTTAAACTTTTGTTTCCACCCATAGAATTATAATATAAAATCCAAAAATACTCCAAATACAGGGAACTTTTGTTTTTGATAAAGAGCATTAAATCTTAGGTATTAGCTTGGATTCTAATTTCAAAATTAAAAACAATAGTTGCCTTCCTGACAACATTAACTCTTTATTCCTCAAACACCTTGGAGCCCTTGGTATTAAATACTTAACTGCTATTTTTAACAATTCTATTGCCACATGTCAAATCCCATGCATTTGGAAGAAATCAAACAACATCCCTATATTAAAACCCGGCAAACCACCAGAACTCTCCACATCATACAGACCTATCTCCCTACTCTGTCCGGCTGCCAAGATCTTGGAAGCTTTAATTCTCCCTTACATCAAAAAACATTTGCCCCCTTCTCCTTATCAACATGGTTTTAGATCTAATCACTCAACAACCTCCTGCCTCCTAAAGATATCTACGGCAATTGCCCAAGGATTCAATCAAAAGAAACCCCCTCATCGTACAGTCCTGGTCTCGCTTGACCTAACACGCGCCTTTGATTCGGTCAACCACCGCACATTAATTGAACAAATCTACCACTCATCTCTACCCATACCTATCAGTAGGTGGCTGTCTAACTACTTACGTGGTAGACAAGCCTATACCTCCTTTCGTGAAGTCAAATCCAAAACACGCATCGTCAGGGAGAAAGTCCCCCAGGGCTCCGTTCTCTCTCCTGCTCTTTTCAATGCATATATTAGTGACCTACCCACTCCCCCCTCAAACATAAACATAGTCTCATATGCTGATGACATTACCATATATTCCTCGGGCCCAAATGTTGACCAGTTATCAATCACCCTAAATGATTACCTCGTTACACTATCAGATTATTTTACCAACCGCTGCTTAGTAGTCTCTCCTTCAAAATCCTCGATGACTCTTTTCACTCCGCAAACACGTCAAACCAACGCACATCCTCAAGTATTTACCAAGGGTTCACTACTCCCCCTTGTTCGAAATCCCAAAATACTGGGCCTCACCTTTGACCCTATGCTAAACTTTAACCAACACATTAAAAATACTGCAGCAAAAGTAAATAGAAGAAACAACCTCTTAAAAGCTTTGGCAGGAACCACCTGGGGACAAAGCAAAGAAACCCTGACCATCAGCTACAAAGCAATTTCCCGCTCCCTTATAAATTATGCAACCCCAATATGGTCACCTTTAATCTCTCAGACCAACTTCGATAAGCTCCAAATTGCCCAAAATTGCGCTCTCCGTACCATTACAGGCTGCCTCAAATACCCCAATTGACCATCTACATCAGGAAACACAAATAATTCCCATCAAACCACACTCTCAATTATTATGCGATCAATATATAGCCTCCTGCCTTTCATCAGATCATCCCTGCCACGATCTCCTTAACCTCGCTGGCCCAGCACGTTCAATGAAAAACACCCTCCCCTCATACAGCCTTCCTCGTGTCAAACACCTATTTGACCCCAACTTTACAACTAAGCAACTACACCAGCTAATCCACACCAACGCTGTTAAAGAATCCATCCAATCATACAAACCTTGCCCCATTCTTCTGAATGGCTGGCCCCCTCCCATTTCACCCTCCGAAACCACTCTCTTTAGTGAGAGAGATGTCTTCTTTCACAACTAAGATCTGGCTTTTGCTACCTACTAGCCGATTTTCGTAACCGCGTCTATGCATCTTACGACATGTGTTACGACTGCAAAAAATCCGCAGACAGCCTACACCACTGGCTCTCATGCCCATCACGTGGCTCCCCGATTAATCCATTAGACTTATGGACAAATCCTATTTTAGCCTCCTCTAAGCTCGCTCACACCTCCGAGGCACCTTAATCCATATTGAAAATTCGCAGTGGTTAACAACAACAACAACAACATGATGTTTAAGGTAATCCAAATTATGCTGTCCAGCGTAATCATCGCCTCTAAATCTAGTGACAAAATTCTACCCGTAAAAAAAGTAATAGTGTTGATCAGTGAGCTAATATTGTTGTTCCAAACTCAGGAAATTAGGAATATATTCACAAAATTTTAACCGGCTACCATATCTTGTTATTCGTATTATCAGGCTTCTGTTATCTACTAGCAAACTTCCGTAGTCGCGTCTACTCAACAGACGACAAACGACTGCAAAGAAGCGACTGAATCTTCTACATTGGCTATCGTCCCCTTCACGTGGGACCCCCATAAATCCCCTAGATCTATGGACAAACCTTATCTTAGCCGTCTCCAAACCCGCTCACACCAAGCCTCCCTCATCCCTTTCCAAGCGCATGGATTAAAAACAACAACAACATTCGTATTAATAACATACCCGTGACAATCACCCCATGCTAATGACATGGATATATTTTAACCCGACACGTCTGTTGGAGCCAACTTACAATATATCCCCAAGCTTAATTGGACTCGTTAATATAGTTCCTCACTTATTATTTCGTGGACCCGATTTGCATCGTATTATTCATAATTTGGTGTAGATTATTATGACTGGCTCGTTACTATGTTTCACCATAATGTTGTCAATGTGTCTGTTGGGTACCGGCGTCGAAGGGCAGAGACAAGGTGACCGTAGTGGTAAATTTTAGACTTTTGACAAACATGATAAGTCAATTTTATTTTGATAATTTCTATTGAATTATCACGCGAGAAGGGAAAATACCAAAAAGGTTGACACAATTTATTTAAAAAAATATTTAGGCAGTCGACATCATTATTGGCCCGGTAACGATTGGGAAAGCACTGATTGGGACGATTTTGGGGGAGGGGGCGGAAGAAGGTGGTGTCCGGCCTTACCACCCTGCAACAACTACAATTTGAGATGGCTACATGGTTGCCCACAATGCTGTATATACATATTATTTTTCGTGATATTAATAGTTGATGGGGGTTAGACCCCAAGGAGCCATATTTAATAATTTGACCATATTCGGTTGACAAATACTTCTGACCCTATTTTATATCGA
Source organism: Acutogordius australiensis (assembly GCA_030555515.1). NCBI lineage: Eukaryota > Metazoa > Nematomorpha > Gordioida > Gordea > Gordiidae > Acutogordius > Acutogordius australiensis. Next base: position 1,131,435 of record CM060245.1, read on the forward strand.
TGGCCCAAAACAACAGATTATAACTTTCGGTAGAAAAAGACAAACGTAATTAAAAATAGTTTGGTATTGTATCACTCTACATTACTAGTATTTTTACACTTACAGCTAGAATCGTTAAATCGGAATCATTTTTCAACAATTTTCTGTTTTTTTCTTAATTTTGGCAAAGTATGTCGATTATAAACACATTCAAAATTTATCTTAAAAGTTTAGAATGGTTTCACATTTAAATCCCATGGCACGGCTTAACAAATATTTTAAAGTGCAACTATTTAATTAGATTAAGGCTAAATTTTCGGCTTTAATTGTACCTGGTCTCAGGGACGTATTGAAGGGGGGGGGGGGCAAAGGGGGGCCGTTGCCCCCCTTTAAAAATAGCTTTTTAATTTTTTTGTGCAATTTGACGCTAATTTTTATTTATTAAACAGAAATCGGAATATATGCTGGTATATTTATTATCTTTTGGCACTTTTGCGGCTTTATAAAATATATTGTACAATTATAATATCAAAATTTAGCTTAAGTTTTCTGAATTATCATTAAGTACTATTACGTGTTTTTGTCATAATAAAATAAACTTGTAATATACCACTTAATAATTATGTTTCATAATTAAAAATGTTTTATCTATTAAAAACATAAATAGTAATATACTTTTTGTTATAATAATTAAATTTTTTATTTTACTATTGAATTTATGCGCCTAGTGTTTATAAATATTAAGCATAATCTAATATGAAAATTTTGATAATTATTGGTTAATAGTTAATTTTGATAATAATCCTTGCTTTTTATTATTTAAATTACATCCAAAATATATTCTTAAATTAAATCCTACAGAATTAAATAATTTAACATCTTCTATTAAAAATTTTTATAATTAAAATTATTAGAATCAGAAATATTGATATGGAAATCATATTGAAAATCTAGATCTTTTTCTGATGACATTACGATATCTCAATTGATCTCCTACACAACTATTCTTCCTAGCATAAAAAGGGCTCTGCTTATTGCTCTTTCACTACCAGTAACACGCCACGTGTACAATTGAACGAAGCTTTTGCACCATGAAGCGCATAAAAACATATTTAAGATCTCAAATGAGCGATGATTAATTATCATCTTTGTGCTTGCTTGCCATACATAAGGACATAATAGATAACACTAAATTAATAGATCAAACCTTAGCGTGGTTTTCAATAGATCCCAGAAGAATATCAATTTAAATATTTTTATTTTCTTTATAAAATTTTTCTTGAATTTATGTCATACATTAATTTAATTATGATGCAATATAAATAAATATTTTATGCTAGTCATAATAAGATCATTCATTAAGCAACAATGTAATTCATTAATTTTTCTCCTAAAATTTCTTGCCCCCCTTTAGAAAAAGTTCTGCCTACGTGCCTGCCTGGTCTTGGTAATTTAACTATAAACTTAAAAAATATATGAACTAAAATAAACAAAATACCTAAAAAATTCTGATCTCTGTTTCCTTATTTTTAAATAATGTATTAAGCTTTAAAATTTCATCATTTAGTTGTGTGTAAATCATTTGGATGCTGGATTTTGGTATGTTAAATTAATTTTTAGAAGATTGTACTTAGAAATATATTCCTTGTCTATTTGATAATAATTCAAATATCTAATCATTCTTATATTTTCAAGCTTTTTATGTAGAGGCCCTCTTTGTTGAAATGTTTTTAAGGTACAATATTAAATGTATAAAAAATATAATGTGTTTAAATTATTTTATATATATTTCAGTTGGCCATATAAGAAGTGGTGGGATTTTATGTGGCCCTGTACCTAGCTGTAGACACCGTTTTACCGATCATTATGGATGCCCGAGATGTCGTAAATATGTTTTGTAATACTAATAGATAGCGATTAAAATATACAAATAATTTTATTAAATGCACCATATTCAGTTTTGGTTTTTAGAGCTAATTTGTTCATTTAATTTGTCAAAAAAAATAGATAGAAGGGCAGCTTCGAGACATGCTCTGTGCCTTGTCAAAGTTATTAAATTATTCTGTACATAGGAGTAAATATCTCTTATATCTCCGCTTCTATTATTCTTTTTGCATAAATTTTAAAGTGGAATTACTTAATGTGAAAATTGCTATCTTTCAATTATAATAATTTTTAATACGTATATATATTTAATCTTTTACAAGAGTTTTATTCCTCTTAAAACTAAGCATCGGCTAAGAGATTGCATTTTATAGAGCATTTTTCATCTAAGCTAAATTTATATTCGGGTTTAACGGCCGTTAACAGCCCTCTCGCCCCATTAATTTTTTCTAAGCCTAGCTGGGCCAGCTGATACCTGCTGTTTAACCCTGCCCCGTATTTAGGTATTTATTTTGGGCTTGATTCCGACAGGATTTACGATTTGTAAAATCAATATTGCAAGTTTTAAAAAGTTTGCTCATAAATTCACAATGTAGAAATAATAATTGCCTAATATTTTTTTAGTGTAAGGGCGTTTCAGAGAGCCTTCAATTTTTCAAAATTTTTTAAAAATCTAATCTTTTTGACATAAACCGCATTTTAACAAAATGCTAACTAAAACTAGCGTTAAAACAACATAAGGCATTTATATTAAGAAAAAAAATTAAATTATTTAAATTTTATATTTTAATACGCGCTCCAAATAATATTATAAAAATACAAGGCAACATATTAATAATACATGTCGCCAAATATCAATTTCAACAAAAGATTTAGACATAATCTTCATTATAGTCTTTTTTGAAATGATTTTTCCGTTTATCTAGTTTGTTTCGCCTTCAGAAATGCTCCGTTTATAAATAAAATACCTTGTTTAAATTGACAAAATTTTCGAGAATATTCTAATAAGTAAAACTTTTAAAATTTTTTTATATCATATTCACTGGTGACAAATATTTTTTATTACCAATAAATTTCTAACTATATAAAACTTTTAAATTGCGATTAAATATGAATTTTTTCACCCCAATCTATAAGACAACATCTATTAATGAAAAGTTTGAATTTAACAGTTAAAAAAAATTCAATCTAGGTTTGTTTTTAAATCTTTAGGGGGACCTTGATCGCGTGTGAACTTTGATGTGTTTTTTACATCAAATGAACAACGTTGAACTTGGTTTGGAGTTGGGTGGGTGACCGCCTACAAATCCCCCAATCGTCTCTTTTTCTGAAAGCCTATTAAAAACATAGTAAGGCACCGGCACGCCTTAAACCTTATTTAACATTGTATTTCTGCTGTAAATTTAAAGAGAAAGCCCTAACGGCCGTCTTTTAATGGGAAAAGGCCTGGAGAAAAACTATAGCACAGGTTTTTTTTATATAATTTTTCAAAATGTATTAATCTATTTTAAGTTTTTACCTTTATTTTTAATTTTTTAAAATTTTCTATATTTATAGCTAACTTAAGAAGGTTGATTAGAAAATTCGGTAAACGGATCAGAAAATCTGACTGCAAGTTTAGTCTCTATTGACTCTTAACTCTCAAAAACTGATTTAATGGGCCCGGCCGCCAGTAAAAATTTTAAATTTGGCTTTTACCGCTCTGAATTTGGTCCGACCCGTCTTGGGCTTGTTGTCCTTTTCTATGATACATAAGCGATTTAAAAAACCAATGAGGGTGTAGTTCAGATCTCCGGCTAAACATAATATAACTTTTAAAAAAAGCTTAAAATCATACAAAATTATTGTAGATAAATGCGACACATCGATATTTTCCGAAAGCAATTTAAATTGTAATATATGTTTATTTGAAATAAAATTATAACTTAAAACAACTTTTACAATAGTGATTCTGGCAAAATTAAAATTTTGCCCAACACTTTTTAATTTGTTTATACTTCGTATAAGAGAAATCATGTTTCTATAGCTGTTAGTAAATTTAAAGATTTATAAAACTCATGTAATTTAAAACGTCTTTTATTTTAGGTAATCAGTGGTAATTTAATGACACCCCGTGTTTTGCATTCCGTTCCCAAACAAACAATCAATCTTTCCATTTCAATATTGGACGCATCCAAAACTTTAGATTATAAATCAAAAAGAAATTCATGTTTTTAGTAATTTGATTTTGGCATGGACATATTGCTATACGAATTGCCTCAAGATCCAAAAAAATAATCAATCACCCAGTATCCATCTATCAATAATTAATCAATAAAAGCCTGTAATGCTATTAACATTAAAAAGTTGTTTTTTACATTTAATATAATGCAAATCATGTCTAATTTGTGGATCAATTGTAGTTAAAGTATGATTTAAAATGAGAATGAGGCAAACAAGGTTTTTTTTAACTAACTTTCTTGGTATAACATACAAACAATATTTCCTTTTTTAAAAAGGTAATATGCCATAACAAAATATTAAAACTTGCGGCTCTTTGCCTTTTTAAATCAAAAACCTCGAATTGAAAAATACAAAAGGTTACATAATTGTGCATTTACTATGCAGGTATAAAAACAAAATTTAATCATAAAAAAAACACTTATTGAAGTTTTATTTTGGGGATTTTGTTGAAAATATACTAGGTGCAATTTTGTTATAACATTTTGAACTCAAAGCAGCAGCATTAAAAATTAATGCAAATAGATAGCATAGCCTTCACATTTTAAAATTATATGTGATTTTTATTTGAATAGAATTTAATGATCAACTTAGTTTATTTTACAATCGTAATAAATTAAAAATTTGCGAGAATTAAAAGTGCTAGCAAATACATAAATTTATTAGTTTAAATAAATTAGTGGCTCGTTTAAAACACGTTTTTTATTGGTTTTTGGCAAATGTGGATGCATGATAAAAAATGCAATAATTATTACGAAAATATGATGCAAATAAAATACAATCAAATTTATATGATGTATTTTCCACTATCTTACAAACATTTAAATAAGGTATATTAAATAAAATATATGAATTGATTTATTTAAATGATATATTATATCGTGGTCATGCTCAAATATTTATATAAAAACGAGAGTATGCAAAAGCGCTGGAGTTCATTTATGAACACCAAAAAATCAGATTCCATGAATAAAGTTATAAATGCTGGCAGATTTTTATTTTTACTGGAATAAAATGCATATTTAGCGCATAAAGATGTTTGTAATTTATGAAAGAGTCTAACAATAAGCAAATTTGTTTTTTTAATGATACCAATTAGGTTGATACTTCATAGCCAGTTAACGATAAAATTAGTTTAACAGTTAGATTTGGCAATACCTCTCTATTGTATTACATTCTAATTTGTTCTATTCTATTTTGTAAGCCAAGCGGATTTTAATTTATATTTGCCAAATCCTATCGTAATTATGTGTGCTGTTTATGAAAATATTTTTCTGGTGGATTACATAAAATAGCCCCCTGTTAATATAGGCGAATTTTTACCTATTTTCATCATTAAAATTTTAAAACATAATTTTATTGTTTAGAATCTATTAAAAAACATAATATTCCAATTTTAGCCTCCCATATGTTTTTGCACTTATGTTTTTGCCACCTGTTTGTGTTTTCAATATTAACTTAGCACCTAGTTCTACTAATGCATTGACGCTTTTTATTTAAGGGATTTAATGAATAATTTCTATTACTATTTTCCCAATTATATCATCAAAAAAAATAATTTTGTCGAAGCGGCGACAGTTTTAGCCTTGGATGTTTTTTAGGCTTGGAAAACAAATTATTTTTAAGAAAGCAAATTCTATGGTCGCTGAATTCATAAAATACCAAAAAAAACATTTTTTATTACATTTTTATAAAAAATTGTCGAATGCTAAATATAGGTAATCATAATGTCAAAATAATTTATTGTAGACGACCCCCATGGCGACACTTATAAAATTATTATATATAGATGCTATAAAAAATAGAGTAGCATCTGTGTAATAAGAGATGCTTTTTTTAACCTATAAATTGAAAAGATGAAAAAACAACAACTAAAGCTAAAAAAAATTTAAATATGATTGCACATGACACGACCTCTTAAGATAGTTGTATCCTATACGTAGTGAACCTATAACCAAGGGAATTTTGTAATGAATATAGTTATTTAAAATCGGGTTATAAAAAAGTAATTGGAAATAATTTTATAGGACAAAATAGCAATAATTCTTCGATTTTTTTTTAACTCGTTTGCTTTATTTTCTTTTTTAAATATTTGCTGTGATCCATACCTGTTTACCTGCATAGTTGTTGACAAAGCATTTCCATAATTATATGAGCCCCAAATAGGCTCTATATATGGGTAGATCAGATGCATGTCTTAGCAATGGGTGGATATATATATTAGCCAACCACACATTCTATTTATTAGAATTTAAGTTTAAAAATAAATATAATTTTGTCTATACACTTTATTTTCTTGTTGTAATAAAAATTAATTAACCCGCAATTTAGCTTTAACCGGCGAATGTCGGGGAAGAAGGTTACACAAAGTGCATGGGGAGTGATAAATGTAACTCCATTTTTTTATCTTATATCTCTCAAAAAGTTTTTATGTTTAATGTAATAGTGATTAAAACTAAGAAAAACAATTAACACATGTTAAATTACAATAAGTAATGATGCTCACTCGGCAGGTAAAAAAAATAGTCTTCTATACAAATCCGTTGCTTGCTTTTGGCAATCTCGCAAATATTTATTATAGCCAAACTTGAAACTTTTTTTCAATTTGTTAAAGCTTCATTATTTATTTATTTACATTTTTTCCGTTTCACATTTTTATCACTAAACTTTTTAGACAACCATAATTACAAAAATTAACAAAAAAAAATTTAAAAAAATTGTTGGGCAAAATAAATAATTTTAAACGCATAACTAAATGTCTTTATATTTTTAACAAAGATCATTAGAGTCCTACATTAAATGAACAATTAAAAAGCATTCGGAAACATCTTTTGTTTATTTGATAACTCTAAAAACGAAAAGGTCAGCAGCTTATACTATAACTAAAATTAGGAAATATTGTTTTGCATAATCCATATCAATATATGTTTAATGTATTTAATAACGAATATTATTATACTACAAAATGTAATTTTTATGTCAACTGATCTGGTAGTTTTATTTAATCAACCGATGATTATATATCGGTAATGATGACGATGACGGTGATGCCGACGGTGATGGTGGCTGTGGCTGTGGCTACTCTTGTCGCGTTTGATGACTTTGTGGCCATTGTTCAACAGGTCCCTTTCAACTAAACTCTTCCCTTTGTTAACTTCAGCATATCGTCTTTCCAAAAATATTAAATATATATATTATAAAATGTATAATGTATTGGTGTGCAATAACCATATATATACTTTTATTATTTAGAGTTCAAATATAGAAATCGTCTTGACATGTGTTTAAAAATTTTTTAAATTAAAAAAAATGTATATCAGCAATGTGGAACCCAAATAGGTCAAACTTCTAAATTGTAGCACCCTTAAATTAATTTTAATTTGGCCGTATTTGATTACGGTTTCAAATAGGCTGGATTAAAAAATTCTCTTTTGATTTCGTTCGTCAAACCGGATGGTTTTTTAGTTTTATTTATTTATGTTTAAGGCCGGATCCGTTCTATCCGAAAAAATAACTCTCCATGCAAAGGTTAAAATATATGAGGAAATTTCAGATTATTTTTTGGTTCAAGGTCAGATAGCCTTAGTATCATCCAATTTTTAATTAATTTACTGTTTTAATAAAATGTGGTATATAATAAGTTTTTCATCAGGTCAAAAAAAATTATTAAAGTGATACAGCGAATTTGCAAAAATCTACAAAATGATTTTATTTTCCCTTTTTTTTTATTTTAAATTTGTTCCTATATGTTATTTCATAACTAAAATACTTAAAACATATTATAAGGGGCGTTTATACTCGATTCGTTTTTTTAAAAATTTCAAAAATTTCGAATTGACTAACTGTTTACTATCAAAAAACGGAAACGGATTTGGTATTTTCTAAAATAACTGATTTGATCTCTAATTAATCATAACTCTCAAAAAATTGTTGACCTGTGATAAAATTTTTTTTTTGATTTTATCATCTAACTAATAACCCAATAGTACATCATGGATATTTATAAATCTAATTATTTCAATTCATTTAATATTATGTATATAAGTTTAAAAATCTTGTTCTATATCTATTTTTTTTTAAAACATAAGATTGGAATTTACCTAGTTGTTTTATTATAATTATTATTAGAGGGTAATAATAATTAAGTAATAATCGAAACATTATTAATTGTGCTCCCTATTTAAATACTTACCGTATTTTGCTTTATTTCTTTTAAAGCCCAAATTAGCCAAACTTGTATAATTTGTTATTTTTCTCTTAGAAATAAAACCTATTTTAAATAAATTGGCCAATCTTTATTAAGGAGTTTGTCGTGTGCGTGCCAACGCACACGAGAAGCCTAAGAGGATAAAAGAAATATTTATATTTGAATTAGTTTTAAGTAGTTTTTTTGTGGTATAAAAAGGGTTTTGTTTGCGTTGGCGACGTGTCGGGAGAATCATGAAGAATTTGATGTTTTGATGCCATAAAATTAATAAATGGTTTAGAATAAATAAAAAAGCTGAATAATTGCATGTTTGAAATAAATATAAAGGTTCACAAGTATTTATTCTCATCCTAATGCACCTCGCCCTATTAATTATAATCCCCTTCTTTGGCCCCAGGATTATCTCAATAAAATATCTTAATAACTGTCCCCTTCGGACCTCAGAATTCGGCAATGTCGCAGTTTTTGTCAACGGCCACTTAGCTCGTCAGAGTTTTATTTTTTTTCCGGTATAGAGCTTAAAAACTTTAAAAAAATTTAAATTTTTTTAAATTTAAAACTTTTAGTAGAATTGTACACTCTGTAAGCGCTCAGCTAAAAATTTGTTTCCTTCGGTCTTTGATTTAATGTAATAATACTAATATTAATCGGTAGGTAACAAATTGAGCGTGGTAATTTTTGAAAACCTATAAGGATCATAATTTACGGGTAGCAAGCTGTCGATTTTAAATAAGCCCCACAACATTTTCCCAATTATTCTAAGATTTTATCGCTTTTTTCGATTTAGAAATACCGAATTAAAGATGCTTATTTCACGCAGGTGACCTAGGTCTTACAAACCAAAACAAAAAAAATCATAGCAATATCATCTATTTATAGTCAATTTTCTAAACTCAGCTCACACTTATGATTAAGTGCTGGACACAAAACAACCTTATAACACCTTGAAGTTTTATGACCTCGAAAATTAAATAAAAATATGTGGGTTTAAGGGTTACTCCCATATCTTTTTCCACACAGGGACGCAATATGCGTTTAGGGCTTTTGGCTCATCATACGATTTCCACATATGCCAATCGGTTTTTACCCTAGGTCATTAATTTGAGCACATCGTTTAGATACTGCAACGCAGGCCACATTTATAAGTGGTTCCCAATGTGTTCTATTTTCCGATGAAAAAAAAACGCCCATATAGGGATTTGAAGCCTACCATGCATGTAAGACAGAAATGTATGCCACTGAGCTATTTCAGCTCATAATGCAAAGATATTTGATTAGCAGAACATTATGGAGAATTTCTAAGTGGAATCAATTGCAAAACACTATTTTTACTCCAAATTTTAATTTGATTGTTGACCCCATTATCTACTTTAAGTAATAATCAAAACAAGACAAGTATGTTATTTTTGTATAAACTATAAATTAAACTTTATTATAATTAGCTGAAACAAAGGTGCGTACTTTTGTCACCTTCGCAACATGTATAAATGATTAGAAGATTTTTTGTATATAAATTACAAAGTTAAAATGTATTTTATATTACTTTGCTGAAACAGACCGAACGTGTTTGACGGATTGAACGTTCAAGTCTTGTAAGGCGTTTACACTCATTCCCTGGAATGTAGCCGATTGTCGACGAATTAAAATAACGCACAACACAAGAAAAGCCTGCATATTGAATGTAATGCTATTCAATAATTGCCAGATTTTTTTTATTTTTAACATTTTTAGGTACTATTTTGTACCCTATGTAGATAAGACACCTTTATTTTTGGTGTATTGCCAACTCACAAAATGCTCTAGGTCAATAGGCTATTGTACTAAATTACTAAATGCCCTACAAATACAAGAAAAAATAGTAAGGGCTAAAAAATGATCAATATCTAAATTATTTAAGGTTTTTTAATTTCTAATATCGACTCGGCTTACCTAGTTTTCCTTTCTTATAAAGCTAGCGTTCGTTTTAATTAATTAAATTAAATGTATAAACATTTGGGTTTAAGATTTTATACATATATTTTCCCATATAAAGGCGTAATACCTGTTTAAAGCGTTGAATCCTATTAAGATTTGCTCACCGATTACCTGTAGCCTACGCTATCATTTCTGGCCCATCTTTTAGGGCCTACTGCCATAGGCCACTCAGAACCTTCAAAGAAAGTGTTCTATTTTCAAAAGAAGATGCCTATGGACGGATTATTACCTTTAACCGTTTGTTATACAGTGCTGGAAAAAAATGAGACAAAAAACTTTGGCTCATTTTTCGCCAACTTAAAAAATGAAAGGAAGCTACAATTAAAAGAAATGTTTGAAAAAAGCTCTCACTATGAAAGGAGCAAAAAACCCCTTAAAAGTGGCTTTTAAAAGTGCCCCAAGCCCATTGTTTGTTTTCATTATAGTAATTTCAAATAATTTTAGATCTTTTATATATAATAATAATAATGGGTGTTGTTTTTAAAGCTCTCAGGAAAATTTTTTGAAGACAAGGGGCTTTTTTAATTTTATTTTGCCATGCTCACAAGTTTGTGGGCTTGTGGAAAAAGGGCAATTGTTGAAAAAAAACTCAAAACTTGTTTAAAAAAACCCCGTTTATTTTTTCCCAGCCCTGGTGTTAGATAGGACTTTTTGTCATTGAGCTATCTGAGCCGCTTAAAAATAATTTACAAAAAACCCTAACATATATGGATGGTATTACAAGGGTTTTAATTAGATTTTTTGTTTTAATTTCTTATTTTATGGCCCTATTTTAACATAATAAATAGTAACATCATTTACCTGGATTTTTTTGATTTAACCGCTAAGCATTTGTTAAGCAATTAGACGGTACGCCTTTTTCTTACCTGTATCAAACATGTGAATTTATGTATAACTAAATAATATAGGTTAAAGTTTTAATTCTTATAAAGGTCATGAAGATATGAATGTCTAAGTCACATTTTATTTTAACATGATAATTATTAAAGTAATATAAAATTAGTCTAACTGTCTATTTTAATATAGTTAATCCCAATAATTACTTTATATTGCAAATAGGGGCAGGTATGCAGAAACTTTTCTAAAGGGGGGCAAGAAATTTTTTTGGAGGAAAGCAATTACAAATATAATTTTAATATTAGTATTTTAATTCCAAAATTATTTATTTAGGTTGTATATTTTCCAAAAAATAGCAATTTTATTGATTTCTATTCCCTTTTGTATGTTTGATATATATCAACCGCTGGTTACATCATAAAAATTTGAATAAATTTCTAAAGGAAGGCAACCCCTTTTAACTACCCTTAAATACAAGGGCGTAGCAAGTTGGAAAGCTTGGGGGGTAGTTTCAAAAAAAAATATTTTTAAATGTAATTTAATTTTATATTTAATTGGTATTTTAGTTGGGGGGGGGGGGGGGGGGTGGATATGCACTAAAAATTTTCAATTTGGGTGGGGATTTGGCATGCTTTGGGGGGGGGGGGGGGGTAGGTTTCATTCCCATGACCCCCCCTCTCCTACGCCAATGCCTAAATACGCCCCTGATTTTAAACATGTGCTTTGAATATAAGAGCATTAGGTCGACTATGAATAAAAATTTTATTTGATTGTAATGCGCGTAACCACAAAAAACAAATATTTAGGTGTTTTAACCAGATTATGAAGCAGAAATATGTATGTTTCAAATAAAACAGTTTAAATCTCTACATAAGGCCATGACCTCATTAAAATTATTAAAGTATTCCAAGCAACAATTCAGCAAAAAAAATAATGTAACCTAAGAATGTTTGCGAATTTCGTTTCAAATTTTTATTTATGTTAAAATGTATTCAAGTCAAATTTTTAATTTATTTTTGAACACTATTTAACAGTATCCTTGTCCAAAATTATTTTCATGCCCCCAAAATATGTTTTCACAAAGTGCATTGTTATTTGGATGCGGTTCAAATATTTGCGTTAATAATTTAAATGATTATTTAATTCTTTTTAATATTCAATATGAGTGATATCAAAGAAAATGGAAATCTTCGGTGCCCAAAAGTTAGGGCGAAATCGGAACATATTACTCGAGCTAGCTGTGAAAAGTAGTGTTGGGCTAAGCAGGGAACCGTTTACTCCTTTTAATATAATGTTAGCATCACACTTACATTACAACCTATTACCATTAATTTTTTATCCACCCCCTGGTCATTTTTAAATCAAGTTTTACAAAGAATATTACAGGAAATGACTTTATTCGGTATTTTTTAGAATACAAAAATCCAACTTATAATCAAAAATTTAATATATGTAAAAAATTCCCAATAAAACTTAATCCTTATTATTTTAGCAAAATGTTTGATGTTTGATCGAATGTCTAAGAAAACCACTATTAATAGATTGAAGATATATAGAATATAAGATGTGCTTTGTGTGGCCACAAACTATTTACGGGTTTGAGATGGAAATTAAGGGGCCTAATAGAATTTTAACGCTTCCGTTAAATTTTATTAAGAACTCAAGAATATCAACATTAGCGTTTAAATTAATTTCCATGTTTATCTATCGACATAGAGATGATCATCTTTTTTATTATAAACATCTATTTTATTGGAATAAATGGACACAATTAATGCTAAAACACCTTTTCTTTAGAATAATTTTTTTCGATCATACATTTTACAACGAGCTATCTGTTTAGAGTCCTTTTTTCCGAAAACCTAAATGCGTTTATAAACTTTATCCACCTTCGAAATTTTATATAAAACGCAGATTGTCAGGATACGAAAAAAGCAAATGTTTCAATATTAGTCGCCAACAAATACTTTACAGAAAACAAAAGGCTCTAGTTATGAAATATCTAATGTTGGCTAGTTGTCTCAAGTCACCTTTCATATTAGGAGGTGTTGGATTAGGTGCTGTACCTATTTATCTAGTCCTTCTGAAAAATCATCAATTAACAAACTAATAGCACACAGTGAACCTTTGTTAAAAACCACTCCAACTTCGAATAGACGCTTTTCAAAAATCTCGACCCCCCACCTCAAACCATCTATATAAAAGTGTTACACAAAAGCTTGGTGACTCATATCATTCCATGGCTGAAGAAAAGAACGATCTTTATAGACGAATGGTATTAATACACCAGTTCCTGTCAAAACCAATCTCTTAAAATGGAACTTAATATATGCTAAATATTTATTTTAAACTCTTTAATCTCATCGTTGAATCATAAATGCATAAACCCATGGCTCCTATAATTAATTCACGTGGCCCTTTGTGTAGAGCAGGGCTTAAACTTTTGTAATTCCCGACCCCGTTTATGATTGCGTGTTTCTTAACTACCCCAACAAATATAAAAGAAAAATAAATTAATATTTTTTGATGATATATTTATTAGGTAACAATAAACATATGCAAATGAAAATATATAAATTTAGAATTCGTTTTGATACATATAAAAATCTAAAAATGAGTTTGCAAAAAAATGTTATAGAAATGTTTTTATTATAGATTCATAAACAAAAGTGGATTCTGACCGTCTTAATTCTCTCGAATGTATTAAAATAATTGGGTGGTAATAAAATTAAAGTTTACGTTAAAAATTTAATGAAATGGATGTGCCTATTTTTTATTACATAACAAATCAAATCGCGGTGTAATGTTTGAAACTGCTGGACGTAAAACCTCTTCAACATTTTTTATCGCTGAACGATATTAGGATGTAATATGTGTTAAAGCTGAGAAAGTAACTTCACATAAATATGTGGTGTTGAATGGTTGAAGTACATTTAACGCCATATCGGCGATTGTGGGAAATTCAACTCTAGTTCCGATCCAGAATTTAATCAAGGGCTTTTTTTGGAATTGTAGTTTTAAGTTTAATTCACAAACAGTCTATCCGAACCAGAAGATTTTATGATATATTTAGCTACGATGATTGTTATTTTTCTTTATAACAATAATTTTACAAGTTAAAAAACATTTTTTGTTAAGGGCACGTGCAAAGTGAGTTTTTATTTTCGTAAAATTTTTAAAATTTTGAGAAAAAAAAATTTGTAATAAAACGCAAATTTTTAAAAAGTTGCTAGATCTTGTATATGTACATAAAATGCTTTTTTTTTTTAAATAAAAATTTTTTCAAAAAATTTTGAAAAAAATAAAAATTTTGAAATTCTCAATATTTTCAAAATTTTACGAAAATAAAAACTCACTTTGCACGTGCCCTAAATTGTATTTTTATCACTCGCGACCTCATAACTTGCTACACGACCCCTGGTGTCGCGACCCATAGTTTAAGAAGTCCTGGTGTAGAGCAGACGCTCTTAAAATATAAATTAATCTAGTTTGTCACCGATGCTGTAACTATCAAATGTTTTTTGATAAGGCTCTTTATATGTAATGTAATTTTTTAACAAAAGAATTTGCCTTTCTAAAATCAAACAAAAATTTGTTATTAGAATCTTTTAGCAGACACATAATGTCTATAGACTCTTACAAACCATGATTTTGTTACTAAGTAAGAATTTGGACAATTTTAGATGTTAACTAGGCTGTGGATAATTGAAGTGTTTGTTTGTTAGTTGTTTTAGCATGGAGGGACATATGTACATACTGTATTGCTGATCGACTCAGATATCTCAGTGGCAAACCTTCTGCCTTAGACGCAGGAGGTCCATTTGAATCCGTGCATAGTAGCTAGGCGTGCGTGCAATTCTTACTATTTAACCCATCGGCAATATTAATTGCTTTGCTCGGGTTAAAGAGTCAAAGCCCTCACTGGTATGGCATCCCATAGGGGGGAAAAGGTATGGGAAATATCTGATCCATATTTATTTTTAGAATTAGGGCACGTGCAAAGTGAGTTTTTATTTTCGTAAAATTTTTAAAATTTAAAAAAAATAATTTTATAATAAAACGCAAATTTTAAAAAGTTGCCAAATTTAGTATATGCATATAAAATACTTTTTCTAAAATAAAAATTTTTCAAAAAATTTTGAAAAAAAATAAATTTTTGAAATTTTTAGAATTTTCAAAATTTTACGAAAATTAAAACTCACTTTGCACCTGCCCTTTATTACTTCTAACAAATATTTCTTTTTAGATAAACTAATTATGGGAAGATAGAGTAGCTATAACATCAGGAAAAATACTGGCGCCGTTAATAAAAAGTTACATAACGCGATCGGGCAACGTCGTGTTTTATTGATTTATTTAAAAAAATGTATATTAATACATTAATTGTGGCTATGTAAAGGCATTATCATTTCCTTGGTGCCATTAATCACGAACGCGTTATAAACTCAAAATGGCTAAAATCCCATTAAATTTTACGAAATAAACAAACCATATGTACACGGCCGAAGGCTGCGGCTTATAATAAAAGTTTAAGTGGAGTCAAAAAAATGAGCATTTAGGTGATTTCGCCCTTTTAGGATATGGCCAGCAAAATATTTTAAAGTTTTATAATTTCTTAAATTTTTTTACAATGGCCATCTTAAAGTTATGTCAATATTTTTTCCATTTCATTCACGTGGTTGCTTAAAATTTGAGATGTAAACATATCCAATAGACACGTACGATGTATAATTTAAACTATTATAACTATTTAAATTCCAAAATATTTAAAATAGCGGTAAGAGCCTTTATAGAAAATTTTAAATCTTATAGTTATAAGGTTTCATAAAATAATTTAGATATATTAAATTTTATGAGAATTACATAATCTACAACATTAAGGTGTGTATATAATTTTATGCTAATATATCATAATTTTTAGGAAGTAATTAAATGAAAGAAGAAAAGTTTATATTACAGACATTACACAGAAATTTTGAGTCGGTAAAATAGTTTTGATAATGAATTATATATTGGCGCACCGATAAGGGGGGGGGGGGGGTCGGAACGGGTGAAATTTGTTGGCACCCTTTTTTGCTAGATTCTTTATATAAACAACCTTCAGAAATGCAATTAAAATTAGGCTTAAAACATCTCTCTACAAAAATATTCCAGGTCTACCCTCTTTTCCCAGTTCTTCCTTACACCGCTTCCCCGTAATCGCCCTGTATACTTGTTTGACCGCGGTCTTTCCAAATAATAAATGCAAAAAAAAACAAGAATTTAAATTAAACACAAACCAAAAACAATGTCCTACTCAAAATAAATAAGAAAATTATGAATGCAAGTTTGTATGTCAAATAAAATTTAAAGGAGTTCGTGGTCGATGAGAAAAATTAATAGGTCCATCAAGTGTGTTTCAATTTTAATAATTTTTGCTACTTTTGATATAATGTTTTATTAGTTTATAAATTAAGATCTTTATTATCTTGTAAAATCATGTTTATGAAAATGCAATTTGCCACCAAAAATTTGTTATTTATTATGAATCATTTTTTTAAAATTCATTAAAAAAATCCTATCTACCTTTAAATACTAGCGCTTGTCTTTTTATATATAGAATTTATTAATTAAATTAAAATAATTTGGTTTTAATTCCATTGTGTAGTTTGCTGAATAAACAAAGAAGTATAATTTAGATTTTATAGTTAAATTAACAAAACACGCAATTTTTTATTTACCCGAAATCAATTAAGCCTTAAAGATATTTGAACAAACGAGCAAAAATGTTTATAATAATTTATTATTTTTTTAAGTTTATTGCCATTAGTTTAATATCATATAAATTAACTGATAATTAATTAGGCATATAAATTTTTAGATATAAGTTTAACAAGCCTTTTTTAATTTGCTTTTATTAAGCTTCAAAATTTTATTTTAGTGAAATCGTATTTACCACATCTTATTATTACATAAAACTATTTATGGAGGGAGCTTTAGGCAGGTATGTTGCATGTTATTGTTGTTAATTGCCCCTGGTACTTTGCATATAAATGTTTGGTAACAAATATTTAACATAGAAAATATCAAGCATAAATGCATGTAATACAATAATAACAGTTTTATTAAGTTATTTGTGCTATATTCAATAATTTGAATTATTTTAAAAATTTTGGACATTATATTTTTATGTTTTAAAATTCACGCTTGCAAAAAATGTCAGGGCATTAACCCTTTAATTTCATATATTTATAAAACTATGTAAGAATGTTCAGCCATATCTAGACAATTTTTTGCATGTTTTAACTGTAAAGTATCATTTGTAATTTAAAATCTATATTATTAAAAATGAAATTTTCGAGGTTTTTTGTTTACCGTTCAAAATCCACGAAAAAAAAAATCGTTTGTGGAAAAAGTGTCTGAGATGGCAAATTTTTTGTTTTTATCCACGAGGTGTGCACATTTTTTTATTAAAACAAAAAACGTTCGACCAAAATAAAAAAATATTTTTGAAATTTTTACCCTATATTTAGTATATCCCTATTAATGCACGTGAAAAATTTCAGACCTCTAGCTACTTCCGTTATCTATATTATTAGAAATGAAATTTTTAAGTATTAGTGATTACCGTTCAAAATCGACGAAAAAAAAATCGTTTGTGTAAAAAGTGTCTGGGATGGCAAATTTTTTATTTTTATCCACGAAGTGTGCATATTTCTTAATTTAAACGAAAAAAACGTTTTACGCCAAAAATAATTGAAAATATTTTTGAAATTTTTACTCCATATTAAGTATTATCCTATTAATGCACGTGAAAAATTTCAGACCTCTAGCTACTTCCATTATTAAGATACGATATCTTAAAACTTTTCTAAAATATTGGGTTTTTTACTCAAATTTTATTATTTCAAAATTTTGACTATAAAATACTTTCAAATTTTAATAGCCTATTTAAGAATGTTTACTTAAAATTCGATGCAAATTTCACCCTCTTAGAGTATATAGGAGCCGAGTTATGCATCAGGTACCGAAAGGTACATAAAACGTACATTATAAGAAATTTCACTATAATAGCCAAGAAATATAATTAACGGTAATAAATATTCTTTTTATTTAACATGTTTATCAATATTATCTTTTATATTGATTATAGTTTTATATTTTAATTTTTTATATTTTTAATTTCAAATACCATATGATTTCTAAATTTCGTATGTTAGATAGACACAACCAATTTTAAATTATAGGCTAATTCCTAATAACGACCCCAGACCAAAGTCGTTAAAAAGAATTTTTTTAGGTCAATTTTGCCTTAAAAATTTCGAATTTTCTATTAAAAATTGTCGCTCGCTTATAGTTTTTAGGATATTAACGTTTGAAAGTCCAGAAATGACCAATTCATATCTATTATATAGAATGAAATATTAAAATCATTGTCACCAAAGTCTGGCCAGGTACATTATTACCTTTGTATTTTTATAAAGTATTTAATCTTAAATTTAAAGCTATCTCTGCATTTAGTTTTTTTTTATTAAATATTTTTGATGCTGAGCAAATACATGTGATAAACATTATTAATAGCACTTAAAATTATTGTATATTTAACTTTTTGTCAGAAAATATAAATTATTGTAATTTTTATTTTCATCTTTCATCTTCATTAAAGCAAAAGTACTGGAAATAACTAAAATTTTACACATTATTATTAATAAAATTATATTTAATTATTCATAGAATTTTTTTAAGTTTGACATTGATGTTTTTATAAACTTTTTATTGTTAATTTGGCCCATTTACTGCATATTATAGGTATGATTTTCATTTTAAGACATAACTAGAAATTTAAAAAAAAAGATTAAAACAGGAGAGTTTTTAAGATATTTTATTTAAAATTTTGAATATTAGATATAATCCTATTCATTTTAAAAATATTTTTGATATTTATACCCAAATAATAACAATTTTTTCCTTTGAATTATTTTTTACCTGTATCCTTAAATTGCTTGTTATAATTTTATGTATCTTTTTTTCTTATCTTATTAAATTAACTAATTTGTAATTATCTTTGTTCCACTTTGTCAATAAATATTATAGAATTTCATTATTTATCAAGTATAATCCTATTAATGCACGTGAAAAATTTCAGACCTCTAGCTACTTCCATTATTAAGATACGATATTTTATAACTTTTCAAAAAATTGGGTTTTTTTTATTTGAGTTCGATTATCTCAAAATTCTGACTATAAAATAATTTTTTCTAGGTCAAAATTGCCCTAAAAATCCCGAATTTTTTGTTAAATATTGTCGCTCGCTTATAGTTTATAAGATATTAACGTTTGAAAGTCCAGAAATGATCATTTTTAAATGAGAAACATCAGCTTTTTAAATGAAAGTTTGTAAATTTTAGTGTAGGCTGGTACTCGGAACTCTCATAAAAATGACGTCCTTTTGTACAATATCTGTGATGTACAATATCTGTGCTTTTTCTTGGTTCAAGAACTATCACCCTCTAAAATTATTTTATAGTCATATACCATCATCATATATATGAAATATGTAAACTAATTGATTTGGGATATAATTGCTGTATTATGAAGATATATTTCATGCGCCATTTTGCTTTTTATAGCAGAGGCACTCCAATCGTGTAGGCTTGCTTAAAACTTCGCTCAATTCAGTCAAAATTTATTAAAAATAGAGCATATTCAAATTTTCAAACCTCAAATTCCTTAAAGTAAAGTTGAGCGACACTTTAATAATATAAATTATAATTTCCATGCCAAAACTCTATATATCCAATATTCGTTCTTTAAGGTGCGGTTTCGAATTTTTTATTTAGTAAATTACCTTATTTTTAATTAATGAATATTAAATATACTCACCTTTATTTTCCATAAAATTTGTAGCCTCATTTAGTTTATATTGGTATAATGGGCAAAGCATTTGAGTTAGGGTAATGCGTTAATAAGCATGCAATGGATATCCCAAGCGAAGCCGGGTCACATATTCTAGTAAAATTTTAAATTTGTTTTAATTTGCTTCTGTGTTTTGCCAAAAAAAAATTAAAATACGTCTTATATAACTTTTTTATTACTGATACTTCCTAAATATTCTTGAAATTAAGGCTGGTTAAAAGAGTTACATTCGTCCCTCACAAAGCACTTTGTAATTTTTCCACTGACCCAATCAAACAAGTTAATACTAGTTATATATAGAAGGTTTTTTAAGTATGCTGATCCCGCCCCATATCCTTGCAATTATACCGTAACATAAGACTATTATTATTTAAAGCACATTTGTATAAACCAAAAATTTGTTTTATATTAAATTCAGGAATAAAATGATAGAATAAACGTTTACAAATGAGTTTAACTTGCGATAGGGTGAGAAATTGAACAAAATACGCATCCCAATTTTAAATCATTTTAACTTCTATAAAAGCTATGTTTTTTTTTATTAATTTAAAGTAAAATATGTGTTCTATTATGAATGAATATAAAATTTTCACTAATATATTGCAAATTTTATTTAACATAAAATATAAAAAAAAAAAAATTGAATTTTTTTATTTTTATATGTAAAATAAAATAAATCTTAATAAACTAAATGTATCAATATTATTGATCATAGTGTTTTTGGTAGAACATTCTAAAAAGATTAACAAAAAAAATAATTTTAAAATAAAAAACTATTTTTCAAAATTATTTAGCATAAAAACTAGAGACAGAAAGAAAAAAAATTAAATATTTTATTTACTTAATATTTAAATTATTATAAAAACTAGAATATAAGGTTAAAATATTTTAAATTTTAATGTATATGGAGAAAACAGTTTGGTTTTAACATTGTAATATTCCATGTGGAGTCCCTACAGACACTAATTTAATTTTTTAACTTTTAGAAAAATAAACAAATATTTTCAAATAAAAAAATTTTTGGCTAATATTAAAAAATGAGAATTTAGGTTTAGGATATGCCTAACAAAATATTAAAAAAAATTTTAATTTTTTACTTTTATTTTACACTTTGCCACTTATTTAAATGCGTGCAATTGTTTTTGTTAAAACATTTTTTTCACTAGTTGCAGCCAATCAAAAAAAACTTATTTTTGTAATAAGGCGCAGCTTAAATCAACCGTTCTAATGTATGAATTCTAATATTTTTCTTTTTATGGATATATATGTCCCATGTGGCGTAATAATTTATTGATTATTTATTTTTAATGAAATGTAATCATTAAAAATATTGTTTGATTACCAATGACCTCATGGGTCCATAAAGTCCATGAAAATGTGCTAAAGGTGCTTAATAAACGCAAAAATATTGACAGGTAAAGTTTAAAAGCAATAAATGTTATTAGAGTTAAATTTGGAGCACCTTTTGAAGATGTTTGTATCAACAATGATATTCCGAATTCTTTACTGGTATAAATATTAATATCTTTGTTTGTTTTTAGGTTAAAATAAGAACTTTATTGATCACAAATTTAATTTATTATGCATGATTAATGTTCAATTGATATATTTTTAATTTTCTTTTTATCTTAATTACCTAATCTGTGGCTTTAGTATTAATACATGACCCTGAATATAAAGTTTTATTTATATGACCATATTATGAGATTTTTATTTGATCAAAATTAAATATATATTTAATAAAATCTTTTACTTGCTTTACTTTATATAATACATTCTGTAAATAAAATTGCTCATTATAAAAATTAAATATATCTAAAGTTTATTATTACCAATAGTTTTAGAAAATTTTATTACAAATACTTTTTAGAATTCAATATTTTATAGCCAAAAAATTAACATTGTTTTTATTATATTTTATAATTTATAGTATTTGCTCTCATGGGGCAAAACATATTTCAATATTGAATTTATAATATATTTTTTTAGCGTATAAATTTATACCCTTTTTACATAAATTTAACTAAGACAAGAGATAAAAACTTTTAATAACATTGTACATACAAGAATCAACCTCCTTTGTTGACAAAGTCTAAATAAAGTTGTCTACTTATGTTTGAGTTTTTTCTTTACTTATTTAATTATCAACTCAAATTTCATGCTCTGCATGGTGCATTTGATTGTCCTGCAAGTCTATCTAATTACATTACTTTTTTTTAGATTTTGTGTTTTTTTTTCATAAATATATTTTGCATTTCGAATTTACACTCATTATTTTTAAACATTAGGTACGTTTAAGCTAGTTTAAAAAAAATACAATTGAAACATGAATTTTTACCCTTTTTATATTTTTTTGTACCAAATATTTGTAACTAACGCACGGTTGCTATTGACCTAAATATAAATAATCCATCTATTTTTTGCATTAATATGCTTTACGTATATCATTTTTAATCACGTTTTACCTTACCAAATCACTGTACATCATTTAAATACTGATTATTGCAAGCTTAATTTGCTAATCAAATATTAATTATTCCAAAATTCTATATATTTCATGCTTCCATTTTTTTTAGTTTTCCGCTTTTGGCGAATTATTCCTAAACTATATACATTTTATTGATTAATTTTCTCACTTTATGACTCAAGTTTGTTGGTCGTTTGGGACTATGTCGGACCATAGGTGTACTGAAAATATGCAGATTTTCGTTCATCAAATATCTGACCAAAATATCAAATTTTACTAAATCAAAAAATAAAAGTATAATATTTAAATATCTGTAGTGCCTTTTTTGGTGTCCCCTGACTACTCAAGGTTTTTTTAATTTGTTCAGAAATTCCGAGATTTTTTAATGTCTGCCGTCATTTTGATATTAAAATGGTTTGAAAAAAACACGTTGAAAAGTCAAACTTAAGGAATAGCACTACTTAGATAAAGTAAAATACTTTAGGTGGTATTTCCTTTTTTCGGTATTAATAATTGCATTTAAACTATATTAAATTTAAAGAGGCTAAAAAATTTTTTTAAGCTCCTATATTAAGGAGAATACTCGTTTTATTTTACCAAAAACTTTAAGTTTTTTAGGGACTTTCGAGGAAAATATGAATTTTGAATGTATAATGGTTTTGATATGCTCTATTACCCACCAAAAATATGTTTTAACATTTAAAATTGTTTCTATAATTTGGTTTGGCCTTTTAATTTTGATATAAATGTCTCCTGAATTTTCTAATTTATGATCCTAGTACACTATTTAAAAGAATTTTTAAGTGTCTGTGGGCTGATAAAACCACCGGAATCGTGGTAATCTAGCTCATACCATTGTCAAGCCTTGTTAACATATACCTTATATGGCGAAATTGATATAACTGTCTTGCAATATATTGATTTTTGTTTACACCTACCCATTCATTCATCTTTTACATGGCACAATAACACGTAATCCTCTTACCCCCCTTTCGCCTGTTATTGCTACTTTTTTGTCGATTATGCCTATTCCTTCACTTTCCGCCCGTCCCTTAATACAGCGGCACAGACTGTGCTGGTACTTAGATAATTCCAGGAATCAGGAGAGTTAAATTTTCCTGCAATAGCTGTTTTTAGGCTGGAGGGATTTTGGACAAATTGCTTTTTATTAATATATGTATTTTATTGATTATAGTTAATTACACCATATCCCCTCTTTTTTTTTTAAAAAATAAGGTTTTTAATCTATTGTTAAGAGCTAGATGGCGGGTATTTTAGGGAATATGGAAAAAAACGGTTATTTTGCCTTTTTGTTTTCGTGATATATTTACTTATAATATTTATAAAGGATTAGCTTACATTTAAATCTGTGGTACATATATTCCAACCTTTGTAAATACTTGTACGTTGACGTTATGCCATTTATGTCAACTTTTAGTTTCATTTACCCGTTTGACTACGAGTTAATTGACGATATATATTTGACATTGACCTAATTATATTTATATGACACCATTAATATTTTTATCAATTATGTAATCAGTCACTAGGGACCTAAACTTGAGTCGCCCCCTGTATCCTTTCACTGTCCCACCACACTCTGTAAGGTTTAAATCACTATGAATTCAACGGCGTAACCCTCCTTATAATTGTTAAGATACTAATTGTAAACGTATATTGCGTTAAATCAACAATGTTGCATCTACTCGACCCGTCAACAATCGCTTAGTGGCAAACATCCCTGATTTACACTCAGGTGGTGTGGGTTCGACTCCCTACGGAAACGGCTTTCTTTTGTAAAAAAATAAATATATACTCACTGAGTGCCCTATTTTGCCATTATGCGCCTAAAAGTTTTAGCTCCGCCCAAAAATATAGGTCACCGGCTTGTAATACACCCAACTTTCTGTTAATCGTTTATACGGTACTTGTAATCCATTGCACGGGAGGTTATTTAATTAACTTCATATACGACAACTATTTTGATTAATTTCTTCTAGTGATTCTTTTTTTACAAATCCAATACTGAGTGTAATAACGGTGAATTTTTCGGAATTTTGTACCGACATAATGCCAATTACCAACCAAATATCAATTTATTTCGTCCATAATTTATTTAAAAATTAGCTATTAATAATAAACCATTTACACCCATTCCATATTTGTAACTTGCCTTTTAATTTCAAAAAAAATATTAATATTTTTGTCCGAAAAATAATAATAGATGTCTAATTTATAAGATTTGAAGAATAATAATATAAATAATTAATTTTTTTTTGCTACAAATTGTAATTGTAACCAGAGCTGGGAAAATGACCATTTTTGGGTCAAACTCATTTTTTTATTTTTCCAAATTTAGAAAAAAATAAAAGGTTTTAGCTTTAATCAAGAAAATATTTATGAAAATTAAGATTTTCCTTTTCCGCTTATATTCTGTATTTATATATAATTAAAATTTTTAAAAAACAAAAATTTGAGTTTAGTCGAAAAATGGGTTTTTTCCCAGCTCTGATTTGTAACACGGTCGTAAAGCGGTACATATATTATTTTTAAAATTCAAGATGTTTTTATTTTGGATAAAATATTTTATTAATATTAATTGCAAGCAACACATTCACTGCTGAACATGTTCTTACAGTGTTTTGTTTTTTTAGCAACTAACACAAAAAAATCGGATAATTTTTGTAAACCCTAACGTAAATTGCGCCGCAAAATTTGTCACACATTGTTATTTTAATTTAAATTATACATCATTTATTGCATGAATCTCATTTAACATTGTGTAGAGAGAATGTGCCAACCGACAAATTATTTTACTAAATACAGTTAGCTATGCTCAGCTTTGGAGTCTGTTTTATCTTTCCACTAGGGCATGTCAAAACTCCGGAGTCGGGAAGGAGTTTATCCATTCCGGAGTTTAAAAAAATTTTTTTTTTGGATTTTGTTAGTGTTAATATTAACTTACTGGAAATCTTAAAATTTATATTTTTGTTGACTACCTTCATTTTTCTTTAATGATGAATGTAAAAACTTGTAAGTATGTGAAAATTACACAAACAAATTTTCAAAAAAAAAAACTCCGGAATTGGTGGACTCCTTCCCGATTCCGGAGTTTTGACATGCCCTACTTACGACCTTTAAACACTAAACCTCGGCTGTGGGCTCGGAAACACAATTCAAAAAAAAATGAGAAAAATATCTAAAAATTTTTCCCCTATTCCGGCACAAAATATCGAGAGGTCAAATTAGCGTTTAACAAGTAAGGGATAGACTTAGAGAAAGATTTAGTAAAGACCGAGCTCAGTCACGTATCAATTAATTTGTTTGAGTCCATATCTGATTGATTAACTAATCACACCTATTTTGGCACACTCATTTGGTGTCTTGTTATAGTTTAATGCACAGTAGCCGGTGATGAAATATAAGAAATTAGTCTACCAAACATTATATTAAAGAGCCTCGAAAATATCAAAAGATTATATAATTATATATTAAGACTTGAGGAACTTTCTTTAGTAATCGTGTAAAATTCTAAATGTTCCAATTTTTAGTAATCTCCATTTTAGGCTACGGGTTATACTAATTTCAAAATTGTTAAATTTTTTTTTAAAATACAAATTTAAACGGCTAATATCAAAAAATTAGAATTTAAATAAATTTTTTTCTTTTCAAAAAGCTTCTTAAAAAAATTTTACAGCCACTTTAATGTTAATCAAATGCGCCCGATATTTTACCTCTAAAACTTTTTTTTTCACTAGCTTCAGCCTTACATTCCACTTTAATGCAATGTCTAGATATAAATCTTATAAAGTGGCAAGACTTTTTAAACCCCTTTTTCCCCTTTCAATTTGGCCGTGTGATAATTGCTTTAAAAATGAATCCTGCCAATTCCCCTGTTTGACAAATTAAATCTCCGTGTCTAATTGGTCTTTATACCAAACTCATAGATTTTGCTTTTTTTTTACAAAAAAAAACAAATTTTTTGTTTTAAAAAATGTTTTAGAGTTTTTTAAGCACAAAATCTTAAATTCGATGCACAGTTCTCTTGATTTTTACAGTATTCGCAAATTTTTATTCTTGTTTTTTAGAGTTTGGTCAAATATAGATCCTGGAACTGGATCAATTTTTAATGTGTCTCTTTGCCGGTCACTGGACGGAGATAGTTCAACAACACAAAAACTTTGGGACTAATTACATAATTGATGACTTCTTTTCCTTGACCGCTTTTTAGCACAAACTGTGACAATGTATTTTTTTTAATCTTGGATGGCCAAACTTACATAAATTTTTTCTAGGTTTAATTTCCTGTTTGTGACATAAAGATATTTTTTTATACGTTTGTTTGATTGAGATTAATTAATTTTGGTAATTTGTATCCACCAAAATTTTTTTACAATGGCGGGCGGCTAGTGTAAAAAAAGTTTCGGAGGAAGAAAATTGAGCGCATTTGATCAACATTAATTATGGTGGCAAAAAATTTTTGGAAATAAAAACATTTAAAAAAATAATTTTTTTAGGCAAGTCCCAATACGAATAAATTAATTTGTATTAGACATCAGCCATTAGGTTTTTTTAAAAAAAAATATTTTTTTACAATATTTAAATTAGTATAAGCGGCAGCGCAGCTAATACATGATAAATCAATTATTACTTTATGTCCTATTTTCATATACGTTTTCCAATACCGCTACACAATAATTCCTACCGCCTATATGGGGCAATTTAATATATTTTGCATGATTTTTTTTAAATCAAATTTGATTTATTTTGCACAATCTCAAATTTTAAATTAAACCTATTTCTCAATTGCTAATTGTAATTATGTTTGACCCTATAAAATAAACGTTATTATGGGTTAACCGGTAACATACATCCAAAAATAATGATTATTACTAACAATATTGATAGTTTGGTCAATAATCAATAAATGGGTTTTGGGCGATGATAAATAGAAAAAAGGGTAAAAAAAATTTTAGAATTTTTTTAAATGTAACATGAAGTCCATTGGGACGGGTTTTGAGATTTGTTACCGCTGCGTTTTTAAAAAATGGTTTCTATATAAATTTTAGCACTAAATTGTTTAATAACAATTATTGTCATCCTCGGCAAATTTATTTTTTGGTTGAAAAAAACCTCTATAAATTAATGAGGCAGTCAAATTTTTAAATTTTCCTAAAGGCGGTTTTAACTGAAAAAAAAAACGTTTTTGATTTAAACATCTGTTTAGGGCTTTTGTGCCATTATAATGTAACTATTCATTGGCGACATTTTTATTTTCGAATAACCCAACAGGTTTTATAATGTTTAATGGGTACATGCAATTTTCTGGTTACTATGTTATGTTCGAAGCCTAACATAATTATACAAAAAGCACTGCCACAGGCCCGTTGATACAGTAGATACAACATTTTTAGTGTACTTTTTGGAGACCAAATGTTTCGTGAAATAAAAGTACGACAAATTAATAAAACAGGCCATTTATTTTAAAGTTTATAAAATGGTGATTATTTCAAGTTCAGATCAAATTTAATTTTTTAATACAACATAATATCTGATTAAATGTATAAAATTTTAATATTTTATTTGCAAAAAAAAACAACTTGAGTGTGAATGCGCTCACTTCAATTGCACATGTTTATAGTATGAAATTTAGCATATACCTAATTGCTATAACACTTTATACTTAACTTTTCATTTAGAAGAGCATTTGAAGCGTGAAACATTTTTCGTACCTACCTGTAATTACAGGTATGAAGAATTAAAAGGAATTGGCCATACTTTGTATAACTTTTTACTAAATATTTGTGTTTAGCAAAATTTTCACATTAGCTATATAAAAATGAAATTTTTCATTTGCTATGCTACCTAAAAAATTTTGAACTCTTTCAAGAGTGATAGCAGCGAAATACCTAATGTAATGTCATTAAATGCAATTAAGTTTCGACATATTTCCTTATAAAAATTAAAGAATTTTTACACTTTAGTCACATCTATCATCAGTAAACATCTTTTATGTAATTATTTAAAATTAAAAAATTTGTCATATTTTTGTTATGATGTAAGGAAGGTAATGCTAGTTTTTAATATTTTTGAAGGTAGTATTTAAAAATATATTAAGCGTTCAGTATGGTTCCATTTAACGGCACGTTCCGAGTTCAAATAGGGTTTTTTTAAAAATCAAAAAATACTATTGACATAAAGGCATATTATAAAAAGTTGCTCTAATTATTAAAACACGTTTCTTAAATTCATTTAAATTATTTAGATGATTAATATTATTAAAGATATTGAAATTTCGCAATTTTTTATACAAATAAATGCGTTCCAATTTCTAATCAGAAGCATTTATCTGTAAAATATTATAAAATGTGATTTTTTTGGAATTAAAAAATTAAAAAAGGACCTTAAATGTTCGACTTTAGCATTAATCGAATAGGGAAGGCTATATATATATCATTCTGAACAATTTCATAATACCGTAAAAAATTTTGATTTTTATACATAAAAAAAATTTGATCAACCATTTTTCTTCTTTTTTTTAAATATTTTTACCCCTAAAAATTAAGTGTTGTTTAGCTGTAGAGAGACCCTTAAAATTAACTTAGATTTATTTGGTTTCAGTTGCGGTCGCGGTCACGCCTATTATTACATCTGTCAAATTTCAAATTTAACACTGATTCCTAAAAAGGTACGCTATTGACTTTACGTTTTTTTAATAGAAAATGCATATCAAAT
Source organism: Acutogordius australiensis (assembly GCA_030555515.1). Lineage (NCBI taxonomy): Eukaryota > Metazoa > Nematomorpha > Gordioida > Gordea > Gordiidae > Acutogordius > Acutogordius australiensis. The sequence goes on from CM060245.1 coordinate 1,160,633, forward strand.
TACTCACCCCCCCCCCCCCCCCCTCTACCTTATTTATACAATATTTTACCTTCATTGTCGCATACATTGCCATATTTTTATACTGCATCATTTTTGAAATATTAAAAATAATACTTTAATTATTGTCATTATACCTTGATTAAACGCAAATTGCTTATGTAGCCGTTATTAACCGTTTCACCTTTTAAGCGTTTACCTGAGATACGTAGAATTGTGATATATTTGTTTTAAATAATTTTTATCCCCTTTATATACAGCATTTTGAGACGCAGCTATAACTTGTTTGTAACATTAAAATTGTTTCGAGTTTTTGTATGTTTTGTTGTATTTTTTATGACTTTCATTTAAAATCGATTTCGTTTTGGTATTTGTTTTTTTGTGCTAAATTTTCTCATTTCTGAAAGAAATTTAGATTAATATTTTTTTTTATATTTTTCAGTACTGACCTTTATTACCATCACAGGCTTTTTCTATAGTGTCTTAATTAAGAAAATTTTTTTTAAAATAAATCATAAGTTTCCTACAATGAATATATATTTCAATAACTTTTTTATTATTTATAATTAAAATTTGATTACACAAAACATTTTACCATAAACAAATTGTAAAGCAGCTCTTTAATAAGCTTAACTAATGTTTATTAACATGTAAATGATGATGATTAGATGTGCTTTGTCAAATTGATCGAAGACGGCCCATACAAACGCGAAATTTTTCGAGCCCCCGGTAGTTGTGGGAACGTTAAGAGCCTTCTTCAGCACCTGCACCAGGGCAAGGGAATCGACTTTAACGTTGCCTCGACTCACGCTATAGCCTCGGTTCTCAAAGTTAGTTTTTTTTTAATAATTTCTTACGAAGAATGTACATAGTTATTACATGGTCAAATTTGCCTGTTGAGCCTTAATAAAGTATTTTATATGCCTTAATAAAATAATATGATTTACCCAATATACTGGACACAAACATATTTTTATCTTAAACTCTTAACTTAACTCTTACTTGTAATTTTTAATTCCAAAATTTGATTTATAATTTTTAAATGTCCTCATTTATTTTTGTGGGGGTGAGGAGCATTAAAATTGTACTGCGTCAAAGTTCATCGGAGTTTGAATAATGTGTTTTTTTATTTTAATATGCTGCCTCCGGAATATCACAACATGCAGGCTTATCTGTCAAAAGTTAAAGGCCAAAGTCATTTATTTCTGATAAAACGATGCCGTCCCCTCCCTTACCCTACAAGGCATAGCTCGGCCTTGTCAGGTACGATAAAATCACTTAACCTGGACCACACTAAAGAACTTAATAAATTTGTAATTTTTTAGATATTCTTACAAAAACTCCCTGGTGGTTTTTTTGGAACCGAAAACGAAAAGACACTTTTTACGATAGCCGAACAACTCGATACACAAAATTATGATAAATCCTTACTGGCAATTAAAAAGTTTTTTTTACTCACATATTTATCAACATAATATTATTGAGACCTATTTCCTATAATTTGATTTTGGAATTAATCACAGTGTTATAAATACAAACTCTTTTCCTATTGTATGATTAAGTAGTAATAAATTCTGCTTTGAATTATTATAACACTTTGTATATACATAAGAACTAATTATACAGTTTATAGCTTTATTACTTATCAAACAGTAATCAATAAATGCATTAAAATTTTCTTAAATGTATTAATAATTTCATTTATTAATTTTAATATTATTATAAATAACCTGGGGTTAAAATTTTTTTTAAATATAATACAGACATTGCTTTTTATATATACCATATTTTTAAGTTAATTTTACATTTTCAGTTATGGGCACTACAAGAATTTACAAATATTTTTTTTATAGTATTGTGGAAACTCTTACTGTGGAAAAACAGCACTTTTTAGCCATTTTCTTGGGCACGCTTAAGTGGATCTCTATAGTCCGCGGTCACATTCATTACCGGCAATTGTTAAGCGCTAAGCGCCATTTATTGGCCGCCAACGTTTCGCTGTCCCCGACGCCTACCTCAAAGGACGGTGCAAATAAATTTGAATTCTCTCAAGAGGTTTGCCATAAAACGCGCAAATTACATGAATTATAAATTTAAACTTTTGAATAATGTCTTATGGAATCATAAAATGGATAATTTTTTTTATATCTAAACATTTTTCAAATTTCCTGATTATTTTAATCATGTTTTTTTATATTATGATCACATAATAATAATTTCTTTGCAATGTAATGACGATTATATTGTATGTTGTTCGGAATGCGCAATATAATTGATTTTTTCATTAGCTAATAATATAGTTTATATAGAATTTAAAATTAAAAAAAAATTTTGTTCTAATTAAAGAGTTGACCCAATATATGCTAAAAACTGTATATGGGCAATTGATAGTTGGTAATAATCGACTTTTTAACGTTTAGATCAGGCTTGAGAATGAAAAAAAAGGAAGTAAATTGTTGTGAAAATAGCATAAATTAAAATTTTTAGTTTTTTTTTGATTTAACAGGTTAAAAATTAATTCATGAACTGGTTAATAAACATTGTTACATATTATTAAAAATTAATAATTATTTCGGTAACAAGTGGTTGGTTAGCTTCTTCAGTTCAAAAAATAAAAAATAATAGTTACATATGTATTGCATACATATATAAAAATGCACAATATATATATTCTCTTAAAATTGAACTTTGTATAAAATATATAGAAAACAAGTTTATTTTATCTTTATAATGGTTTATTTTAATTTTTAAATAAAAAAGGAAATTTTTTTACAAAATGTGAAGTTGCATTATTTAAACATTGGTTTAATTCAAATTTTCTATTTAGAAAATTATTGCGAGTTGTTCTCAACCGTTTTTAAAAATTCTATTATATAGATTTTTTTCAATGTGTAAAATTTTGGGTGAAAAGTTAAAGTTGTGGGAAAATTCGAGATTAGTTCAGCTAATGCGGAGCTAACCGTTTTTTTGGTTTAAATAGCTGCTTTGCCTTCCCAGTAATAAAATACTAGCACATGTACAAACATCAAATTTAATAAAGATTTTTATCACACAAGGAGACGATGCAAATTAAATACTTAAAAAGGAAATAAAATTTTTAAATCAAAATATTACTTTGAAAACATCGCATTTTTAGCAAATTCATCGGCGACACATCATCAGATACCAGCACAACAAATTTCAACGTTATGCAGCAATCAGCCAGCAAAAACATTATGTTAAATAATAAATCTCCTCTTACAACAAATGAAAATATTGCCAAACCTATTATTTGCATTCCTTTTACTAAGTTCTAAAATTAGAAATATAATAAAACAAAATGTAACATTTTATTTTGAACCAACAAAATCAGTGGAAAAACTTCTCCACCCCAAACATGATGCAACATCTAACTGTGTTTACCAACTATTCTGTCAAGATTGTAGCTCATCCTTTATTGGAAAATCAGGCAGAATTGTGAATTTGCGGCTTAAGGAACACCACGCAGCTATTAAAAACAAAAAAGCGGTTAGCTCCGAGCAGAACATAATTTCGAATTTTCCCATAACTAACTTTTCACCCAAAATTTTACACATGTAAAAAACCTATATAAAAGAAAATTTTTAGAAACATTTGAGATTAACTCTCACAATAATCTTTTAAATAGAAAATTTAAATTAAACCAATGTAATAATGCTACTTAACATTTTTTAAAAAAAATTTTATTTTTATAAAAAAGTAAACCAATAAAGGTAGGTAATATAAACTTGTTTTCTATAAATTTTATACAAAGTTCAATAATAAGAGAATATAAATATTGTACATTTTTATAAATGTATGCAATACATATGTATCTATCATTATATATTTTTTAAACAGAAGAAGGTAACCACTTGTTACCGAAATATTTTTATTTATTATTGATTTATTTTTAATATTATGTAACAATATTTATTAGCGAGTTTATAAACTAATAAATTTTTCATATTTAAATCTTTCTCGTTTTATTATATGAAATTGACATGTTACCTTAAATTGACAGAATATTTCGGCCGCCTACTTGCAAAAATCGTTAATTGACGAAAGTCCTAATCGCGGACCACAAGCCGCCCCGTTAGATATCTCGACGACCTTATCCAATCTTCCGCGGATTTCTAATTCCACTACTACCGCCGCTGCCCCTTCTTCAATTTCACCATACATTCCTACATCTCCATTGCCAACATTATTATCTCCAAGTATTACAGAGTTTTTTCTACTTTAGCTTTGATTGGTTTGCTTAATTTTGTCGGTAGAAAAAATGTAATATCAATGGGCATCAATCCCTTTCTTTGCTACTTTAATTGCAAGAATCCTTATATATCGTTTAAGTAAAGCTTATCCATTTATTATTAGTCTAATAATTATTTTTATTTATCTACCAAATTTTTATTATGGTTAAAAAAATATTTAAGCCTTATTTTTTGTTTCATTATATCAAATTCACAATTATTTTAATTTTTTTATACATTTTTTTATATTCTTTAAATATTTTGAATATTTTATTAATAGTTTATTTTTCATACAATACGAGAGTTTATATAAAATTAAAAATAATTAACGAAAAATTTAAGGTATTTTGTTAATAAATAGGTAATTTCTTTTAGTTTAAAATGTAGAAATTATAATTTCCTTTATTTAAACATACATAAAAGTGCATTAGATGGAGTTAATTTGTTACCATCTTTAAATTTTTGTAATTTTTAATCGAATTTAAAATTTTTTTTCAATATGAATGATGGGACTACAACATTAAAAGAAAAAATTTTACATTATATTATTATAATATTATGCAATTTTTTTTTATATTTTTTAAACTGAAGGAGTTATTTATTTTTCATTAAATTTATTTTATTTTTCATTTATAATTCTATATAACATATAAATACAAGTATATTTAATAAATAATAAAATTTAAAATTTAATGTTGTTAATATATTAATTTTACCGAATCCAATAACTTTTTTTTCTCATTTATATAACTTCTTATTATATTTGTATCACTCATCTACTTCCCATAACAAAGTTTTTTTAAATATTGAATGTATGCTTATAATAAAGAAACAAATACCAATGCGTCAATACCTCAGCTCGACCAAATATCAACACTGCTAGGTAACTCTATACGCGGTTCGCTAAACACGACGATGGATGACGATCTTAAGCAATCCATAACTTTATGCGCCAGAGCCTTGGGTGTTAGCGTGGCCCCTAGCTTATTAGGTTTTTAAAATAATTTTTGTAGAATTATAAAAGGGGGGGGGGGGTGAAATATTGAAAAAGGTCTTTTTAGATCATTGATGTTGATGATTTATTAACTGTGTTTTCTAGAGTAATTTTCGAGTTTGAGCGTTTTAATCAATTTTCTGATTGCGGTCACCGTCAGTTAATATGGGTTTAGGCTCGTTAATCGGCATTCCCTTCGTTGCCTTTCTTTTAAAATTAGACGACTAGAATAAAATTGAATGCGAATTTATCAATTTTTTAAAACCAGGCCTAATTCTTTAATTTTAAAAAACTAGATGGGAAAAACCTCGTAATTTACTCTAGGGAATCTTCTTTTTGGGACTTAATATGTGGCGATTTTCTGCCCAATTATAATTTTAATTAATTGTTTAAACGTTAAAATGCTTGAAAAAATACTGTTTTTTATATTTCAATAATTTTTACTCTAACTGCTGCCACAACTTCCGAGTATTTTATTTTGGGTGCTACCTTGAAGATATTTGAACAAATTGTTAAACTTGATAAATAATGTTATTTTACTAAAAATTAGTGTTGGATAAAACAATTTAATAGAAATTTATAAAAATAGTTTTAAAAATAATACATTCAAGTCTTATTTTGTTAATTTTTTATTTTAATTTCATATTCAATGCATTTGAAAAAATACGCTCCAAGTCAAAATATAATAGAGATATCAATATTGCGAGGTAATAAAGTTATAATTTTAATGACAAATATAATTTCCTGGTGTTATACCTGAGAGGTTATATAATCATCTTTACCTCTGACTAGTTTTCGTTTTTCGGTAATAACATTTGATGCATTATCTTTAACTATTTAGACGTTATCTTCCTATAATTGTAAGATTTCAATAGTGGCGCCGAAACAATTACCAGTCTGCATTTACGAAAGTATTAAAATGGAAAATAAAACTTCTATAAAATAGATTAAATCCAGCCTAATTATGAGTTTAAAGATAAAAAGATTAGGGATTTCATTATCTCACATTTTTGATAATTTTTGCTATAAATGAACTTAAAATTTGATATATATAAAGATTTTTTTGAATATATAAATAACACATGTTGGTTGATTAATGAGTGATCAACCAAATTGATGAAACGTATGTAAAATATAATGCTCTTTTTTCTTACTTATAACCAGATCTCAGCCATTTGGATTGATAAAATGTCAAAAAAATAGTCGAGGCCAAGTTCACTTATTTTATGACCTAAAGGACATCATAAATTAAAATAAAAATATTTTAAGCTCTTGTTTTTATCAGAATGAAAACGATAAAAAATTAAGTAGTTATAATTTTTTTTAACATTTTTGTTTTGTCATTTTTTCTAATTTTCGATATTCATAGCTGACTTACAAAGGTGATTTAAAAAAATAAAAAGTTAAAATTTAAATCAGGTCTGGTCTTTAAATTTTACTCATATATTTTAAAAAATTAAATTGACTTTTAATTATTTTACGTTATATCATAGGTCGTCATTTAACTTCGCCCAAACGCGGTCCCGTTATGACTGACCTTAATCGTTTTAAACTGGCTTCAGACTTACTCATCTTTCTCATAACCCACTTTGGGAGTGGGTTTCTTATGCCTCAAAGCATTTACGAGTATTTTTCCGAAATTCTAAGTAAACTTGATTGGGACAAGATGTCAGCCCTGGGTGTCAATCATCACAAAACTAATCACGACCAAAAACACGAAAGTTTCAAACATTCATTATTTACCTTTATATTCACTTGATATTTAAAATACAAGGAAAATAATAGCTATTCACTTATCCTTTATTAAAGTATTTTTTATATGGGGTTAAAGGCTTTTTTAAAATTTGCGCCATAGTTGCCTGTATCAATTATTTTGTACAAATCTGAAATTTATTTCGTTAACAATTGTTCATAGATAAATCAGCCATCTATTTTAAATTATTTTAATTTAATTACCCATACATTTGTATTTAACTTTTTAGCTATTGCATTTTTACCCTTTACCACCCTTTCCCCAATCACACATTTAATCACTTCGACCAGCAGTATGGTTCTTTCAGCCTCACCATCATCTCAATCAAATCCGACAAAAATTTCTGACGATAGTTTCTCTACAGATTGGAAATTTGTTTACGATATACGATGGCCTTCATTTTACGACGATTTTAAAGCCACTGGGGATGATTCTACGATCCATGTTTCAGCCCCATCATTTTCTTCTACAAATGAAAACAATCCTGACGTTTCAAATCTTCAAATTTCAACAGGTACGGTCCTCCCTACCGTCTGTTCAGACCTTAAATTAATTCATGAAAATGACCCGCAACCTGTCTTGCACTCAAGCACCAAGGGCAGACCCTCCGAACTCCCGGACATGTCAACTGATATCTTTATGTTGGGTGACGAGGAAATTGCCTTACCCCTTCCAGAGCTAGAACTCACCCAGGCTTCGGTTCTTGGTGGCTTAGTTCACGAGCCTCTTATTTCACCCGCGAAAATACGACCCGACTTTGCCGAACACTCCTCCATGACTCCTCTCAGTTTAACTACATGCCGGTCTGCCCTACCTGACTCTACAATATCTACCAATGGTAACATTATTACACAAGTCAACCAATATAAATGTCAGAAACGTGAATTTTATAAAATCATTAAAAAATGCATCCCCATGGCCATCTCTTATATATTTCTTTTTCGAAGTTTCTTCCGTCTTTGGCTCTTTAGATGCGTCTATAACAAAAAATGACCTTTTTTGACCTAATCGTCAGAAAATATACCCTAAAAAGAAAAAATTTAAATATCCTTTTTTCATATAAATAATAACCCTTGTAACTTATATTATTTTTAATCACAAATAATGAAAATTAAGTTTTATTTTTATATCAAGCTCTTACATCGGCATTTAGATAATACAAAATATTTCGCATTCAAACTTAATACGGCGCAATATATTATTAATAAAAATATTATTTGAAGTATAAATGTAACAGTCTAAATATTGTGAATATGAAAAAATGAATTTTCAATTTGTTTTATTCTTAACCTTTTATTCTAAATTTTTCATTGTTTACAACGGACTAAATAAGTTTGTTTAGGAGAACCGTAAAAGGATTGGATATTCCCTAAGATGGCAGTTTGATCTCTATAGTTAACTCAAAACTCTCAGAAAATTGTTGACCTGTGTTATAAACCGTTCGGTAACTACTTTACATTAACGGGCATCATAATATTTTTAAATATTTATTAAATTTAACTAAATCGCCGAAAAATTGGATTTAATGCGGTCCCATATACTTATTTATAGCCCATTTGAAGGTTTTTATAGTTACCTACTTTTCCAAGATTCGATAAACTACCTGTGCCACCATATAATAGTTTCTAATATGTATAATTATATTCTTTTAAGGCCACCGTACTAAACCAAACATGAACCCAACATTCCCGTCCCAAACAGGTAAATATGCGTTTAGCGACGAAGAATTTACATGTTCACCCATAGTCAGGATGGTTAATGTGGCACCCACAAAACCAGGCCGTTCAACAGATCAAACAAACGCGATTCCCCATGCCACCAATTCCAATAACAATAACAACCAAAACCAAACATACGGTGACGATAGGTCTACCAACGTGACATCACATGCATTTAACGACATACCTTTTTCTGCCACATATTTCCATGGACGGCCTTCCCACGGGCGTGAAATTTTTATAAAAACTGACGGTAATGGATCTGCATTTGCCACAGCACCTTACGATTATTACGAAACAAGTACAAACAAAAACTTGTCATTATTTAGAGATTGAGTGTTTTATAAGGATCTTATAAAAAACATTATAGTACGCAATGGTTTTTATAATCTATTTTTAAATCACCTAGGCAGCCGAATATAAATGTAATATTTTTAAGATAGATATCTATATTTGAATAATAATTTTTATAAAACCTAACAAAAACGGTATAAGCAAAGGTTTTTACTTGCATTAAAATGATATATTTAAAACAAAATTTTACATTTTTATAAGTATCTTTTTTTGGGTTTAGCCAGCCCTCGCGAAAACCTTACTCCTTAATTCATAGACAATATTGTTTGATATTCTTCATTATAATAAAATTTTTATCAATTTAGCGTATATGGAAAAACATTCGACATAATCTTTATATCATACTTATAATTTTTAATGAAATATTAAATCATAACTGTCATATTTTCTTACCACAGGGTCGAACAATTTAAAATCGCAATTTATATCGAAAAATGTTCCTAAAGTAATTTTGTTTAATTATGACTAAATTTTTGATTATTATTAAATCTATCATGCTTTTACTTTAATTTATTTATTAATTATATTTACTTAAACCCTAATTTATATAGAATTATCGACTGCCTATGGACTCGAGCACTTCTTATCCCCGTTCGCCTACCCATGATACCTTTTTTGATATTGAAAAGCAAAGAAAAATTGGTATATTTTGATAAAAAATTCTGAAAATATTTTTTGATTTTGTAACCATGATTTACTTAATTTCAACCTTAAATCGATTAAATAAATTTTTTGTTTCTTACTTTTTTTATTTTATATTATAAAAAAGAGTATAGGCGGAATACGTATATAAAATAGTTATAATAACACAAAAAAACTATTTGAATCTACTTTGCGAGGTTTGATTTTAAAGGGGTTAAAACTATTTTGTATTTTTATTTTATTAAAGAATTATTTCCATTCATTATAAAATTTTTTAATGAAATCAAATATATATAAATTAAATATTAATTTATCGTTAAGGTATAAGAAAAATATATTTTACACTAATAAAATATCTTTTATATTGTATATTTTATTAAACTATAAAATTTTAAATTCAAATTTAATAAGTTAACTTTAAATCTAAATATTTTAAAAAATTACAGGCTTGATTTGTTCTAAAAGCAAATTCACAAATATTTCTTAACATTTTTTGCGATAATTTCTGTAGATTGAGATACATGCACAGCTATAACTTTGACTGTCTTTTTTATGATGTTAGATTCTCTAATTCAACAAAGTGAATCTTCGTTGGGCTATCTAGACCGGTTGTCTATGCTTTCAAGACTCAACGGGTCCAAACTTAATTTGTTGGGCGGAGGTGGAAAAGCAGCCTCTAGCGCTCACACTGCCATAAAGCAGGCGCTTTTGGACGCCCGCGCTAATCTGCGCAAGGTTGAACGACGGCTTTCGCGGAGACACGATGGACATAAGACTCACCTGTTAGGTTGGTTTATAAAGCATTGAAATGTATTTCGGTTTTATCTAACTTTTTCAATAAAAAATCTAATTGGGCTTTGGACACATATTTTTATATTTTTTTTATCTAATCATTTTTATACCACTTAACCTCACTAAATTTTTTATTACATCCTTATATATAAATTATTAACTTTGAGCGGATTTAAAGTTATTTAAATTTGGCTTGAGCTAAATTCGGCTTAAAACTATATTAAGTTTGATGAATTGGCTGGGGGTGGCTTATTCAAAGTCAGTGTTTAAGACCGGTTATAATATTGGCCCGTTCATTGGTATTTAAAACAAATTTAAATTTAATCTATTTAAATTTTAGGTAAGATTGACAATTAATATACGATTTATCGTCAAATTTATAGATTATTTGTTGCCTTTTAAGAGTATAAAAGTATTATGGAAACAAATTAGAAAAAAGTGATTTTGTCGAAAATAATAATAAAAAATAGTACATACGTATAAACGTGTTTATGATAATAAGGAAATGCTCTTAACTCCAACAGATTCATGAAATGAATGCTTTCACTTAATATGATAATCTTTACAATTCTAATCTATAACTTTATATATTTATTCCTCGCCCTATTTTGGCATATACTATATATTTTTTATCCACAGGTTATGATCTTGACGGTAAAAGGGGCTCCACTCAACAGTATCAAACCATGCCGAGAAATTTTAAGGTAACTACGTCCACTCCTTTCAAGGAAAGGCTTAATGGTACACCGAGCTATAGGACAATTTTTTCAACTCCCATGGTCACCTCTACTCACACTTCGAAAACGAAATATGGCGAGGTTGGGAGTTTTGTTTTATAGAAATCAGGAATACTGTTGATTTATATATTCATATTTTTGCATTTTTTTTATCATCTTTTGGTTTTTTTTAATTTATGATTTTGCGTTTTAAAGATTATATTGAGTTTTTAATCATTTATTTGTTTTTGAAAAATTTACTTTTATTGACTGGAGATAACCGAGTTTTGCTTAAAACTATTATAGCCCCTGTAATTAAAGAATTTTATTACCAGTGGCATAGAAAACATAAGTTACAGTGCTAGCTTCAATAAAGTGGCACATGTTAGAATTAGAGTGATCTTTATCGTTGTCACTAATAAAATGATCACGATCAAAATTAAATGATCTCTGTATTATCATGAAAACATCATCTTGGCCATTTTATTGTGACAGAAATCATTTAATTGTATCGTGATCATTTTATTAGTGACAACGATCAAAAATATAGTAGATGATAGCCACATTTTATGTGTCTATTGATCATTCTATTTCTACCATGTGCCACTTTATTGAAGCTAGCACTGTAACACATTATTATTATCATTTAAATCTTAACTATATAATGCCGTATCCTTGTCATTATAGCCGAAACTACATGATTCCTTGTGCCACGATCGTTTAACCAAACGTCCTCTGCAGCAGTTACCGGCGCTTGAGGCTGCATTGATTTATAGATCACTCGATATCGATGATAACGACTTGATTGATGTCGATGTTGACCTCGATGCCACGGTTGCTCATGGTTTCCGACCACTTCGAGATTACGTTGACGGTTATAGTCAAATAACGAAACATGATATAGCTGCAAGACCATACTACCGACACGATACATCATTCCAAATGTCTCCTGATTCTCACCGTTCTCAATTTAACGGTATTGCATCCCATGGTTTGTTTTTTTCTATGATTCTATAGTTGCCTCTCGTAGAATTTAAGCAATGCATCAATATATATAGCTATATAATATTATCGAACCCATTATATATCAGGAGTTTTTGGAACTGATTAAACCATTTAGAGTTAGAATAAAATGTATTTATTGGCTAATGACATTCACTAAAATAAGAACAATAATGTTATGTAAATTTACATGTTTTTGATAAGATATTTTTATTTTTAATTTTACATTGATCAATGCTTTAATTTATCTTTTTATTTGCACCTATCTAAAATTTGTTAACATCCTTAATCTAAATAATTAAGGAAAAATATTAAATGTCTGTAGTAATAATTTATTAAAATCAATTATGTGTTTTATCAATTTGGATCCATGTAAACCCATAAGTAAATTTTTAATCTTTTTAAACATTTTATTTTTTTGTAAGTTTTCCATATTGTTGTTGTTGTTTTTATCCCGGGCGCTTGAAAAGGGATGTGAGGGAAGCTCTGAGGTGTGAGCGAGTTTGGAGGCGGCTAAGATGGGGTTTGTCCATAGATCTAGGGGTGGAGTTATGGAGGTCCCACGTGAAGGGCACGGTATCCTATGTAGAAGATTGTAGTATCTTACCATAATAATTAATGGTCGTATGTGACTGTCTTTTTACTTGTTACTTACAATTTAATTATGTGAAATTTATACCATTTTTTTATATATATCTTCCTTTAGAGAGGCATACGCCGCTAGATTTTTCAGATCGGGGAAAGGAAATGTTAGACAAGTTAGAGTATTACGAAATGAGATGGTTGAACAACATGAAAGCCCGTTCAGACTGGTTTCTCAGTCACCAAAGTAGGGAAAATACGCTTGCTTCAAGCACGGTTGTCCCACCAGCTAACTTACCATCAATCGATATTTTTGCCGATCATTTTGCCAGGTTGTCGGGGCTTTCTTGTTGTTTTTTTTTTGTTTTTTAATGTTTTAACATTTTACTGTTAGGAATAAAAGAATTTTACCGACGTCGCTGAATTTAATTTAATCCATAATTCTACATTTTAAAAAAATTTCAACTTATATTTATATATGGCTTGAATTTTTTAAATAATGTAGTGACATTAGCTTTCAATTTGTTTTGAAAATAAATTTATTTTGTGGCAATATTATAAAATTTTAATTTGTTTCATATATCCAGATTTTATAAGAATCATATATTAACTTGATCGTTTTATTTTAAGTTCAATTAGGTAATTTGCTATTATACAAAGCTTGGATAATTTCTTATTTATAAAATTTAATTGACCATTTATTGTCTATATTTAAAAATTTTTTTTATATTATATTTTGAAAGAAATTTTATAACATTTTATATAGTTTTTGCTGTTTAAATTAAAAATCTATACCATTTTTTATTTGATTAAAAATTAATATCTAAATTGATCTTAATGTAACTTTAGCCATAATTTTATTATCCTCTAAATTAACTTTAAATTGGCACGAACTGAGCAAATTAAATGTAAGATGCCTTTTAAATAGAAGCGTAAGATTTGGCTTGTAGAAAACTACCCTAATATGTAATATATTTTATAATATTTTTAAGAGGAAATATATTTGTTTTTATAGATTACAGCTAAGCACTTCCCGTGTCACTGATTGCCAATTTAGCCGGAGGCAGGACCATTACAATCGCATATCACGGTCCTCGCCTAGACCTTTTTACTATTCGTCCCCGACTTCCCAATGTGAAAATACGAATAGCATTGCTCCGCGTCCATATCCCACGCAAATAACTCATGCTTGCCCTGCCCGTCATTCCAATCAACAACCCACTGCCACATCTATTGCTGATAGAAATAAACGACATTCGGGTTAGTTTAATTTGCGGCTAGTTATCGTAAAATTCTCATAATGTCTGAAAAAGGTTTGTTTGTGATAAAAATTTTAAAAAAGTTGCCCAATTTAGTTTATTCACATAAAATCCTTTCTCTGAATTAATAATTTAAAAAATTTGAATAAAAAATTTTTATAATTTCACGAAAATAAAAATGTACTTTGCACGCGCCCTTATCAAAGATACTAGTATTTTATTCTCACACAATTTACGGGAAATGTGGAAAGAAGACCTGTTTAAATCTGAAATATTAGATATAAAAGTTTTTTTAAAATAGGAGGTTGGTGTATAACGAATACGAAATTATCTCTATAATATATTATATCGGTCCATACACTTTTACATTTATTGACTGATTTAATAATTATAAAACAAAGATATAAAGATGGGGAAAAATATATTTTGAATAAAATATTTTATTTTGGAGGTGCATTTCAGATTACCTGTGCCAAATAAAATATATGCTAGACCAATTGTTAATAAAAGTGATAAACATTTTGAAAGTCGAAACAATATTATTTTTATGTATTATAACACAAGTCAACAAATATCAATGGCACAACCGTCAATTTTATGAAAACTTAAAAGAATCCACAATGACCTTATCTCATATACGTTTTCAGTTTCTTCCGGTTTCGGCTCCTTACATTCATTTTTCAATAATGGCCATTTTTGACAAAATTGACAGATTGAAAACCTAAAACCATTTTAGAATCATTTTTCAGATAAAAAGTCTTTGTAATTTATATTTATCCTCAACTAATGAGTAATGAAATTATTTATTATATTAATTTTTTAAATCAGAATTTAGATAATATGAAATATTTCGCGTCCATACTTAAATACCACACGATAAATTATTGGTTGTTTTGAAGTGAATTTAATAGTTCAGCTGTTGTAAATATGCAAAAAAAATTTCAATTTATTTTTGTTTTTAAATCTTTTTGTTTTTTTGACCTTTTTTCTATAATTTTTATGTTTATAGATGACTAAAGTCTGATTGTAAAAAACGTTGGATTTGAAAATCCCTAATATGGCAGGTTTGATCTCTGTAGTTAGCTCATAACTTTTTAAAATTTGTTGACCTGCGTAAGTTTCGATCTTAATATTACAAATAAGATATATTGATAAATATATCCCAGAGCTAAAATCATACAAAAAAAATATATAGTTAAAAATTGGGAAAAATCACTTCTTGAAATAGCCTCTTGTTACACATATATATTTTCTTAGAATTATCCTCCACCCTGCTGCAGGACACCTCCTTCCTTTCTATGTCCCCATCCCCAGCCTCGTTCATCTCTTCGTCCCGAAGATCAACCGCCACAAGCAGTTGCCTCGATAACGCGGGCGACTCAAATACGGCTCCATCCCATTTAGTACCTTTAACGAACGCCAACTCCAACAATAGCAACTTAAATGTTGCCTTACCATCCCAAAATAACCACGACAAAATGGAAACCTACCGTGTCACATCTATCCCCTCTAAGTTTGCCAATTTAAATTACATAGTGGTACCATGTCTGTCTTTAAGGCAAGAGGTTTAGTTTGCATTGATACGCGGTTTTTCCTTTAAAACACAAATACACACCCTTTTAGTGAGAGCCCAGACCAAGAATATAGCTCGTCTGTTTACAAGCAAGACATTCTATATAACTCTAAGACATTAATTGTTTTGCATAGTTTTAAAGGGTACGTTAAACCAGTCGTCCCTAACTGGAAAAGGGGGTTTTAAATATAATTTTTTACCTTAACTTGGTTAATTTATTTTAATAATCTAAATTTAAAAATATAAATTGGAACTAAAAAGTAAGGGATATTTAGAATTGTTTTATTATAGTAAAATAAAAATTATTTAGGCCAAATATGCATAATACAAAACGATTATATCCATGTACATTTTTTTTAATTTTAGCTATTTTATGGCATTTAATATTGTTACAAATAGTTAACAACGTTTCTATATAATTAAGCTACGTATTTTGAAAAAGGCGAGTCTTTTACAGTTTATCGTCGCCTTTTTAGCTTTGTCATTACTTTTTTAACAAATGTCTAATATTTAAATTCTTAATATATAATTTTGTTTAGAATATTGTTAATTTGTAGAGACATTTTATATAATTTGTTAGATACCCGAAAAATTCTATTTCCGCAAAAACTCTCCCAACTAACGGAAAGAAGCCCATTACAAAAATTGTAACTTCAAAGGCCGCCATCGACCAAAAATGCATTAATTTGACTCTAAAAAGTATACAAAAATCAGATGGATCGCTTTCCCCATCTTGCAATTCCGAAGATATTGCTTCTTCTTTTAAATGGTCCCGTTCACCTTCTCCCTTTTTACCGGCTGGCATCGAGAAAGGTTAAAAAACTTTTATTTTCTTTAATTTTTTTAGCTTGCTAAGATTCCTTTTGGTGTTGATTTAAAATTAAATTTTTACAAAACACAACGGATTTGATTATTTGTGTTTCATATCCATTTTTGTTGCAATTAAACATTATCAATTTGTCAAACAAAATAAACTTTCTCCAATGGGCCAATTTCTTATTTGTATTTTTTATTCAATCTGTATAAAACTTGAATTTTATTTTATTTTGTTTTAAATATTGTTAAAAATTTAAAACTTTATCCTATTAAATCACATGATTAAACAACATTCCTTAAAAAAAAGGCTTCAAAAGAATTTATACATTTACCCGCTACTTTGAAATGAATCATTGATTTAGATAGCATATTTGTTTGCCTTCTTAGCTTTCGTAAAATTTACAACTTTTCATTAATATAAAATCTATAGGACTATAAAAATATCTTAAAAAATGGAATTTATGACACCGGTGCACGATAATCCCCATGATTTATTTTTCTCATACATATTTTCCTTTTTTCGAAATTCCTTTTGGCATCTGTTATTTTCTTAGTTATATATCAAAAAATAACCAAAGAATTTATTGACTTGTTGTTGCGACCTCAAAATTACATTAACGGAAATCTATAAAATATTCTTTGCGAACTAAAATCATTTGTAATGTATTTTAATAAAAAAAAATTTTACATTAACATTTTTGCTATATAGAAGATACCATATATAAATGGCGTTTAATTAAAAAATTGTTTGTAGTTTTACTTAATAAAAGATTTTTTTTTTAATTTTTGTTATATCTTTATTTGCGTTTTTTATTAATTAAACCAATCTGTGAACTTCAAAGATGGTAGGTCATGTCTTTAAAGTTAATTTAACATTTCTTGTTTGTGGATGTTAAATAAGTGGAATTTTAACAGCCCTTCATAAAAACTGATAGATAAATTAAAAATATAGCCGTCCTTTATATGTTTGTGTAAAGCCTAAACTTTGTCAATATTCAAAATGTGACTTTCTTAAAAACGTTAAAAATGACACTGGCTCTTACAATATAACAAATATTAAATTTTTAATAATATCAAAATTTATTTAAACTACGTGTATTACAATGTATATTATAGATGGCGTTCGACAACCCACATATCCTCGTTCGTCCTCAAATTCTGGAGATTTAAAATTGCGACGTAACGGAGGTGCAGAAACACCGGGGGAAGATTCTTTCGACGGTGAAATTGCAACAAACTCTAACATTCCCAACAAAAATGCCACCAACAATTCAGCTATTTGCCCCGTTGCGCCATCAACCAAATCTTTCGCCATTGGTCCTCTTCGCATACCCGCGTAATAAATCTGTACTTGTTATAGATTTATAATGTTATAACACAGGTCAACAATTTGAGAGTTATGGGTTAACTACATAGATCAAATCTGCTATTTTAGGGAATATCAAATCCGATTACCGTTTTTCCTAATCAAAATTAGTTCAGTTATAAACATTGAAAATTTAAAAAGAGGTTAAAAGACCAAAAATGATTCAAAATAAATTAAAATTTTATTGCATATTCACAATAGTTAAACTGTTTTTAAACTTCTAAAAATGTTTTCATTAAAAACCAGTAATATAACGTGTCATTTAGTTTGGACGCGAAATATTTTTTATTTTCTAAATGCCGATGTAAGAGCTTGATATATTAATAAAAAGTTTTTTCCATTATTTGTGATTAAAAATATAAGTTACAAGGGATTTTAATATGAGAAATAAAGATTTTTAAATAATTTCTTTTTAGGGTATATTTAAATCTGTCAATGATAAAAAAGGCCATTCTTCATTATAGCCGGATCTAAGAGCCAAAGACGAAAGAAACTAAGAAAAACTAAAAACATATCTGAGATAAGCCCATCATAGGGATGCATTCTTTTATGTTTTTGAAATTTACTTTTCTGACATAAATATTTGTTGACCTGTGTAATATATCCACTCAATTTTTGGTTATAAACGGAAACTAACTATTTTCATGTTTTTAATACTGACATTAAACCCAAATTTTATTAAAGAGTCTTGTCACCTTCTAAAATTTTCGAGGCCTCCTTAGAGATTATATTGCATTTAGGGGCGAACCAGACCTGGCTTTTAAATTTAATTGGCTTGGTGTCTGGCTAATATCGTTTGTAGACATTTCACTTGTTAAATATCACTGGCACCAATTTTATTTACAGGAAGGCTAATTCCCTCTTAATAATGTTTGTAAATATAAGTATTACAGGAAAGGTCTTTAAGTTATGGAATGGCAAATTTTTAAATATCTGGCAGATTATAATCTTTTTACATTTTAATTTTTTTCACATGCCCTTTTATGTTATTTGTTGTTTTGTCCTAAAAAACGAGGTATTTCTATCAAATTATTTTTTATAGCGTCGTAATTAAAAAGCCTTCTTTCACGCGTAAGCGATCCTCCTTCAAAAACCAACAGCAACACTCCTCGGCCTCGTATGGGCCAAGGGACGTCGCATCTTCGCTTGACAAAGATAAAAGCTCCTCTCCAGATGATTTTCTTAATGAAAGTTAGTAATTATTTTTTATTTTTTATGAATATTCAAATTGAGGTTGCGTATAATAAAATGAAATTTAAATTTTTGATTTTTATTACCTACTTTGATACCTTTCTTTCTAGCTTTAATTCAAATTATTACTCGCATGAAATGATAATTTTATATATTAAACAGGCCGACGAAATACACATGGAGCGGACAAAAACATTGACCAATGTTCAACAAAAGGTTAAATTTGATACTATTTGTTTCTGGCTATTTTATATAATATATATGTCATATTACATAGTTCAATTTTTGGAAGTCATATATTAGATCATACTTGCTGTTTTAGCGATTTTTAGGTCCCTTTATCGTTTATTCTAATCAAACTTAGTTATTTATTTTAGAAAAACGGGTAAAAATAAACAAAAAAGATTCATGAACAAAAAAAATGAATTTTGCATATTTACAGTAGCTAGACTAAAGTTCAAACTTCAAATAATAATTTCAAAAAAACCTATAATATATCTTCTCGTATTTATGTTGGGACGCGAAATTATGTATTATCTATATGCTGACGTAAGAGTTTAATATATTAATAATGATAAGCATAATAAGTTTATATGAAAAAAGATTCTTTTTTTTTCATTTTTAAATATGTTATGTTTACGGTGTATTTACAGGCTCCCATAAGCACGGTGTTTTACACAACTCTAGTGTATTATTAAAATTCATATTCAAATAGGATATCTTGTTTTTTTACTATAATATATCTTGAATCATACATTAAATTATTATTAACTTTTTCTTGATCCCTGTTTATTATAAGGATCTATTATCAATTTGACTAAAAAAGGCCATTTTAGTCGAAGGCCGAAGAAACGAAGAAAAACGTAAAATGTATATTAAAGCCCTTCTGGCGATGCATATATGTTTTATCATAAACTTATTTTGTGTGACATGTAAATTTGTTGACCTGTATTACTGACTTGCTGTTTTATGAATATCATTTATTTATTTCATATCATTTTTTCCAGACTCGTCCTTATCACGTCCATCTAGCTCACAAAAGCAAAGCTTTCTCAGCCCTCCTAGCAAAAAAATGCCATCGACCGGGAGTTTAATAGCTTCTAAAAAACGCGGGCCTGTCGATAAATTTAGTTCGAATGTCAAGGAACTTGGCATTACTCAGTCGGCAAGGCCGAGTCTTGGCTGTGAAGATATCGAAGATGACATCGATGACTATGAACGGGACGGGAGTTCTTCGTTTATTAAAACAGCCTCATCGTCCGAAGGCTATTTCACTGGATCCAAAATTTACGTAAACACCTGAAAATTAGATCTTTTTCAAAATATTTCATTATAGCCTTTACCTATCGACGATACATCTTCTTTTAAAAATATATAGATTTTATAAATTATGGAATGCAGTTAAGATTTTATACCCGCAAATATTTTTTTTCGTTTTTTTAAGCTTCATTGAGTATAAATTTCCTACCCGGAGCAAGAAGGTATATATTTTTAAGGCAATGTATCCTTAAATCTCCACTCCAGGCTTGATAACAAGCGAACTAAAGATATTTTCATTGTTATAATATATCTCTTCCGATAAAGAGAGGATCAACCTTAGTAAAAATTTATCCAAAATTTTGAATTTTTGTAGCGATCTCAAGGCCAAGGAGTTAATACGGCTCGCAATGTGGTAGAATTGGAAGATGAAGACGGTGAAGATGACGTCCTTGATAGCTTTGAAGCGTCTCGGGCTATCGATAGTGGCGCTCGTTCTAATGCTACCACTTGGCGCCTAAGGGGCGCTGGCGCTGAGACCGGCGGTTCTAAGCCGCCCCAACGTCAAGATACCATTGTTAAAAGGTAAACATTTGGTTTTGATTGGTCCAATATTTTTGCGAGTGGGAGAAAAACAACGGGCAATGTTTAATTTTTTTTGTATTTCTAATAAAAAAATGAATGAGTGAATATATGTTTTTATATTTTACAAAGTTTTTTATTATTACCTTTTAGCAGCTTTTTGATTGCCAAAATTCGGAATAGAATAATAGCTGACAATTTAAATTAAGTTTGTTTTATTTACCTTGGCAAAAAACTAATAAAAAAGCAAATAAAATGTTTTGTTATATTTACAATCGACCAAGTTTTCACTTGTTAGGGCTATGTTTGATAAGATATTTATGAAATGAAAAATCATTTACAATATCATATGTTTTCGAATGCACGTATTAATATAATTATGTATAATACAATATGTTTAGAAGACCTAGCAAAAAGAAGAGTGTCGATGATTATCGTTAAAAATGCCATAGTTAACCATAGCTTTTGAAATTTGGACCAAACTTATAAGACACTATATACTGCTTGAGCTTTTTCATTGGTGGTCAATTTATCTGATATGTATTTGCAATATCCAAAAAACTGCATTTATTTTAATTTTCATATATTTGTAAATATATATTATTACCTTAATACTATTATTCTTTTATTTTATACACGTTGTGGTTTAAAATTTTTAATTAAATGTAATTATATATTTTTGTAATATCATTCTTTATCTTTATCATGCTAACTTGTCTTGAGCATGCGTTGAACCTCTAAACGCTTTTAAAATATTTCAATATCTAGCAGAAATTTCAATAGCATCTATAGTTATTAATTTACGTTTTGTGTAAAATTTTAAACAGGGTTTTAACCTAATTTAGTATTTTCTTTTTATTATTTTAAATTGTCGGCATACAATACGAAGCTATAGCTTAGAATATCCTAATTTAAATGACCGCTTTACCATTTTTTTATTCTATAACATTCACCTGATTTATTTAAAAGTGAAAATCCTTTTTATATAATTATAAGGTATAGTTTTAAAATATAGTTATTTTTATACAAAAAAAATGCATTCGTGTTTGACAGACCGTAATAACTAAATTTTGGCTTAATGGGAGTTTAAATTTTTTTTATCAATTAACATAATTTTATAATTTTGGTAATTATTATGTTAAAATAGTTTTCTCGCCTTACATGCTATGTTTTATTAATTTGCAAAAAAACCTATTTATGTAAAATTAGGGCTTTCCAAATTTTAGCCAAATATTTAACGACTTTTTGATTTTATCTGCCGAGATATAGAACCCACCTTTGTGCACATGTATATAAACGTTGTCTAAGCTTATCATCGTCTATTTATAATGTATTATATATGATGCTAATGTTTACACCATTGCTACTATTTAATATAATACTTTGTGTTTTGAAAATAGAATAAACATATAACAACATTTTATGTAGAAATTAGAGTTATTTTAAGAAACAAAGTCAACATTTATACAATGATAAAATTTTTTATGGGCTACTTTAGGAATTAATGTTGGTACAGACAGTTCTTCAAACTTTTACATCTCGATTTCGGTGCTTAAATGATATTCTATATGTTTCTGAGATCATATATGACAAAACAATTTCAGTTTATTGGATTTTGAAATTTAGTTGTCAACATCAGAAATGTAATTATATGCTTTGTGACTTTTTGAATTACTAGATTAAAAAAAAATGGATTTTATGTCCAATTAAATCGCGTATTCTAATTCATTGTTTTTCAGATGGAGTTGTTCGTCTCAAA